>LS561559.1:93055-176782 GCA_900490775.1 Pristionchus maxplancki | reverse complement strand
ATTTCAGATTGCGATGCGGTCGCTTCTCTATGCACGACGACGGAATGACGCTAATGTACGGCAGCGAGAACGTAGATGTTCCCTCCAAGTTTGTCATCAAAAAGGGAGAGGTACGTTATCTTCTGTTGGACTACTACAGTTCCGTTTAGTTTCTTCATTAACAAGCCGTATGAGCCATTAATTGTCTTTTTTGTAATTTGAATAAGTGGCAGCATTAATATTTAAAGGTAAAAGAGATGATTGATCGTGTGCACTCGCTGATCGGGCACGTGGGTACGAAGAGAACGTGAGATTCTTTGTTACTTTGAAAACTCGAATATTTTTATAAAGCCATCCTAAATTTCGTCAAGTAATTGTTATTGTATACCTATGTACCTGTTCGCCTCAATGCGCTTTTCGATGAATTATTTTCAGACAAGCAGCACTCCAGAAGAAAATGTATTGGAGATCGGTGCGAAATGATGTCATCGAATTTGTTAAGACGTGCGTTCTTTTTCTCCAGCAATACTTTTAAGTGTTATAAATAAGTTCATACAGTAAACTGATCCTTTCAGCTGTTCATTCTGTCATGATAAGAAGATGCAAGGCAAGAAGCTGTCCAAGGCGCCAATCGATATTCAGAGTGAATATATTATCGTTTTTAATATATTATTGCCTAGTTCTGACAGGATGACTTACGGCGATACATAATTCATTGCTCATCAGGCGAATCTTTCGATCTCGATATCACCGTCCAATACACGGCGATTCCAAATCGGCGCATAATCAGAGTCGGATTGGTGGGTCACGACTTTTCCACTACTATCATTTTATTTTATTTTTGTGATTCATTCCTTGAACGTTTGTTGATTAAAGTGATTTGATCATAGGTGTCCACGCCGCCGGCGAGGGGGGGGGGGTGCGCAGGGGTTCTCTTCTCTCCACCCCTGCGCACCTCCCTCGCCGCCACAGCTGGACACGTATGGATTTGATGTTCAATGGGGTGAATAAAAAGTTGATATAAATCAAGGCATTGCAATTAATTTATGCAGACAGTTGTGAAACGCACCCATACGGTGATTACATGGGTATACATTTATAATTTTAAAAAAATCTTTTCAGGAAGGCTACGATGAAGATTTCGTGCGGGCTGCGGCGATGACGAGAATGACATCGTACACCTTCCGTTCCACCGAATCCGAACACAGGAAGATGTACAGAACACCTGTGCGTTAATTCCCCTGCCCGTTATTTCCATTTGTTGAAACTATTCAGGCGGAATATTAGCGTAATAAAAGCCAAAAGAGCATATATGCTCTTTTGGTGCTTTTACAAAGCTTTAATTTTAGAACTTTTCTGTGTAATTGCGGAAAACTGATGCACATTGCAGCCATTTTTCAAGCGACAGCCGTATCTACGACGCTCCCGATTCGACCAGAACAGTCAATCCTCTTTTCTCGTTCCTGTGCTGAATAGAGAAACGGTGAGACAATGTAGTTAACTCAGATTCCAAAGACAATTTGATAAATTTAACCGATCAAGAATCTCAGAGAGAACCAATATACATGTCACTCCCTGCGTCAAGAATTGATGATATGGATCGAATGCATGCAGAAAAAAACAAATATGTTGATGAGTAAGTTGGTTTCATTCATTGTATTGAGTCAGCTGCCGTAATGTATGCCGGGCCTTGATCTCGTTTTTCTTGCAGAATAGAAGATGACGAACTGACCACGGTAGATCCGACAGTCGCTAGCGGATCTCGCGCGACCTCTGCAGCAAGTGGCTGCGAGCAGCTTGTGGGCGCAGATGATGCATCTGCTGCCGCGGCTGCCCCGTCGATCTTGCGTACTAGGGCTTCAGCTACATCCAGGCGGACAGGACTGAGACAAGCTAAGGGTGGGCTCGATCGCTTTGCTTAATGAGTATTATCGATTATAGTCTACGACACAAGCCATCCCGCTTATCGACGAGCAAATGCGGAGCGAGCGATCAAAGAAGGCAGGCAGCCGAAGAGAGACGATCAAAGTAGGTTTTTTTGTTGCTCGATAGTCAGGAGTTTGCAACGTGAATTTGAAGTTTGAATAAAGCGAGTTGAGCAACTTCTATTCGAGATTTTTAGGAGCGATGCGCGGAGCTGCGTCTCGGTTCAGTGGCATAATGGCGCATAGTGAGCAGCTTTACCTCTAAAAAAATTTCAGCAGTAATACTAAATAAAACTCAGATTCGCTGCGCGTCGACGGCCAATCGGCATCGACGACTGCAGGTGTCGCAGCTGCGGTTGAGAGACACATAATGTACAATCAGAATCATGGATTGGTCGGGCACGATGTGATCACATCTTTTGACGAAGCCAGAGATCGGTACGATGTAGATCCGTAGAGAGGTGGTTAATTACACCATCCCTTTTGAAGTCCAGAATTTGCACCTCTCGCTCCTGTCTTACTTATGCCGTCTAACGATCCCGAGGTTGCCGAACTGCAGAAAGAGGTATACGGTAGGAAAAGAACGAGTTATTAATATCGATTGGTTGCAGTTACTAAACCGGCAGTTGGAGATACAGAAGATGCAGATGCGAGTTCTACAGGCTCATGAGAACCGGATGATCGAAGGGGCGAGGTCAGGAACGTATAAGCGTTGCTGACTTTTGTCAATCAAATTTCAGATTCGAAGAAGCGGATGCTAGAGAAGACGTCGAGGAACTTAATGTGATAGATACTGACGGATACTGAGAATCAACGGTTTACATAATTCACTGTGTAAAATATGTAATTTTTTCATTTCATAATGTCACATCAGTTTTTTTCACATAGCTTGCATAAATAAGTCAGTGAATGTGACGTCATCCTCCAGAACTATGAT
This sequence comes from Pristionchus maxplancki, assembly GCA_900490775.1. Lineage (NCBI taxonomy): Eukaryota > Metazoa > Nematoda > Chromadorea > Rhabditida > Neodiplogasteridae > Pristionchus > Pristionchus maxplancki. The sequence continues at coordinate 173,941 of LS561559.1, read as the reverse complement.
AATACGAGCCATTGTTGTGTTGGCCTCCTTTGTCCCCTCTTATGACTTTCACTTATCAGCGCGTATCCGCAACCATGCTTTCACTCGACGGAATGCTGTTTATTTCTTTTACGTGGAGTCAATGATGATTTTAATTTTTTAAACTAAAAAATAAATTAATATTCAATCCATTTGGCTACCGTAAACCCGCAGTTTTGCGCGCGCGATTCAGACGTGTCTCTAGCTGTTTTTGCTGTTCAGTTTTCTTCGATTTTTTTGTCATTCACACGTATCTCGGATTTATAGTTATAGATGTTTTTTTAAAGTCTATTTAATTTAACCCATCAATTTACTCACTCGCATTTTATTTATTTTGTTCGGTTTGCAAATATTTATAGTGCAATAAATTAGCGTAAGCTCGGCGGTAGGTGAGAGAGGGGGAGTATGCTGGTGATAGATGATTAGAGAGGTCAGTGTTGTGAGCAGTGATCGTGCGATAGCAGGTGGTTTTCCGGAGACGAGAAGAGCCAAGCGAACTCCCACCCTCTCTCGCGACCCCCCCCCCCCCTCCGCCCTCTCGCTGTCCAGACACACGCCGCTTGAGTCCCCCTCGTGACCACTATGTCGTTTTATGAGCAGCTGGTCGTCATTTATCGATTGAATTGGTCCTCTTGATGCGTTACGTAATCCGAGACAATCCTAGGCGCCACTTTATCGTTTACACATCGCACTGCAACGGTGAGTAATGTGCCCTCAAAATCGACGTGGTCTAGAAATTTTTGTTGCGAAATACCATCATGTCCTCTTTCCTTCTTGCGTCGTTCTTGTTCTCGTTCGACACACTTACCCTCTTTTCCACGTCAGCAACAGATAGCAAAGGGGAGAAAATGAAGAGAGTTAGTTTGTCCTTGCGTCTTTTCCTGGGCGCGCGTCGCGTGTCCTTTTTCGTGCTATCGCAATATGTAATCATCGTGACCGTTCTTTTTAGCCCATTCACATTTCGAAAGTCGTATCATTCTATCTTTGCACGCTATTAACTATCGAGAACATTGAGAAGCGATCGAAGTTCTGGCCGTTAATTTAGGAGAACACTCAATATTTCAAGTTGTACCGGTTGTGAAATAATGCGTCATCCACACGAGATCATATTTCACGACCTTTTAAAAATATTTGTTATATTTTTTTCTAGTCCGCTAATATTTATCGGAATTCTTCGTTGTGCTTTTTGTTATTATCAATTTCATAATGTTTCAGAATGCCGGATCGTAAAAAATCCGACGCGTACGACGCGAGTAAGGACCAAACCCTCGGAAAAGTATTTCAAAATGAAAAATTTCTGTTGCAAATTTGTAAATTCAGGTTGTGAAAGGCGAGTCTCCCATCTGGATTCGCATCTTCATCGGAATCCTCCGTGTCTGGTCAGTTAGATTTATTTCAATCATGTTTAATTATAATTATTGAAGGTTCTTTATATACGATTGTCTCAACTACCTGCCATACCAGCTCTTCAATTCGCCTACGGAGAAACTGCGCAAATCTGGAAGAGTCAAGGTATTTAGACGTGATATGACCGCACTTCGATTTTGAATCTATAAATTCATTGTAGATTTGCAGCACTCCTATTTTGTGCATCTTAGCATTGGCATTTATATTTGTAAGGCATACATGTGCTTTATCAGTATTGTATATTGCGCATACTCGTTTTCACCATAACTAAGATTGGGTAGAGTAGAGAGAGATAGACATCAAACCCGTCTCTCAGCTAAAGATTGCATTATGATCGTTATGTGAAAGCATATAAAATTCAAAAAGGGGATTATCATTGCGGACCACCCTGTGTGCACTGATAGGCTGGTCATAGTTCCTCTCACTTTCACTTGGTGATTACGTTCATTTTTATCGCAACACGTCAGTGATAGTCATCTTTTGTGCAGTCTTATCATTTGCTCTTCTTTCTTATGCCGAGAAACGAAGGGTAATATCTACCCCATACTGTGAAAGAAACAGTGATGAATGTAAGAATGATGATGTATTCCACCTTCTAAATACATTTTATGCATTTTGTCTCTCTGGTATAGTGTTTAAAAAGATATTCAGGCAGCAAGTTATTTTTCGGATTTATTTTTTTAAAATATGGTGCATTATTTACAATTTTAATGAGCTTTGCGGAGAAGGTGGAAAGTGGAAAGTGAATTTCGCGGGGAAAGTGCTTTGTGAATGTGTTATTGGCAGGCTCGCTTCGTGGAGGATCGCGATGGACCAATGAGGCATGTGGACGGATTGATTTCAGAGGACTTTCCCGGCAAAGATACTGTAGACAAGGTGAGGAACCAAAATAAGGGAAGGGGCCTCAAGTCGAGAGAGGCAGATAAGAATCAAGAAATTGATTTAAATCTGTGCTGGGATGTATCATGCAACTCACAGGGTACTAATGTACTTTTGGAACGCTATCTTCAAGTGTAGAGATCTTTAAACTTTCTGGAGAATTTCCGTACAAATTGCGAATATTTTTTGCCCTAGTTTCTAATGTCGGTTGATTAATTAACTAATTTTTTGTTATTTAAGGTTTGGCGTCATATCGTCGAGGTTCACGATGAATCACCATGTCTGGGAACTCGCCAACTTATTGCTGTTCACCAGGAGAAGCAAGACAATGGAAGGGTGTTCGAGAAGGCGAGCGTTTACTTTATCAGGCCATCGCTATAATCTACATATTTTTAGAAATCTTTTCACACGAAAAGAGTAATTTCTTAATAATATTTGTTTGTTGTCATTGGTATGCTAGAATAAAATAATAACGAAAGTTTATGTCCTGGTTAATTAACAATTTACATTTGTAGTGGGAGCTGGGTGAGTACTCGTGGCTATCGTACCGTGAGGTGGAAGCAAAGGTCTCTCATCTTGCCGCAGGAATAAACGACCTCTGTGCTGACTCAAAGGATCCCAAGGTATGTTCTCCGTATAAGTCAAATATTGAGTATGCGTAATAGTTCGAGAATTGAAGGTGGTTATCTTTGCCGAGACGCGCGCGCACTGGATGATGACAGCTCTCGCGTGCTTCCGTGCAAACATCCCCGTCGTGACTGTATACGCGACACTTGGCGAGGAGGTTGGAATATTCAACAATTTCGAAATAAAGCGGTCTTTTGTTCAATATTATATTGATAATCACAGGCGATCGTCGCTGCCATCAACGAAACGGACGCAACTATGCTCGTGACCTCTGCGGAGTTAATTGAAAAGGTGAGGCTTCAATATGGTAATGCTATTTTTGTGCAGAATCAAAGAAGAATCATTTCCATACAACTCAGCACTCAAGAAGTTCTCTCGATTTTTTCTTCCGTATTATTGATCCTGCTAAAAAATTTTGCGAGAGGGCACTGCAAAATGAGAGATCGAAATTTTTTTGCACAAATGAGAGATCGAGAAATTGTGCTGCATTTATTTATAATCGATCTATTTTCAAATTTTTCGAAATAAGAGCTGTGGTTAAATCGATTTGAAAACGAAACTCAATGTATTGTAGCTTGGCGCAGTTGGCACCCGGTGCAAGACACTCCACACGCTCATCTACTTCCCCCAGGTGGACAAAAACACCACCGCGCCCGATCTCACTAGTGTCAGGTGAGTGCAGTATTTTGATTTATGCATCCTATTCCTCAATCAGATCGAGGAGAGACGTGGGTGGGGGAAAATAAAACGCAAAAAAATATATACAAGCTGATCGATCAGAAATGTATTACAGGGCCCAATTCGCACACGTTCTCTCGTGGAATGGTCTACTCGATCGCAACCCGACCGTCATCAGTTAGTGAAACTATTACGTAACAATAAAATTGAAAATGTATTGAATCATAAAGACTAAACTAAACGTAGAATATATTTCCAGAAAATTTTGATTTTTCTTGCCATTGATTAATAATTGTTTTCCATTTGCAGCCGAATCGACTGCTAAATCCACCGACATCGCGTTGATTATGTACACTTCTGGCACAACGGGCGCTGCCAAGGGCGTCATTCTGTTGCATCAAAATGTTGTATCGGCGATTGCCGGCCAAGGCGCGGGAGTGGGCATCATCTGGTGAGTTGTTTTTTCGTGACAGAAAGACCAACGAAGACTGTATATGGATCAATTATTTAATAAATGTGTCCTCCATGAGACTGATGTAGCCATCTTCTTTATATGCTCTTTTACAAGGCAAATAATTTATTCTTTGTTGCAGCAAGACAGACACGTACATCGGATATCTCCCTTTGGCGCATATTCTCGAGCTGAGCGCTGAGATGACCTGCTTGGTGAGCTAATTTGTGCATGTATTTTCGCTGCGTTTGGCATCATAGAGCGTTATGTGCATGTTGGATAAGGAAAATCGTTGATTTCTTATGCATTTTTATTTCAGCGACGAATTGATAATCTTTCAGGTGCGCGGCGCGAAGGTCGGCTACTCCTCTCCACTCACACTGCACGACCGCGGCAGCAAGATCCTCAAAGGCACCCATGGCGACTGCTACGCACTGCGGCCAACGCTGCTGGCTGCCGTCCCGGTACGAAGGGCACCAAAATTGGGTTCATATTTATAGCGTGGTTCTCTCGGTTTAGGCATGGACAAGTACTTATGGGACAACTCGTCTGCTAATAATTTGAAATATGAGGTGTTATTAATCCAAAACCTTCTTAAGTTTTCTTAAGTTTGTTATATATCCAGTACTGCATGAAGAGCTCTATCTTGTAATTCTATGCCTCCTGATATTTGAAATGCTATTTGAAAATATTTGAGGCCATCATGGATCGTATCTTCAAAGCCGTCTCCGAGGAAGTCGCTGCATCACCTAGATTCATGCAGGTGCAGCTTACTCCCAACCTGATATGACTACACTATTGTCGGAAGATTCGTCTTTTCGTTCTAAGCTACTTTTTAGGAGCTTTTCAAGCTGAACTACGAGCGCAAACGCGCCCGCTACCAGGAGGGCTACGCAAGCCCTTTCCTCGATCGGTGAGGCTAGTTTGATAATGGTCATAGTTGCTGGTCATGCCGCATGATGGTCATATAATCAATCGTTCATTCAAGTTTGGAGTCTTGTTTTACCGTCTCATTTTCTCTTGAATGCCTTATCGTTGTTACTTTCCAGAGTCATCTTTAAGAAGATTCGTCGGCTCTTGGGAGGTCGTCTGCGCGGAGTCTTGTCTGGAGGTGAGCCCCCCCCCCCCATCATCTCCATTGATAGCAATGTTTAAAATTAGTATTATATTTGTCTGATCATTATGTAAAGTGGATAGCGCTTAATATAACCACTTAAAAATGTTATGTTTATTATTTCATTGTAGTTACCCTTAAAGAGCGTTATTCAGGCGCTGCACTTAGTCCCGAGACGCAGCGTTTTATGAACATCTGTATGTGCTGCCCTGTCGTGCAGGTAATTCATTGAAGACGCTGTCTTGTAATGCTGTATTATTGATAACTGTATTCACCTATTTCTCGTAGGGCTACGGACTCACGGAAACTTGCGGTGCAGCGTGCGTTGCCGAGATCACGGATCTTTCGACGGGAACTGTCGGACCTCCCGTACGATGCTCCCAGATTGCACTGAGAGAGTGGCTTGAGGGTGAGTAGTCGGTGTCTGAATCATTCTCACTTAAGAATGAGCACGATCGGAGTTCAATTTTGTTGAAAACGAAAGTTGTTCGTAGTAAATCAAGAACTTGGTATTGGACAGTCAGTCTCTTTTTGCTCTATTATTCTCGGATGTGATAAGGTGTATAAATCGGGATTGATTGATTAATCTTTTCTTCAGGTAATTACTCGCCTTTCAACGACCCGCCGCAGGGCGAGATCATGATCACTGGTCCGAATATCTCGGCCGGATATTGGAAGCAACCCGAGAAGACTGCTGAGGATTTCGTCGAGTACAAGGGCAAGAGGTTCGGAATGGGTCGACCGAATTACCGATTATTTGTTAAAATGGAAGCTGATAATAAAAACATGCAGATACTTCGCGACGGGCGATATCGGAGAGTGGCGCGAGGACGGCAGTCTGCTCATCATTGGTAGACCTTTTATATTTATTTAAAAATGCTCAATTTCCGTAGTTGATATGTAGTCTGTGGTGTGATGTTGTATCTTTCTCAGATCGCAAAAAGGATCTGGTGAAGCTGCAGCACGGCGAGTATGTATCACTGGCCAAGTGCGAAACGGCATTGCTCACTTGTCCGATTGTCGAGAACATCTGTGTATATGGTAGCGGATTGGAGGTGAGACAAGAACACTTTAGAACACTGTGTAATAATCGTAAAAGAACTTCCAAAACTAATATTTTCACAAATTGGAAATAATACTCAATCTCGAATCTATGCTCATGCTTGTAGTCTTTCACGATCGCCCTTGTCGTGCCGAACCAGAAGCATCTGGAGAAAATTGCAGAGGAGGTGGGTTGTTAATTGGAAGCCCTTTTTGTATATTGAACTAAAATTTGTTTATCTCAGGTCGGTGTATCTGGTTCTTCGGAGGAGCTGTGCGCTAATGTCGAAGTTGTAAAGGCATTCAAGAAGAAATTGGATGAGCACGCAAGCAAAAGTAAATATAAAAATCAGCGAGTATTAACTAGTCTCTAATAATTAATGGGTTAATTAAATTCTTGATTAAATATAATTTGCTAAATTGTAGACAAGCTGTCTCGTGTCGAACAGCCGGGCGCTATCCATCTCTGCTCTGAGGTGAGTAAACTTGAAGGAATCCCAATTTCCGAAAAGAAATTATACTTTTAGAGAGATAAACGATGATCATTTGAATCAGAACAGAGCGCTTCCCTGTTACTCTAAAAATCGTGGAGCTCTTTCTAACAGTCGCCCCTAAGCCGCGTATTATCTAAGCGTTGTAGGTAACGGTGCGTGGATACTATAAAAAATCGATGAGCTGTCAGCCCTATTTTGAATTGATTTCGCTTTTTTTCTAAATTGGGCATGCAAATTAATACATGTCAGCAAGCATGCACCGGTTATTTTTACTTTGAAAAATAACAGTTCAGTGATTATAATAAAACAGTTCAGTGTTTATAATAAAAGTTCAGTGATCAATTATAGATCTGGACGCCTGACAGCGGTCTCCTCACGGAGGCACTCAAGCTGAAGCGACGTCCAATCGCCCAGAAGTACGAGGACATCATCAATGATCTATACGCGAAGACTAGAGCTTGAGGTTAAGGACAAGTTCCCTTGAAAGAACCTTCCCCTCCCTCGTTATTATTCCTCACTCTTCTATTATATTACCCTATATTGTAACCAGTGGTTTGCATCCACTAGTACGGGCACGCTCTGACCAATCCACTTCTTTTCCCCAAAAATATTCGTATGTTATTCCATCTCGATATTCCCCTTTCATTGCTAATATTCTATCTCCATATTCCCCTTTTAGTAACACACCGATTTTCTCATTCATTCTCTCTAAATGTGTCTATTTTTCTATAATTCCCTCGATACTGTTTTCGTCAATACGGTACTCGATACTCCTGAGTTTTAATATTTGGTATCTCTAGATTGCTTTCTCTTTCTTTTGTTTTTCCCTAATTAATTATTTTCCCTCTTGCTTAAATAAAACCTTTTTAATAACCCCCTCCCTTCACATCACTCTCCGTCTTACAATTAGACAGACAGTTAGAGGTAAACTACCGAGCTCCACTTTTCGAAGGATAGATTCAACAATGGTTATCCGGATTTGTTATCCTTATCCCCCTCTCTTCCAAATCCTTGGTTATTGTTCCAAAAACACATGTGTATGGCGATGTCTTGGTAAATCTAGGATTACATAAGTAGAACGAAGAATGGTGAGCGGTGATTGGCGAACAGATACATTCGATTTGCGATTGTTCAGATAATGAACTCGGATGGATCCAGTAAATCAACGCACATTTGAGATGCTTAGATTTAAAGCGCACTGTCTGATTCATGCGACTTATCAAATAGAAAATCTTTATTATGAATGGTACGTTATGAGTATGTTATGAGATATACGGATATAGCATTTTCCTTTCAATTATTATTCCTCCATCACATCATCTTCCATTTCCATGAGAGACGCGACTGCGTTCGCTGCCTCGTCCTCCAGTTGATTCATCTATAAACAAAAAAAGGCAGTGAACAACTAATATAAGCAGACGAACTTTTCTCATCTTTGTAACCGGCCGATTCTCATTCAGAGTAGCTGCAGCAGATGCAGCCACTTCCTCGAGCGCAGCGATGACGGTAGCGAGGTTGCTGTAACTAGCATGTTAGACGTTGTCAGGAGAAAGGTGAAGGAACTCGGAGAACAGGGTGAATGATGCTCACTGCTCATTCTCCCTGTTCCTTATAGCCTCTTTCTGCTCCAGTCTTCTCTGTCTTCTTAACTGGTTGATTTCGGGAGCACCCGCACACGCCTCATCGGGACTAGAGATGGGAGTTTGGAGTTAAAGTCTCCCAATTTCGCAAACACTCAAACTGAGATGAGTAAGACTTATAGTTCGAAATGCTTGATTCAGTTTATGATCACTTTTGTGGAAAATGAGAATGAATTGGAGCCATATTCGACTAGAGTGACACATTTGTAAGACCAAGGATCATTTACCAACCGGTACATGTGTCCGGAGAGCAGATTGTGTTCGAGCAGTTCATCAAGGGAATTGAAGCGATTAGAACAGAAGACACAGCGAGGTTTCTCCTGTGTATATGAGATGAAGATAATGATGTAATATTGATATATTCTTTTGAAAGCATTTAAATTTATTTCATTGGACTGTGTGCCACCATGGCAGCACTGTTCATGGCATTCCAGTTTCTAATTGTGACTTCCTTCTACCTACCACATGTCTCTCTACATGCTTCTTGAGTGTCCACTTGCTAGCGAGTCGTTTAGCACAGACTTCGCATGCGTGCATTCCGATTTGAACGCATGCAGCCTGAAGCTCGATCGCTCTTACAAACTGACAGGCTATAGAGAGTATATTTCTTTAGAATTTTCTACATTTCTGTTCGGACTTGGAACGGAAAATGCATACAAATATGGTAAATCTGCTGAATAGATCACAGAAAAAAATGCAGAAAATATAAATAAAATCATCCTCAATTTTCACGTAATTAATGTGATAACTGATTTTAATAGTTCTCATACACGAGATCCAAACCGTACCATTTTCACTCTCTAATTTATATGATCGCTAGGTCAATATTAGATGGAGAGGGAGTCTTCACTAACCCTATCGATGTGCGCCTTGGCCTCGTACAAATTCTCGATCATCACGTAGCAGCGAGGACACGGAGACTGCACGGTCATCTGGAACATCATATTCTCCTTATTTCCCATACTCTCTCGCGTTGCATTGTTGATGAGACTTAGATGGTAAGAGTGTATTATCATTGAGAGTTTAGTTCAATAAATTGACTGGAAATGAATAGGAGCAAACACAAATTCAGAAGTCTTTATCCCAGTTGTCTGCGCCTTCTGTGAGGCTCTGTCATTATCAACATGAATTACCTGTTTCTTCACGGCGACAGCGTTCACCTTGCGAGTGGGGGGCAGGTCGACCGTATTCGATTTCAATGCTAAGCAATGTGTGTTAATATCGGAATATCCATTACGATCATTCCATAATACGCCATTTCCCAGTCTTATTTTTATTTGCCACTTCACTGCCTTACAAAGCAGTAGCTTATTATTATCGTTCAACTCACGCTTCTGATCTCCCACAGATGTAATAGGTGAAGTAGCAGTCGCGTGCGCAATCAATGCCATCAGAGTCACCGCCGAGTCCTCGTGTGGAACGACTGACAATAATATACACAATCATGGAAACAGCAATGATCAATAACGAGCATCGTTTTTCGGGATGCACTAATCTGAATCTACCAGAACGTTCACTGACATCCAATAGTCGCACAATCGATGGGCGGGACCGGCTCTATCTTGATCGTACAGGCGGAAGGAGTAGCGTTGGAAGACTTGAGCTGAAAGGTATGTATATTGATCAGGACTATTTTCTATGATCACTCACACACTATCTGAGAGATAGTCATTTTCGAAAGAAAGACACATACTTTGTTCATCTCGGAAACAACGTTTTCCACTGGAACAGTCGAATTCGTAACGAGACAGTCGGTGAGTTTATTTAAATCTGCAATATTACTGAGCTCGTGATCAATGAATTAGTGATGAATTGAACTGTTGTGGCCAATTCGAGGTTCTTCTTTCTGGTCCGCATGCGCGTCAGGGAGTTCGAGGCAGAAGTAATCTGCAACATTTCGCTATAGGAATTACATTCAGGGATCTTAATTTTCTAATTCGTATGAAGATATGATTGTATTTTTCTAGTTTACATTCTGGCGATTAAAACACAAAAGGTTTAAAAACCCGAATCTACTTTTCGCCTTACCAGTTGCTGGGAATGGTAAGACAGAGCGAAGTTTTCCTTCCACCCTAGTCTTCAGATTATCTTCCATCGCTTCTTCCTCGACGGTGACATCGTCGTAGTCCGTGGTGACAACAGAAGTCCTAATTTATAAAAAAAAGTTTCTGACTTTCGTAAATGAATATCTTTCTGAGCTAACAAAACACGACAATCATGAAAACTTGCTCAAGGACGGAGGTAGTGTCAATGTCCGGTTCTTCCAGTCTTTGAGCCGGTTGAGGTACGCCATCGAACTTGAGCAGAAACTCCTGATCAACAATTTGAATGTTAGAAAAACAGAGGTGACTTTTGGGATTTATTCTGTGAATATAGTTCTCAAAAAATCAACACCGTTGATGATAAAGGAAAACAGAACAAAGTCCGAATGAAATGCAGATGATTATATCTACCTTTAACGATGGAACGTGCAGCAGAAGGAAATTACGGCGAGCGCAAGATGATTCTGTCTAGAAATTAGTTTTTGTAGTCCGTTGATTATATTATTTCATTATCGAGAGATTTATTCGGTAGTTGGCTCATACTCAAAAGTAATATTCGATTCATCCTGAGCTATCTACATACAACAAGATGATCTTGACCCATCTAATCTGAGATCTGAGCCGATCTATTTCATAACTCCTTGCGACGGCTAGATAATATCTATCGATGAATTATCAATGAATTAATTAATCTTTGAATATTTACCTCATGTTCTTCCATGATCGGGAGTGCCATCCAATCGTCTGCATCGGCTTCAGTAACGCGCACGTTGCTGATATACAACACCTGCAGCTACATCGTAAAAAAAGGGAAATCTCATGGTTTCTCGATGGTTATGGCCATCTTTCACAAATAATAAAGTAAAACATCGTTAAAACGGCAATAGTATTCAACAGAATAGTGATCGAATCGTAACTCGACAATCTCAATCTGCTATTAGATGCAACGACCAAACTATTGATGAAGGTGTCGTAGAAACCATAAGGAAACTCTAAGATTTAATCAACTGTGATTTGAAAACGCGCACCTTGCAACCATCTTTCATTCGTTTTCTGAAGTTGATTATATCTGCTTGCTTCATATTTGATTCTCCGTAATTCAGAAGAGAGGCCATCTGTGGAGAAGCAGATATTCTAGGCAGTAACAAACGTAGGTTTAAAGGGATACTGCAGCAGAAGTATAGAATTGATTTGACGTAGTTACCTTACTCTGCTCCGCTCGGAACGAACCGCCTCGCATCTCACTCTCACGTGAGAATGATATATTTCAATTTAGTTTCGGGTATGTCGAAAATAATCAATTGAGTCGTTCAAAAGAATTTGCATTTTTATCCTCTAGAGAGTGGACAAAGACATTTCAAATTTTTATCTATAACTCAACAAGGAACAAAGATAATGAACGGAAAATGAGTAAAACATCCGAAAACGAAGAAGTCAACAAAAAACAACAAAATAGCAATTCCAATGGGAACATTAATAAAACATAGATTAGCCGCGTGATCAACAACCTATCAGCATTGATCAATCAATAATCTTATAACGGCAACGTTATATACTAACAGTTGATGGTCTTGAAGACGTTGAACCCATTGAGAGCCGTCGACATTGCCAGACCCGGAATCTGCGGGTGCCAATGAGCCTCCTTGACCTCAAAAATGGACATTATAATTAGAAGCTCGAAACAACAGTTTAAAAAATCTCACATACGAACACCTTAGGTCAAGAACATTTACGAGCTAAACCATACCTCTTTCTGACCGAGATGCAGGAACATGAGTTGAGGAGCTACACCAGCCATCTGAAAAACTGACATTGTTATTTCAATATTTATAAATTACAGGAAAGGGATTTAAGTAAACAAACACTGAATCATGAACAAATGTAATTCTTTTTTCCTGGAATAATGGACCATTAAACTTTCTATCTCTATCTCTTCGAATAGAACCATTTCTAACCTCCTCATCAGCCTCTCCTGCAGCTGTAGTATCCGTTTCGGTAGCAATATCCCAAATGGACGTTTGGTCGTCTTCGCCTGTAGAATCGATACAATAGTCGTCTACCACGCAATATCATCCACACGCGTTTTTATTTATTTTTATCGAACCCGTTGCGATAAAAGTAGTGGTATCGGTGGGATGCCACTCCACGGAAGTGATCGGACCCGTGTGTTGCTTGAAGCGGGCGACCGGTTGGCCGGTCTGAAAAAAATATTTAAATTTGTTTAGGTCTTGAAAGAAAAGTACACCCTTACAAAAGCCGATAATATAATATTTTAGGATAGCGTTCGATCTCTGGGCGCTTTTGCCGTTGGGGGGGGGGGCGTATGTTGCCTACCACTATAACACTTTTTTAATGACAAGAGGGTATCATGGTGATAGTATGAGAATGGTATTATATTAATCCATAATATCCCATCACCATGATACCCACCCTATCCCCCTATCATTCCTTGTAACTTGTAAAAAGTACAGGGGCGCCCCCAACGGCAGAAGCGCCGATCTCTGCATAGACTAATCTGACCTGAATCGTCTTGAGACTCCATACGTGGAGAGCAGCGTCGTCACCGCCCGTCACAATGAGAGAATCGTGCTGATTCCACGAGAGAACGTTAACATCCGTCTCGTGCGCGCTCTGCACTACACAGACGCACGCTTCCTGTAACATACCACATATAAAACATTATATTGGCAATGCACACGCTATTACCAGAATCTATGTGAGATAGCAATAAACATTTGTCTCGTGTTATCAAAATCACACACATAAATCAAATATCTTACTTTGCCTGAGACACGCGAGTCCCACAAACGAATACTTTTGTCCGAGCTGCAAGACATCTGAAAACAACATTTTATGAGAGGTGGCGGCAAATTAGAAAAAAGTCTGTGTGAACATCTTGTATACATTTTTATGCCCATAATAGATCACCAGTGTAATGTTTGATAGGAGATGTGTAGATATCACGTTTCAGAACAGGTAATTTTAAAATTGAGTTCTCTGAAACGTGAATTCTAAAAGGGAAAATCCTCGTTACAAGAGGGCAGAGCAACATACAAGCAGAGCTGCCTCGGTAGGGCTCCATTGAATGTCCTCTACGCTACCCGTATGACCGGATAAACCGCGCGAATCGACGACCCACGATCCTCCTGTGAAGAGAACAATTTATTAATCAAAAATCTGGGTTATCATGAGCTATGTAGTAAATCCTTGAATCGGGTCTGAAGTGGAATATTTCTCTTTCCGTTGCAATTTCGCTAAATCCCGTTCGCCAGCGCAACACAATTGATTATTTATGTGGTGTTTTAAGTGATAAAATTACCTTCCCGCATGTGCCAGATGTGTAGAGCCTTTGCATTATCTCCGGATGCGAGTTGGCCCTGAAACATTCACTTTAAAATCTACAAGCAACACCAAAATATTTAAATATTTGTTGGTAATACCTTGGTAAGAGGCGACCAGCCGAGCGCATATCCTTCCATTCTGTGACCAGTGAAGGAAAATAGAGGATTTTCCTGTGATATATACAAATATTACGTTAGCATGATTAACAATTGAAATCAGATCATAAAAAATAGATCGCTCACCTTTGTCAATTTTGTATTCTTATTCTCACCAGTCATTGCTTGCGCATCAGCCAATGCACCTTAAAAATGAACAAATTTAAGGGAAAATAAATTCGGTAAATGTCCATAATTGTATGTCGACGCGAATCACTAATAGATATCTGCAAGTTTAATGATATACCTCAACATTTGCTAGACTTACCAGTAATATTCCATAACTGGACTTTCTTCTGGTCGTTCCACACTGCAGCCACAGAGGCGTCGCCCAGTTTGTTCACCTTGCAGACATATTAGAAACGTACTACTCAAGAGGTTTCACACATTAAAAAGGTATTCGTACCCTGATTCGATTGATTCCTCCGTAGTGAGCGATGGATACCGCATGGAGGACAGGAGTTTCTTTCTTAACCTTGTCATCTTCCGCATCTTCATCCTCAGAATCGTCAGAAGATTCAGAATCCGAATCGTGCGACATGCCCACAAGGTTCTAAAATCAACGATTAGAAGGATCAATTTAATTCATGAAAAACAAATTATAAGAATGCTCTAACCTTCAATCCAAGAACCATGATCTCGTTGTCTCTAACTTTCTCCGCTTGTGTGCCTGCAACGAGGTAGCACTCGAGAGGACCGTTCTCCTCTGTTCTGGCGTCACCAAGAGCGTCACGGGCGATGTCGAAGGAAAGACAGGGACGAGCTAGAAAAAAAAATTGAGAATAACTAGCGACTACATTATAAAAAAGTGAACACCAAGCAAATAACGTAACGGCATACGAAAGCAGCTTACTAGTCTCGAAGGAGTGGAAGAGCTTGTACGCATCTGGGTCGAATTCGAGTTCTTCATTGCGCTTGAGAGCGCGACTGATGCCAGGAATATACACCTATAAACACATAATAGACAGAAATATTTATCTTGCCAGTAAAGTTGCTAGCAAACAAGCGAGAGATCTTTTTGCACAAAAAAAAACAAGTTTCGTATTTAATGTAAGCTCAAACCAACCTGCCGCCCCTTACCGGTACCTCCGTCGCCATGGCCGCCAACGGACTCGTCTCCCGATTCTTCCATTTCAACGTCGGCGCTATGGTCCATTTCATCGTCGCTCATTTTCGATCGGAGGAAACTGCGTAAATTACACCGTTTTTGTATTTTTTTGTAAAGGCAACATAATAATCCAAATAGCAAAAAGGTAGACAGACGATTGAAAAGAACACTTAGTTGAAAAACAACAAGAAAAAACAACTGACTACAGCTCGACAAACGAAAATAGGAATTTTTTAATAAGAAAATGCTGGGCTACCGTACTGTGTGCACACACCCTACCCGTCCGAACTATCGTAAATTGAATGTTCAATCTTTTTTATGACTTTCAAAATTAAATATTTGTCCAAATTGAAAGACTTTGTTCATACAGGCAGTCGAAATTCAGAGAATCCTGGATTCTCTGAGAATCTTCCATTTTCTACTCGAGCGGCTTTAGAGAATCATTTTGAAATGCGAGTGCAGAATCAAAACGCCAACCCTAAGTTCAGAATATTTTTTTATTAACGGCAATATATAATTAGCCTTCTGTTTATCTGCTGAGGGGTCATCTGGTCTGTTCATTTATCTATTTTTGCCACATTCGTGCTCCTTTAAAACAGTTTTACGAAACATTTCTTCTTCATTTTAGGCACAATTCATAGTAACACGTGAGATCTTAAACAATTATTATTGAGACAACTTTACATAAATTACTAGACACAACGAAAAATAGTATACGCTGAATAAATACTAACGTTCCGCATATTACAGATGAAAAAAAGATCTACGATTGTAAACAAAATGAGTTGCAGATGCATGTTAGCATCACGAGCCTACCAGTAAATGAGTATTAAGAAGGGGAGAACACTTTACATATTACAATACTACATTAAGGAAATTACAATATGAAATTATTAGATGCCCGTGGATAGTATGGGAAGTGGAAGGCTCGGGTAGTGTTGATGGAGAGAAGGAAGGTTTGTGAGGTGTATAAGGTCGACGATTGGAGAAGGGAGACAGAAGAGCTCCATAAAGGTTCAAATAACTTGGTGCACACAATCACACACTAAAAAAACGTTTGCACACAAACAGTTGCTAAGCAATAACAGCTAACAAGTTAGTAACTGTCGGAGCGGAGAACACTCGATTTATGCGAAGAGGAGGCTACGAAAGGCTGGATGTCTGGAGGGCAAACCGGTGCGGGTTTGGTCTATATGCATACTATGAGGGCGATAGAGACTAGGGGCAAGGGAAAGTGTGGGGAAACCGTCGGAAAAGCAGCGATGAATGACGAGAAGTGCACACGATAAGGGTGAAAAGAGAATCGAAGCTAGACAGGGGAAGGTAACGAGGTCAAAGGGAGGAGGCGGTATTGCAGCGGTTCAAAACACACCGGTTGGCTGTCACGCTAGAAAGAAAATTGCCGGGAAATATGCAACCCGTGAGTGGCATACGGTAGGACGTGATTAAGCTAGCTGGGGATACGGTTGTTAAAGGTATGGTAGCTATTGGAAGGAATGCAGGGATAACTATCGATTTGGCGTGAAATTTCTATTCAATATTCGGCGAAGAATGAGTCAAAAAAGTCCATATCGAAATGGTCGAGATCCAGGATTGACGGCTTGTCACTGAAAAAAATGAATTGTCAGCAGAACTTATAATTCTGGGCAATCTGCGAAAGCAATATTTAACTATCTATATAGATATTTGATTTTCCCACTGAAATACTCACGCTGCGAATCGGTGCAGTGCCCTTCTCGAAAGCTGTTTTCCGTCCTCGGATGTTGAAACGAACTCCTTCGTCTTTCCAATGTCCTCGTTTAACTTGTGTGCGTAGTCGCCGATCTGCAATCGTCCATTATTATTGTTATATTGCAAACATTATCTCTTGTCAGTTTTCAGTGACCCTGTCGTGTTCCTTTGCGGAGAATAGAGAAAGGTAGCAATTGCTAGGTGGCCTACTAACCTACTTGTTTTTCTAGTGACCTACATAGCTAGGTGGCCTACTAGGAACATAACCCTCTCATCTGGACTAGGTGGCCTAGTTAGAATAGGACAAAAGGGCCCTTGCAGTAGATACATAGGCCATTATGAAGCGTCGCTAGGTGGCCAACTAGGGCGGTAGAGCTTCAGATTTCGTTAGAATGCGGATTAGCATTCAGAGATAGTCGACAAAAGCTGATGGTTTACTCTCTTCATTCGGCGCACTGACTCGACGGTCGATCTTCAGTCTACGTAAAATGACGAGAGTGACCCATCAGCTTTTGTCGACTATGAAGGGGCATTACGCCTATTAAGAATGGAATATCTACATACATAAAAGAGTCTTTAGTAGGTGGCCTAATGGGAAAGTAATACCAGAGAATGTAACATTGGTCACACAAAATAATAAAAATATTGCTCATCACCTTTTCTCTATATTGGTCCAATCCATTCAAGAAGCGGCAGCAGACCTCACCTGCAACAATGAATGATTATCGTAACATATAAAACAGGCTATAACAGCTGATAGTTTAGCTATAATTTGTATACCTACCATATAATATGGAATCGCTGGGGGAGAAATGGAGATTCTTCTCCAACAACACAAGAAGATCGCTGCGGACGGAGTTATCAGAGCTGCACAATGGAAGTTGCGAATCTGAAATAAAAAAGTACGTAAAACTCGTTAAATTTAATAACATTTAAGACTAAAAGAAATGAATTTTTCAGATATGGTCTCAGATTATGTTGAATATAACTTACTCCACAGTTGCTTCTTGATCGACCACAACTTCTCCTGTCTTGTCACTGAAAATATGCAAAGTTACTATAAATAGGTAAGCTCAAATTCATATTTCCCCAAGCTTCTTTCCCGTTATGTATAGACATATTATAGAGATGGAGCAAGAAGAGCGTATGTAGAAACTTGAGCTTTGGTCAATAACTCACATCGTTTATTCGGGTTGACTCCTGAGGTCTGCGAGTGGATGGGCACAATCTCCGATGTCAACCAGACGAAGAGACACCAGTTGGTCGGACCGGCTGTAAAATTAAATTGCAGAAATCTAAATGAATCTAATCATTTTTCGATTCGAGTACTCCACCCACTTCGCATCCTATTTCAGCAATAATGCCTTGAAATATTTTCAAAACTTTATAGCATTGAAATTATAGAATGATCTAACCAATATTCCAATTCACTCCGCATTTGTCGTCCGCGTGCAGGTGAATCGAATCAATCGGAATGTCCTGAGAGTCGATTTCACGGTTCAACAAACGATATTTCAATTGTTTCAGTTGTTTCATTTTCAGCAAGAAAGTATAGTGCTTGTTACAATATTCCCAACCAAATAGTTCATTTCGTACCTTATAATGAGGGTTCATAATGGCTAATGATGAATGAGAGTGTTGCAATCCGAGCGCGTGACCGATCTCGTGAACGAGTACATACGGGAAGAACGTATTCACTCCCACTTGCAGACTCCATCTACAAATACTTTCTTTTTCTCTTATCCAAAATAATAACTCAATTTCAACACCAGTCTCGTATTTTCAGTTATGAAGTTGCGTTGTAGATTGTGATAGGTCAGCAAATAGCAAACCAAAAACGTATTTTTGCCAATCAAACAAAATTAAAATAATTGTATCAATAAAACATGACTGACTTCTCAGCATCATCGAAATGAATGTCTCCATTGAGTGGAAATGGCTTGTAATCTGGGTAGAAGGTGTGCGCGAGTACGTTCTCATTGTCGTCGCCGTCACCGTCGAACTGGAAGAAACCACCTCATCATCAACGACCCTTCTGGCTACGCCCTTTTTTTTGAATTTTTCTCATTTTAATATCCGCCTCTCTATTCGGGGTCTTCGGGGGTTCAGGTTAAATGGACATCAATGTGAGCCCCATTCAATAAAAAAACGCACGGGAAATTTATCTCCGTGAAGTCCCTCCTCCCATCGGATATTAATGTCAGCATCGGCCTCGTTCTTCGACTCTTCGAAATCGAGCGATACTTGATGATTCTGCAAAATTGGAAAGCGTCATCGATTAGAGACGATTTCTCTAGATCTCGTTTAAATCAAAACCTTGGTGCCGTTGGATTTTTGAAAGTATTATTAGGTAACAACGAAAGAACATTTCACGTAAAGAAAACATATGGATTGTCGATCTAGGTACGTTTGCACGTGAATATAACTCTAAAGGTATAAAGTGAATGAAACCTTGTCGGTGAATTGCGGAATGTGCGTCTGCTTCGCCCAGATTTCGAAACCCTTCTGAATCGTTTTCCTGAAGACGAAATTCGTAATTAAATTTATAAAATATTCTGAAAAATACCTGGTTGCTGCATTGTCCATGTCGTTTGTGTACTTGCTGATGTACCTGCAATTTATTTTTCGAAATGTCAAAACCTGAAAGTTCGCACCATTTCAATTTCAGCTTGTGCCCGACAAAGTGTTTCGGATTCCACTTCGAAGCGTGAGGCAACGCTGAAATAGGAGGGCACATGAATTTCCACAATGTGAAGTGTGGAATGGGATGATTGAGTCATGTGCCGTTTCTCGTTTCTTTGTGGGTGTAAAAAATTGGAAGAATATAATCAGCACTTCCTACTGACGTCACTATGAGCACGTATCAAAAGTATATCTGGAGTTCATTCGTCAGAATCGCCGCTGACTAATACTCGCACGTAATAGTCCGCGAATAGTTCAACGCACGTACGTTTCATCTTAAATACACTCTGCTGTGCAGAAACGGAAATTTCATGTGGTTACGACATACTTATCTGATTTATATATTCTGCAACGTCGTATGCCCTATGTCTAGAAGCATGTCTATTTCAATTTTCAAATAGAGCTGCACAAGTATAAATTCGATGTTTTTTCTACGAATTTTAGCGCTATGATCACATAGTCTCGCTGATCCATATTTTTCACGGTTCACTTGAGCATCGCTAATTGCATGCCATTCAACCTTTCATAATCGAATCATCGAATTCACAGATAATTAAGAATCCCCATATTCCCACCACATATGTCCTATCGAACGGGCTACAACGACTCCGACTACGATGGTTACGAAATAGCATGCAAGACAGAGAGAGCGCGTTAAAGGTGACTGACCGAGAAATACCCCCCCCCCCCTCTTCATTTTGCTTACTCTCTCATCGTCTGATTTGTGTGACTCTGTGCAATCTAGAGAGTCGGGCCATAAGTCAGTTCGAGCTAGTCAAGCAAGTGCAAACAAATCAGGACACGGCGACCGGTCACGTGAGACATTGATAAGTCTGTACTGTAAAGTGATAACATGGTGATCTCTTGGTGCCTCCAGAGCATGTCTCTTCATAGAATAAATACAATAACAATGAAGAGAGACACAGTTATCTTCAGTCAGCCATTTAACCCTTATTCTGAACCGTGAGCAAACTAGCACGTGCGCATGCCTAGAAAGTAGCAACGGTTGAAAAACCCAATTTAAACGGAGTAGGCAGCCCTATAGAAGCTATAGACTATAGCTGACCATATCGCTTAGCTCGGACGTTCCCTCCAGATGGCTCGGTGTCTGGTCGCGAGCAGCGCTTCATTCGCGTCGCAGCGACCGTCGCAGCATCCATCTCGCCAGTGACGGGAACGCCTATATAAGAGCCGAGTACAATCTCGATAAAATTCATTGACATGTAGATTACAAAACTAGAACTTTATTTAATATCTTCAACAATTTTTGGATGTTGAATCTATTCATTGCAGACCCCCACACCCCTACTCTATTTATTCAAACGTTAACGCTTACCTGCCACCGCTTGGTACGTTCTCAGTGCTTTTCGAAAGTCGTCGTCACTCGGCTCTGCGTTGGGTAAGTAGGCGTACTTGTGTAGGTGCTTCTGCAATAATTTAATGTGATGTAGATGCAGTCACTATAATACATGCACCATTGTTTTTTTTCGACAAACGGGCGCTCCTCCTCCCTAAGAACCATTTGTTTGTTGACAGCCCGACAAATTATGGAGTTTTCTGTGTTTTCCGGCCCAGACCCAATTATTAGGAGGTGCCGACCGGAAAATTGTCTCTCTATTCATCATGTGATATCTGCGCCTTTGCAGTCTATAGAACGTGCAGAATGAAGAGACACACTCTTCATAAAGCCTTAATTAGAAGCAATTGGAAGTCTCGAGACCCTCTCACATTCTAGTAAACCTCC
The DNA here is from genome assembly GCA_900490775.1 of Pristionchus maxplancki. NCBI lineage: Eukaryota > Metazoa > Nematoda > Chromadorea > Rhabditida > Neodiplogasteridae > Pristionchus > Pristionchus maxplancki. Next base: position 152,788 of record LS561559.1, on the reverse strand, counting down.
ATTCAGGGATGATAATTCGCAATTCTGATGTTATTCATTTTATCGCATCAACAACCGTTTTGAACGTGCTAATTTGCGCCTGGATGAATGCTCCTCGCATGCTTCAATTAACTTCCCCCACCCCCATGGCACGACCCGTTCTCCATTCCCTGACACATGCTGTCACCCCCCCCCCTGACAAATATTTGTCGGATGAATAATGTATCTCGTCTACGGTAGCTCCTTCTTCCTTATTTGGCAAAGATGAGCTCGCTATTTAAGACCGCTAATACTGGAAGATTCAAATAGTTCAACAATGTAAGATTTCCCATATTGCTTGTGTGCAACCTCCAGGATCACCTCATCCATTGCATTGCCTTTTGGTGTTCGCGGAGAGCTATTATTATCCCACATCACGAGCTCATTTTCTCGCTGCTGGCCGGCGCGTGTGTGGGGATGGAAACGAGAAATGCTTGGCCTAAATCGCTTCGAGATCGGACACAAAACGAGGAGTAAGTGTGAGGAAAACGACGGATGAGATCGCCATCTTTTCCCCGACGCTCTCTCTATATCACACGCTATTTCGCCCGTGCATCAGCTCAAAACTGCTCAATAACTCATCCACTTTTTGCGGGGACCGCGACCCGGACCCTGAGCTCTTTTTGCTTCATTCGATCACTGAACGAAATCTCTTCCCAGCTCACGAAAACATCAAGAAAAGACCGGATCGCCTGCTGACCTGACGGTGAAACAGTCACACTCGAAAGATCGACGAAATAAAGGAGGGAAATATCCGGCTCTCGAATATTAAAAAGCCTACTCAGCATAAGTTCGACATCAATGGTCGATTTTTGTTCGGGTTCCACAAATGTTTAAGCCTTATATTTCAGAAATGATCGGTCTTTGGTCAAACTTTTTTGACTTCCTGCCGTTTACCTGGACGAAACGCGAATTGACGAACTGTCTTGATGAAATGGAACCAAGCTGTAAGCGTCTTTCTCGCTGTCCTATCCGATCGAATCTACTGACCGTACGCAGCGATAAGAAGGTCAGAGTGGCGAGCCTCCTCTTCCAACTTGCATTCATTCCCTCCCCTCCTCTCTTTTGCCTCCTCTTCCTACCTCTTCTCTATCCTCAAGAAGTGTTCGGAGCCCATTGACCTTACCGAGCCAACTTTCACTGCCAACTATACGCTCAAGTTTGCGTTATCTGATCATACTTATTCTCATACTACTTCTGCAGCTGCTTCAGAAGCTACAGCTGCATTAAATGTAGCTCTAATGCATCAAAGATCAAGCGAGGGAAGAGCGGGGAAGTGATCCACGAGCGGTGAACTTTTCCTCGCCACTTGAATGGAAAAGGGCACGCTGACCTATGACCGGCCTGATACTAAGAATGAAAACACGCTTTTTTTCTGCGCGTTCTAGAGTGTAAAAGTGAAACTATGCACTTTCATGTCTGCACAGCCTAAAAAGCTTCCACAAAGTTTGCCCCAGGTCGACCTAAAAACACAGATCCCATATCTATCTTAGATCAGGAAAACGGCTGCGCCGAGCCAGGTAATGAATGAGCCAGCGCCGTAAATTGACTCACGATGACTAATTGGCGGACGGCGGATTCGTTTGCGGCTGCGGCCTCAGCTTCACGTCGTAACCGTAACCGCAACGTGCTTCCTGTCTGAAATTCGATAATTTTTATTTGAAGAATCTGGGATAGAGGTACACTAAATCGCAGATTCCAGATCGCGATAAGCTGGATCCATCCACTTTTTTCAGGTCAACTCTTTCTTTCTGAATCTCTTGGGATTCAGAGTGATCAGCTCGATAGGTGTGGTTAAAATGCCCTTGACTGTGAGGAGGGGGATGGTAGATAGAGGAGAGTTGGGGAATTGACCGGTTTTTGGTTCACGCTGACCGATGGGTATGCACGATAAGTTCGAGATTCTGCACACAACATTGATCTCTACTAAATTATCGATCTGGGAGAGATCTATCGTGAAATCTATCACTTCCCATCTTTTGAGTCTACACCATACCCCAAACTCTTCGAAAAATCGGAAAGGTCAAACCGAAACTTTCGAAACTTGAAACACTTGAACAGGTAAGAAAGAGAGAGAGAGGAGGGAAGCGATCCTTCAAACTTTTCACTGGGTGAGAGAGCGGGGATCTCTGAAGAGACGCAAAAGAAGTTATAGCGTGCTCCCTTGCAGGAAAGGAGAAGAATGGCATAGCAGAGAATCTATCAATTCGAGCCCCTACATTGAGGAAGTACCTTCGACACTTTAATAATATTTCTCATAAAGAGTCCGTACGATAGGTAAAGAGCAAGCAGAGAATGGGCGAGAGTGCAACCGTAACCCACTACCGTACCTGTATCGATCGAGCATCCGCCGCGTGAAGCAGACTGCCCATGAGCACGAGTGAGCAGCAGAATGCTGCAGATGTAGAAGGCAGCAGTCGCAGCAGCATCTGCAGCAACCGAAGTGGTCGGAGAGGTCGTGGAGTCGTCATCGGGGAAATAAGGATGAGTCCGGGGCTTCCTTGCTGCGGCTGTAGACCCTCCCCAGCCCCGTTAAAGACACAAGGGTGGAGGAGGATGGAGGGAGGGAGGGAAGGGGGAGGAGTCTTCTCCTCACTCTCGCTCTGAGAGACCGCCCTTGTCTCCGTTCCCCGACCAGACAGAAAGATCAGCGCTTCCTGGACCCTGAGAGAGAATTGGGTGGTTTAGATAGTTACTCAACCAGAGAGTTACGGTGTGGTGGTGACGCGTTTTTATTTACTGAGACGGAGCGATGGGGCAAAACGAGTGGGATTGGGAGGAGGAGAGATGCATACTTGAAGTATCGCGCTCCTACAATACGCACACTCAGCAAGAGTACATGTGCCCCTCTTGACCTACCATACCGTATTCCCCCGCATTCTTCCTGGCTTGAATATCTCGCAACAAATAGAATGATGGATAGGGAAAATGGAAGAGGAAATACCAACAAGAGAACGAGAGAGACAAGGAAAGGACGGTGAAAGGGGAGAATAGAGGAAGATGGAAAAGAAGAAGAGGATGGTCAAAAGGGTGAAAGGGGGACGAGAGGGGGAGCGATGGAAGGAGAATGGTCGAGGCTCTCGCCCTTTTAGTGCGCGGGCGGGCGAGGCATAAGTGGCGCCCACGTGGCGCCGAAGAAGCGCAGCGTGAAAAACATCTGAGAGCGACATTCTACATTTTTTGCTGCGATACACTTCCCTCAAACTGTTAGCGAGTTCGAGCGAGGGCGCACATAAAAAAAGTGGGGCGACTCGATGAGAAGAAAAAAAAGAGAAGGGAACACATTTCGCGCAGAGCTAAGGTGTTATCTCGAAAGTAGAAGTGTCTGTGTAGTTTAGTCAAACCGGTGATACCGTTTAAATGAGATTTGACTGAGGATAGAAACACTCAGTGCAAGCGATGATAGATGCGACGAAAGGCAGAAGGCGCTCTCTTCACTTTGCGCGCTCTCTAGTTTCTCTAACATGTGTGAGAACATGCGCAATGAAGGAAGCGGTTAGTAAGGTAAGGCGGAAGATAGACGAATAGTGGCAGAATGGCTGCCGCCGGTTTTGATGATGGAGAAATCAAACACGAGAATTGAGTGAGAAAAGGTGTGAAAGCTATGATAATAGGAATGCGATAATTCAATTAGCGCGATTGCAAATGGACACAGTCCAATTTATTTACAATTGTTTCAATTTGCATGAGAAGACAAAGAAAATGAATGGAATAATATTTGGTAGGTTGCTTGATCATTTCAGAAAATTCATCAAAGGCATCTATTAGGCCACAGCAGAAATTTTAAGGTGCATATTAATTAGTCGTAATCACATGCACAAGTCATGGGGATACAAAGTGGCCCTCGTGGTCAGTAAATGGTCACTCTAGATCGATCTTACGATGACGAACAGCCAAAAAGGGCTAAACGTCGCGTTTTTAACTCTGTCAGGCAGTCTGATAAGAGTATTGGGCGAATATCTCAAGCTTATTAGTGCTGCGATCTATCTAGTACTTCCTCTCAAGCCCCGATAATAGAAGAAAACAGAATTCATTCTTCCAATTCAGTGACTATTCAAATAGAAATCAGATGAGACCACCGAGTTAAAGATTTTCCGTAATTAACTTATCACTACTCACGTGGGCCCCCCTTGTCAAGGTTCTTCTGACCCGCATTCACACAGCTGATGCGCCAGTCAGATGTTTAGGCGAAAATGATAGGAAATGACAGCAGAGGTACCCATTTGGGCGGATATATCCCCCTTCCTTCCCCTTCTCACTCCTTTTCACTGATGGAATCTGTCAACTTTCGCCTCCTAATCACTCTATCAGAGATGAGATACCAATTGTTTTGGTGGATAAGAGGGTAGTCGGATCAACAATCACACTTTGGACTCACCGTGAACCGTTCCACTATGATGAAATGGCGGATTTGAAGACAATCGATTGAAAACAAGAAACAATAAGAAGCAAAGGTCAAAGATCATAATCGGCGAGATGGAGCGTGCATGGGCAGAAAATAATTACTGATAACGAGGGCTGCTAACCCGGAATCAGATTTGTCGCGAAAATACAGAAGAAACGACTACAAATTGCTGTGTGAAAGAAGTGCAATATAGAAGTAATGGTTGCATGATTGTAGGCTCGAAAAGCTGAATAACAAGTCATGTTCGGGGAACGGGAGAAATGAGTGGAGAGTCGGTGTCCACTCTAGCTGATAGTGCTTAATCGTAGGCAAGACATGGAATCTCAGAGGACGATAGTGCGAAAAAGAAGACTGCCCGTACCAAGCAGTCATTCAGCCTTTTAGATAGTAATGTTTTATAGAGTAGTTGGCTTTCGCCGGTAAGGGAGTACAAAGTAGTGTGCATATTTGAGAGAGTCTCAATCTATCGACTGCTTTCGAAATGCCATCATTGCTCACGGAGTAGATAACTTGTGTTTACACAAAACTGCTCTTTATGCTCATCGTATTCGAAGAGGAGATTGATATTATACAATAAATGCTCTAATAAGATCTCTGCGTAAATATGGAGGAGAAAATTCTAGAAGATAATTGTTTTTCGATAGTGTAAAGGGCACAGCCTAGCGATATGAGAAGCGAGCAAATTGGCAGTGGATATGGGGTCGGATTGGATATGCTCTAGAAATGAAGTCTGGCACCAAAGACCAATATTCAGAATAATCTAGGAGGAAGTGGTATGGGTGCAGATAAGAGGGAATAACGATGGATAGAAAAGGAGTGAGTGCGGACTACAACGACCTATCTGACGGCAGTGACAGTGAAGTCCCAGAGATTACAGAGTAGAAAAAAGTGAGTCAAATGGGTGTAAAAACTCTCTAATTAAGCACCGATTTATGGTTGTGTGGCAGCAAATTTTTATAATAGTGTATGAGTACTTTGAGTGGCAATAAATTCGGTATGAAGCTCGCAGGGCAGTAGGATATTATGAGGGGTGAATAGTTGAGCATTGAAGAGTGGTATGGCTAGAAAGGTGATTGAGAAGAAGAAAATAAATGGCACACGGGAATAGATGATAGAGAAGGAAATCAGCTGTGTCAATCATGAGAAGATCTAACGTCCGGATGCCGAGTGCTCCTGAAATTCATCAATAGTGTGAAAGACAAATTTAGAAATAACTTCTTATTATAGAATGAACCGTTCCGTTTATTTTAGTTTCGCTCTGTCGAATGTTATCGTTGACTACGAGGTCTCAGAGTCTAGTTTATGTGCTCAATCGGTACCTATGGCCTTTAATATAGCGCATGGAGAAGAACGGAATTTTAGAAATAATCAATAATCAAATAGAAATATAATGTTCCGTAATGTGTGTTAAACAACGTAGTGACTTTGCTGAGCATTCGAAACGCACGATAATAGGGTGTATACAATTCATTACCATTTGAATCTGCGATTTCGCAGCATTTCAAACTCTTGCCAACGCGTATTTAAGCTAAAAATCAAACCTCTTTGTATGAAGAATGGTACTTCTCCTCCACAACCTCCTTCGCTGCCTCCTCAGCTTCTGAAATTTATTTATTGAAAACATAAATAAAAATAATCACTTATTTTTGTGAGCGTGTCACACAGACGGACAGGAAGGTGATCAAATATTGCTCATATTTCAGTAATCGCTAGCTTATTGCTGTTTTAAGCCACGCACTCGCGAGTTATTTCTGTATTTAGCACAATCGTGAGTTCTCAAAATAGAAACGAACTACTCTGGTTACACTATCACTGGAAATGGCAGTGCGCTGAGGGTAAGAGTGCTTGTGGCTCGGATACCGTTACCAGCCAATAATCAATAGGCTTTGTTCCGGCTACCGTACCCAGGTTGGCGACCGAGCTCGAGTATTTCCGGATACGGTCCATCGTCATGGGCATGGGTTCGTGAACGATGTTGATGAGGTTGTCTGTCCAGCTCTCTTCGCCTATAACGGACTACGCTATAAGAAGACTATAGCCTAGTTTCGACAGGTATTTCGAGCAAGAATTCGAAATATCAGTTAGACAAACGTTAGCAAAAGTCGGTTACACTACACACGACATAAATTGGTTACGGTAAGACGGCACACCATGGTAGTATTGGGAGGACGACGACGGCCAGCCATAGTGAGAGTACGTGCCTCTGGTCGCTGCTCCTCCCGACTCTGCTGCTGCTCCTGCCTTCACCGTCGTCGATGCAGGATAGCGAACGGCTGTGGTCGTGACAGTCGAACCACCGGTCGCCCCTGCTGCAGCTCCAGTTCCAGTGAATGAGCTCTCTGCAAGGGGGCCATGCAAGGGATTAGAGGGGATCTATGACCAACACTCCAATTCTCTCTGTTTCTCGCATTTCATCCTACGTCTCCGGACAAGTCAAAAGGGTGCGTGACGCGGAGAGAGTCGGAACATTGATCGGAAATGTAATCAGGGAAACGGAAGTGTTGCATTCAAAACAGCGGCAAAGCGCGCATTTAATGGCCTTGATTGCTAGTGTCTACTGAGAGGTCATTCTAAATGAGATGGGAAATTGGAGCGGAATGGTGTAGAGTCAAAAACGGGGAGCACACCCTACTCCCCTTTTTCAACGTGTTGTATATTCTGTTATCGTCTCACTTCCACTACTTCTATAAATAACGTGAATCTCTTAGAGTGTCTCAAAGTCTCTCTTAGCCTCTTGGAGGCTTCTACACTGCAGGCGCTCAATAATGAAGTTTAATTAGGTTATAAGTCCTTTTCTATCTGCTCTATAGTAAGTACACACCATAGTCGTAGTTGGCGAATCCTCGTGCCGCTCCAGACGTCCCTGCAGCGGTTGATCGTGACCGAATGGTATCGTATGCTGCGCCTCCACTCTCGTATCCTCTCTGAGATCCTCCGAAATCGGGCGATCTACTAAGAGTGTCGAGTTCCCTCTGTAGAGTGAAGATAGCATCTCTCTTAGCATGAGGTGTGCTTGGTCCGGGTCGGGCACCATCGAGTAGTGTCTGTGATGCGTATCGTCGCGGCGATCCGACATCTGACCGCGAGCGGTAGTTGTACCGACGCGCGTACGCGTCTGAAGCGCCTCCAAGCGCGGACTTGTCCAGCGTAGAGCGCGTGATGTACGAGGAGTCGGCCATACCCGAGGCGTAGCGCGAGCGAGACTCGCGCGTCTCCGACGCATCTGAAACAGCAGAACACTACTACACAACGAGGCACCATGCGAATTACAGGGAGTCCACACTACAATCATCTAACACTCATGCTACCGTTATTATAGGTTGACAGGAACTGAAGAAAGACTACATGCTAGAGTTAGATAGGTGAAGGTTTTTGGATTTTCCAAATTTTGATGATTAAAGTACCTCGAGCGGCCGTTAGACGGGATTCGGAAAGAGATCGGTTTCGGCGAGAGAGTGAATTGTAGTCGGCCTCAGAGGCGTACTTGAGGTAATCTCCGGGCTAGAACATGAGTATTTCTTCATTGACTGCCATGTCTATTTTTTAAACACATCGTTGTACCCTCGTAGGTCAAGTCCCCTCCAATTCTTCAAAATGCCCAATCTCGTTTTCCTCTCTTTTACAATTAATTCATACCGTATAATGCTTCCTCAATGTGCTCGTTCTCGATCTACTATTCATTTCATCCAATTCGTGTGCCAGTTGTGCGCCAGTTGCACTGAATCCGGCGCCCTCGCCTTGCTGGTTGTCTGCAACGTATCACTATTCAATATTTCCTGTATTCGACGCACGATTTTGTTACACTATTCGGATTCGATTTGAAAACGCATCTGACACTTACAGACGTGATAGATCTTCGTGGAGTGAATCTCATCCCCTCGAGTCTTCTCAAGTGAAGTCAATCGCTCTGTGAGCTCAGTGAGCGACTGTTGCAGGCGTCGCGAGTCCTCGAACTGGAAAAAAATGGGCATTGATGCACTTACAAATACTGTTAAACATTGAATGAAGGAAGCACCCAATAAAATTAAATAATGAACTCGGTTATATTTCTTTGAAACTATACTAATTCAATTTTCTTTGGTTCCGAAAACAAAGGTGTGTGAGTACCGATGAGATAGCCGTCAACAACTTCCGGTGACGTTGCGACGCTTTGAAATTTCACACAATATTTACTGTTGTTGAAGCTCGAGAAGCCGTTCCCTTCCCCACACGGGGGAGGCACCGCGCTCACATTTCCATACGTGTACAGCGCTTTCCCCGAATTTGTAGTGTAGTAGGGATGTGAATGCAATTTCTTCATGGACAGAGAAAGTAGAGAGCAGACGAAAGTGAGAGGGCGCGCTGTATCCTTCTTCGCTAGAGCTTTGTGACATCATATAGATGCGCGTCAATGTTGCCTTCGAGGATAATCCAAGAGCAGAATATCAGATATACTTCTTCTAGGGATTCCTGATGATTAAACCCCACATAAAAATGCACATTGATAATTTGTTAGCAGGCATGAGTTATTTCTAAGGATCAACAAAAATAATATAGAATTACAGTTTCTGCCAAAAACGATTTTACGATGAATTAGAAATACAAGATACATACCCTGTTTCCACCAGTGCGATGTGCGACTCCCTCCTTGAATCCATCGATGTAGCCCTGTTTGAAATCCTCCTGACCTGAATGGAAGTAGATTTGTACCAATGTAGATTTAAAAACTATGCACGATATAACGTCATTAATAACATTTTTTAGGTTTATGTAAACAAAATAGAGATAAAAAACGCCTAGACCTGAGTACTCGGTCTCCAGACGGGAGATTATCGAAGGCGTAACTCTGTCACCGAAGACGCCAGAGTTACCATGCTGAAAATGTGGAAAGATAAGTGTTGAAGAATGTGTTTAAAAAACTAAATTTTGAAATCTCTCGCACTGCAATATTTACTAACAAACGAATCAAGTGATTTAAGAATATGTAATGGACCTTGTATCCCTCCATGAATCCCTTCGAGAAGCCTGGTGTGTTTCCACGCTGCGCCAGATTGTACATCGATGTTGACATTCCGTGCATTCCAGCGTCACTGTACGAATAAACTTAGTTGTCCATTCACATTGGTTGGACTAGTGAATGTTCTCTGCAACATACCGCAATCCCTTGGAGTATCCCTCTCGGAAACGATCGTCTCTATCTCCATAGTCCTCATCCAGTCGTCTCTTTGCTGCCGATCCCGATTTGTACTTGGTCGCATCATTGAAACCTCGAACGTACGCAGCTTCGAATTCGCCCTTCGCTGAGAAAAGTGATTGAAGGGCTATTCTGATATCTCCAGAATTGATCATAACATGTAACCTTTCTGTTTTCTGTGCGCCGTTGTAGCGGGAAAGTGGTCAAACACGGAGGGTGCTTATAGATGTTCAAATATGGTGAATAAGAACCCGCAAGTGAGAACGAGAGGTGGGAGAGACAAAAAAGTATAAATCAGATTTGAAAAAAAAAACCCAATCCTACTCTTTTATATGCTCTCCGTGTTCATGCTTTTATCATTTCGGGAGAGATAAATAGAACGTAGAACTATCAACGGTCCCGCTCTCTCCATGTTGAACACTTTAGCATTTACACATTGGCGAAAGATTGAAAGAAATGGAGATAGCATTTCTCGGGAGAACCTACTATGCGCCACGCCCATCATTCATTCCAATCCGACAGCTCTAGTCCCTCTTACAACAATTGATCGGAAATAGTGCGCTTTTCTCTAGAATATAGTAAGCTAGGAAAGATGAAAAAATTGCGCTCCATAATTTTTTCGTGGTAGTCGAGAGACCGTGCTGCATGAATATGCATGAATGAGAAGGAAGATGGAATAAATGAATTAACCTTGCGGTCCTCCTACATCTCCTCGCATCTTGGACAGACGCTCATCGAGAGAACGCAGATTCGACTCCATTCCACTCTTTCCTTCCTGTAATTAGTATTGCATAGTCACTATCATAGCTCAAGCGTATCTGACCAATAAAAGCAAAGTTTATCCAATGTATTAATATAATACCTCTCCTAGCAGAGGAACATGCTGTCCATTGGTGATCAATCGACGATGTTCCTTGCGCGATCGATATCGGCTGAAATATAACGATTTTATAAATACATAATTGTACTGCTTCTATAGAATCTTTATTGCACATGTGAGTCGTATGTCAATGTGAGAGACAAGTTAGAGCCCAATTATCGGTCAACGGTTTAGTCACGCTTCACTTCTTGCACTGTACTCTGCCCGCTCTGGTAAACTTGTTAGCTGAATAGTGGGCAGTACATCCCATACAATTTCTCTATAGAATGAACGAAATGGAGGGTGTCTAACCACTACTCAAACGTTAGTATTACATGCTACTACTTCTACTTACACTTCGCGTACAATCAATAGACAACAAGTTGCTGATTCGATACCTCTTTCTCCTTTTCTATCTTTGTGTCGGAATGCAACCACACTCTCACTTTCACTGATGATTGCGAGCGAGAGAGAGATACGCGACAATTCTCACAATCAGATATCCCACTCCCTATTGAATCAAACAGTATATCTAATGGAACTAATCGGCTTCGGAAACGAAGGAACATACCTCACAAACGAAATAAAGTGATTATAAATTAGTTGGTTGATAGCTATTATGTTACCGTACCCTTGGAGGAACCAGAGTAGACAACAGCATAGCAGTATGAGAAGGAGGAGGAGAAGGAGTAGCAGCAGCAGCCACCACCATGGCCAGCCAGCTGCCACGAATCCGCCCACTGTAAGGATTATGCTAGTTATATCACAACGGGTTAATCAGTTACTCTGGGTATTTTCACATCGCGCCATTTTCCTCATGCAGTACATATATTATGATGGTAAGTGGGGAGGAGGGGGGGGGGGGAGGTGATCTGTGGTTTGGGTTTTTAATCAGACAAATTTCGAGGTGTTTACACACCGACAGGTTCCGAACAACCAGCAGCAGCAAATGCCCAAGATCACAAGGATCAGAACAAGGAGAAGGGGCCAAATCCATTTCCAGGGTATGAATGACCATAGACCCTTGACGTCTGAAAGGAGGGTCATGATTAAGGAATCCAAAGTTGGAGAAGCTATAGAATATGACCTTCTCTCACTTATTTAGGATCTACAATTTTACATTTCAATCTGATTCTACCAAGTAGGACTCCCAAATTCACAGGTTGCTGACAGTCTTATTACGTTTCCTACTACAACCAATCAATATCCCAACGATGATCAATCACACGCGAAGCAACGGTTCCGGTTCATTTGAGTGAGAGAAAGGATGGAAGAAACATCAATTGACGACTTTTTCTCCCCGCCTTTATATCTAAACGCCACTAAGGAGAAAAGTGTGTTGAAGCTGAGATTCTTAGAGAGAGAAAAATCTTACCCGAAGGGTAGATAGCCATTAACGGGTGTTGATGTGCTTATCAAAGAGTGGGAGAGGGCGGGAGGTACGCAACACACCGCTATTGAAATGCGAAAGGGTGGGCGTGGTTCTTTCTTCTCCCACTCCCTCTATTTCCCCTACCACTCACTAACAATAGCCAGTACTCTCTATACCATCCCAATCACTCCCGAGAGTCACCTACGCGCGCGTGACATTAATCCATCCGTTTCTAGGAGTTGTTTTCACTCTCACTCCACTTATCCAAGTAGAGTGCAGCATTGACTATACACACACCTCTCTGTCTGCCGACCACAGGGTCGCCAGTGATGTTCCACAGAGTGTAAACCTGCAAAGTTGCGGTTTAACAAGAGTTATGGTGTTTAGCGCCAACCTCATAATTGTACTTCTTGCCCTTGACAAGCGGGTAGTTGAGGTAGCCTCCAATCACAGTTCCGTCTCCAATTTTAACCTAAACGGTTCCAAATTAACACGAACGAAATCGACAACCTCTCAAATATTTAATTTCTCAGTCAGATTCCATAAATCTCAGTATCCATGAATTATTAGCATGTAGATGACCTTGGAAGGTCCAGGAAGTGTCTCGGCATTGTAAGAAGCAGCGACGTAGTAGGGAATTCCCAGCTTGTTAGCAGTCACCTTAAATATTTTAAAAATTAATATATTTTATGCAACATATCCAAATTACCTTATCCGTTAACTCGGTCCAGTTTGTGCTGCCAGCTGGATCACGCTCATCGATCACAACATAGTAGCGTCTGAAGTTGCAAAATATTAGTACTTATCTATGTTATGTTTGCACAAATAATTTCATGGCAGTGTTCCAATTCAATTTGGCAGGGTTCTATCGAATTATCCAATCAGTTCGTTCTTCTCTCTGCAGGATGTTTGCAGAGCAAGTTATCCAGCATTTAGCCCTCTTGAGTCACCCTCACTTGACCACATCGTGGGAGTTTTACCGTTCAAGAGGGAAGGAACTTAAGATGGAGGAAATTAGGTGGTAGGCCAACTATTGCACTATGTAAACTCGTCCAGTCTGTGAGAGCAAACATCCGCCGTTTTGATCGATTGACGTTGAAAGACCGGCTCGATATCACCCAGTTGCATATATCGAGAAAGAATGGGCAGAGCAAGGAAAATTGATTCATGAATTAGTAAAAACAGAGTAAATCTCGATTTCCCGTTATGGTTTCTGTTCTAGCAATAGTGCACTAGACTGGTTCGAGTGATATTGCAATTTGAAGAGTGTAAAGAAGAATGGAAACTCACTGAATGTTGTTATCGGTATGGGCGGGATTGACATCGATCTCCCAGTGAGTACCGGTTGCTCCAATATTCTCAACAAAGTAGGGAGGAGGAACGATGCAGCAGGATCGGCGAACCTAACAGATACTCAGAGATAACAACCATAAATATTACAAATAGATGAATACACACCTCGGTAGGTTCACTGACAACCTGTTTGGCAGACGACTTCCACATGTTCCACTGTCCGTCAACCATCGCTCGCACCTAGAAATACGTTATCAGATAGGTTAACTTAAAAATACTAAAGTCAGCAAACAAAAGGAGAAAGATCAATTTATTTACTTGGAAGACATATTCGCCAGGCGCAGCGGGTAGATTGAACACGAGATAACAGTGACGACCACACCCGTCCTTCGGGCATAGCAGGTACTTAAAACGGAGAATTATTAGTCTATAATTTGTGAAATTTGATCTGTAAAAGAGTACCTTCGTTTCTTTCGCCGCTTCTTCCTGCCAAACTGCATCGCGGTCCTTCAATCTCAGATAGCGAACCTGCGCGAACATCTATTACTACTGTTTCATGAAGAATTGATTAGTTGTATTTATTATCTGCTTGACTCACTCTTTAAATGTTTCACAAGATTAACCTGATAATGTGTTCCCTGATTCTGGTCAACTGGTTCCCAAGAAAGCGAGACGGCGAAGTTAGTTTTGTCGCACTGCTTGAGATTCTTCACTGTGAACCTGCGAACAAAGCATCATTCAATTGTCCGAGTGGACTCAGTAACATAATAAAAAATGAATTTTTGAATTTATATTTACCATCCAGGAGGGAGAGTAGCATACGCTCCCCAGGCTCCTTCCTGCTGATCTCTTGGTCGCAGAGTCACCTGAAAGAATAGTTTGCTTTGCAAGATGCAATATTGAATTTATTAACAAAAATAAATGATTGACTCTCACATTGTACATAGTTGACGGATGGAGTTCGTTGATAATGAAGTCGGTTGCTTTTGCATCCACTTCGAACTGCTTCTTCACACCATTCTTCGAGTTCTATCGATACGAACCATTAACTTAAGAATAAGGAGAAAAAGGTGTACCTTAAAGACGGAGTGCAGTTGGGTTGCCTCCAAGATGTATCCACGATGACCATTGCCCCATACGGGATCCCATTCTACATGGAGAGAGGTGGGTGTGCGATACTTGAGTTTGAGAATGTGTCTCTCTCCAGGAGCAAGAGTCGAGTAGACACCCCAGAGAACATGTCCGTAGCCAGATGAGGTTCCACCCTGACGCATAACAAATGTAAGAACTGTTGCTGGTTCAGAACAAGAATTAATAAATCTATTATCGCGCTGATTGATCACATCTTCGATCTTTTTTGTGTGACTTTTTACACCATTGTTCGTACCTGTACGGTGATGTTATAGATGGTTGCAGGAGTCAGTCCGTCGAACTTGATCGAGTTGCCCGGCACAGGGACGGTGTAGTTCTTCGGAGGACCAGTCTTGCCCGTGTTGTGGTTGTACGGTGCGATCGTCACTCTGCAGACATGGAAATATTAATGAAAACGTTAGTTTCCATCCCGTTTCCATGCGGCAGATTTGCCATTCTAATTAATAACGGATGGGACAAACCGATAATGTGTGAGCAGCTCTCGTTTCTCTTCATCGAAGATCTCAGGAGGTACCCAGTCGACATGCAGCATAGTCTCTGACTTCTCAATTAGTCGCAGATCGGTCGGTGCAGCCAGCCAGTCGAGTAGTCCAATGCCTGTAAAGATCGAAAGTAAACACTTTCCTATTTTTTTGTTATATGGTCATTTTCATGTTATTATTATTCTTCATTCCTGAAGCATGTTTTGAGTCACCCAGAAAAATATCCTTCTGGAAACCAGAAAAATTATCTCGAAATTGGGAATACTGCTTTAAGATTAACAACGTTGCAGCCTTACCGTGATCGGTGGTAGAGAAGACGTTCGAGATGAACCACAGTTTAGACCCCGCAGCTGTGCCTTCGACGGTCACGTTGTATCTAAATAACGGGGGTTTCGTCAGTTTATTGTCTTTGAGGCCTGTCTTTAGGAACTCACTGGGTCACCGGCTGCAGTCCTCGGAAGTGGTAGTCAGTTTGTGCACCAGGCGTTCCATGCTCATTCGGGTGCTCATCCAATTGGGACGCGACCGAGATGAACAGCTCAAATTATGCAATCAATCTTTTTTGTAAGTAAGAAATAAGTTGAAAGCCGGCCAATTCGATTAGAACTCCAAAAGTGGAGATTAGACTATACTTGTGTACCTGGTAGCTGTCGATCTTATCTCCAATGACAGCCGGCGGAGTCCATTTGACCTGAACAGTAAATCTATAATTCATATGTCTAAGCAAAAGAGAGCGCTTAATTTGATTTCATAGGTCATATTAAACATGTTTTCATTTCTCGATTGGACAGATCAGATGAGAAAAACAGTAAAAAAACTCCTTGAATGTTTTACGTACCTTGAGATTATCAGATCCGGCAGATAGTAGCTTGAGCGATCCTCCCAGCAGGTCGTTGTCGTCTTTGCGCGTTGTCGAGAAGTAATCCGAAGACCACTCACCCCAGTTGCCCGAGGCTGCTCGACCCTGCAACCCAATGGAATATATCATCCGCCAGCATCAAGAAGCGATTAGTTCGAAATGAAGAAGATCTCGTTCCTATTCGCTACTAGTATAAGATTTTCCAAACATATTTACATGTAGACATTTTTAATGCGCTCTTAGTTCCGTATCTCCAGTGATATATAGTTTGAAATGTTGTGGACAATAATTTTAAGTTCACGTACCTGCACGGCAAATCGATAGGTGGTTGCAGGAGCGAGTCCCTTGACGGTAGTGCACAGATTGTCGTTGGTGAGCATGGGAGACTTGTAACCGGAACAGGTCAGATCGTCGCCAGAGATCTCGATTTCAGTAGGATTCGAGTCGTCCGCTCTCGGAGAATAGCGCAACTTGTATGCAGTGACGATCGCCTTCTCGGGGTAGGGAGGAAGCCAGGTCAGCTGAAAAGGGTCAAATATTGACACTGGTATTCGAATATATTCATGTGATGTTGCATTCTAGTTGGCATTATGTATATTTGGGTAGAAGGGAACAAAAGAAGTTAGAAAACTTGCCTGTATTTGGGTGGACTTGGTTTGTACGGCGGTGAGTTCCCTTGGCGGTCCGAGTTCGGAGCCGGTGGTGCGAATTTCGAGCGGATCGGACCACGGTCCTGGGCCTTCGGCAGTATACGCGCGCACCTTCAATTAAACTTTAGTTGATCAATTGTCGGTCTGTATTCGTTATGCACGACATTGGAGATCATTACACTGATACTCACGCAGAGTGAAACAACTATGGCACAGTTTTGGAGCTGAAATTAAGCGGTGGTTGACTCTTTCAAATATTAAGGTCTTTGGTCGCACCTTGAGCGAATAGAGGGATCCAGGCTGCAGCTCGTTGATTAGAGTGTTGAGACGAGGTGTGACGCCCTCCCTGCAATCACGTTTGTACCAGTATGAACGGCTACAGAATATTTTATTAAATAAAAATATGATTCTGGAATATTCAGACTAGTGTGACCGTACGATACTTACTTAATTCCCTCGTTCCACTCGTCAAGTCCGGCCAACTCGAATTCGTACTGCGTGATGTTTCCGTTTTTGGCGGAGCACTCGGGAGCCTCCCACTTGAATCCGAGCTCAGTGTCCTGTAAAATAAGATCAATAAGAACATATTCCCCTATATTTTTCTATGACTAATTGTACAGATCAGCAGGAGTTGGATACCTTTCTGACTGTGGATTGAACATTCTGAGGAGCGCCCGTCGGTATGTCAGCACCAGTGGTAAATGTGCGCACAGTCTTCGGGGAGATGATTGATGAGGGAAGTGATGGAGGACGTCGAGGAGTTACAGTGATCTACATTGAGCAACTTATGAATATATCAAATATATAGTGTGAATTTTTTACATTTATTTTTTCTCATTCTGTGGATTATCCAATCGAATCCAATCGATAATATTTACCAACCTCGTAGATGCTTCCAGGCTTGAGATCGGTGAGAAGATGTTCCTTATCCTGGACATTGAGTACATTGATGGGTTCCTGCGGGCCGGTAAGCTGTTCAGAGCAACCACCGAGGCTCTTGAGTCGATAGCTGATATCCACTCCATAATCCCACTTGCGTGACTTGTCGATGAGATCCCAGATGACCAATGCCTCCTTGGTTCCCTTTGGCTCAACCTGGAACGAAAGTATGAGGTGGATCAAGATGGATACAAATTGATACCTATAAATGTGAACAATGTTTTTAACCATTGAGCAATGAATAGATTTTACGCAGTCAAACCTTGACAAATAGTTCTCCTGGAAGCGACATGGTAGTGAGTGTGACTCTGTCCGACCAGCGCGACTGCTGTGGTTTCTCGCCCTCCTCAACGGTCTGAGTGCGCATCTTGATGTCCCACTTAGTGCCTAAAATGATAACTCATTAAGAATTTACATTCAACCAATCCAATTAAAAAGATATACCAGGTAGAGTATCCAGAACCATTTCGTTGTTTGCGTCAGTGGGTACAACAAGCGATCCTCTTCCAGTGGTGTTGACATACTCGATGATGAATTCTACGTCGTCGCATTGCCACGTCTCCTCCGCTGGTGGATCCCACGAGATACGCACCTAAACATAACAGCGTAAGCATTTAATATTAAAATATTTACTGGTTTCAGTGCTCGGAAAATTGAGATTCAGATAGTGGATAATATTTCTGTCAAAATAAGTTATAAAAGTGTAGAGAACCCCAATTGCAAAAAAAAACAAGACATATATATATATATATATATATATATATATATACCTTCTCGAAGTCGAGAGACTCCATCTTGATGTTAGTTGGCGGCTCTTCGGGCTCTGCAGATAGCAATTGTCTTTTTTATCACTGATATATGAGTTACTGAATGATACCAGGAAAACATGCGTGATTATTTGATTGCTGATCTGGTAATTGTCAGACCGTCTTCAGATTATTTGTGATTAAAATCTTGCATATTGAAGATGCTCACTTCCACAGTTGGTCATTGCTCTCAGTTCGGGTCCAGGTTGCCCTCTCTTGTCATTCTTGCCCACAACGCGAAGACGGAAGAAGTACTCTGTTGCAGTGTCGAGACCGCGGACGGGCACCTGAGTGAAGAATTGCATCTCTCGTTCAGCTCTTTTCATATCTCTTATTACCCGGAGAAAAGAACAACAATAATACGATAAAAATCCTCGAAATGTATTTGAAACAGTTAATTATGTGTACCTTGTAGTTGTTGTTGGTCGCCCGATGTCTGACGATGCCGCTCTCTACCTCCTGCCAGTTCTCTGCATCCGCGTCCTGGAATAACGAACATTTGAAAAGATAGATCTCTCTGTAGTATACCTTGTACTCCAGTACGTATCCGACCACATGCTGAGAAAGATCTGAAGGAAGTCCTTCCCATCCAACGGTTATCGAATTCGGCTTCGTCTCGATGATTGTGAGTTCGCGCTCGAGCACAGGGATATCTATAAAAGGGAAGACATTAAGTAGATTAAGTAAAATTATTTGACAGCTTTTCAGATTAGGAGCTAACACTCTAAAGAGAAGGCCACTGACTCTGTTGTTGAGTGCGTGCATCCAATGGTTCGGACCAGTCGGACCAGGCGCCGCCCTCGGTATGGGCTGCGACCTGGATGGTGTAGGTCTCCTCGGGGTCGAGATCGGAGATGCGGTAGCAGAGACGATCGCGGTTGCGAGCTTCCGAACACAGCAGTCGATCCGTCTCGACGCGCACTTCCTTGTAGTTGAGCTGCAAGACATACTAGCATATCAACATCTTTAATATATTTAAATTAAATATCTCATACATTGTGTCATCAATAAGCGGTGTTATACACCATTTCTCACTTGCTCGCTCTTGGTGTGGCGGATGCGGTAGAAGTCGATGATACCGTGTGGCGGGGTTGGTGGCAGCCATGATACCTAAAAAAGGAAATTAATTCGGCCAATCCAGATTATGATTAAATTCCGGATGCATAAATGGTTCACCTCGATAGCGTGTGGGAAGGTTCCTTCCTCCTTCAGGTCGGTAGGTAGACCAGGTGCTACAATTAATTATTTGTGCCTCTAATTTTCGCACCTAACAACTTGAAAGATAAAAAGGAAAGATGTTTACCAGAGCTGGCAGTGGTGAATGCCACCCACTCGGAGAAAGGTCCGTCGCCTTCCTTGTTCTGTGCCTTCACACGAATGCGGTAACGAGTAAACGGAACGAGTGAATCGAACGTGACCCTCTCGGATCTGAAATGTTTGTATGAGAGATACAACCCTCAGATGAATTCAAATTAAATTACCTGCTGGTATCAGTTTTGTTCTCTCCCCACTCATCCTGCGTCTCTAGCTCGTACTCGTATGCTGTGATCTTGCCGTTGCGCTACAATAAAGCATTTTTTACTCATAATTGGCGGATTTTTTTAATTTGACGGTTGCAATTTTAGGTTTGTATTCGAAAGTGAATATGAAACCTTCTCGCATTCGGGCTGCTGCCAGGTGACATCCGCGCGGTTTGCAGTCACTGATCCAACCTTCACGTGCTGAGGCGCGCCAGTCGGTGCTGAACGGATATGTTGCCAAAAGAATCACAAACATTCCAATTCGAAAGAAATGAAAGATTATTAAGAGTGAATTTTAAAAAAAACCTACCCGATTCTTCAGTTGTGAATGTGATAATCTCGGATCTTGGACCGGCAAGAGAAGTGTGAGCAATAACATGTACTTCGTAGGTGGCATCGGGGAGCAGACCGTCCAGGGACTGTTAAAAGTAATGATATTTATTACAATTAATGTTAGTTATATGTTTCACTGATTATCCAATATCGAACCACTTCAGGCGTCTTGGCGTGTTTCTGAAGTGGTTGGGCGGAGCGAGGACCGCATTCTCCAAGAGACTTGAGATTGTAGACAACAGTGTAGCCGGAGATCTCGCCGTTCGGTTCGGCAGGCGGCTTCCATGTGACGGTTGCCGTGTTGGGACCCTGAGAGCCACATATTTAGGCACTTTTATTCATTTTTAGATATGCTTAAATAGTTTTTTTGAATCGATATGACATGAAAGATATCTACATCAGGTTCTGCCTTCAGTCCTGTCACGGGCCCGGGTGCTCCTTCAGCGGTCGTCAGTGTGAGCTCATTACTCCATGGCGATTGACCGGCGTCGTTCTCCGTACTGTAACAACCAGTTAAACATTTTTTGTCATATCTTAAGCTAAAAGTATAATAAGCTAAAAGTATTTCAATGTCTGAAATTGGACACACTCACCGGATGCGCACTGTCCATTTCGTGTTCGGCTTAGAATCAAATGTCTTCTCAATAGCAGATGAGGGCAGATCGAGAGTCGCACGTGGATTGGAGCCGTCGACGAACTCGAGCTTGTATCTTAAACCGAATCTTCCAATTATTTGTTTTTAATGCTCATCAATTTAGTAAACGCAACTATGTTTTTTTTCTATATTTACTATATACGTAGATTAGTATACAAGTTATGGCTGATCACATACCTGATTAGTCCACATCTCCATGATCCTTGTGCGGGGGCCTGCCAGGTGGCTCGCACCTGGCCTGAGTTGGGCGACGCCAGCTGCAAGTTAGCCGGAGGAGCAGTGGGAGCAGCGCAGCCTGTGCGACCTTGAGCTTCGGGGGATGGTCCGGAGGTGCGATTCGACTTGTCGACCACCTGAATTGTTGAAGCCATAGAAACATATGGCGTTAAACACATTCGAATCCCGTGAAAGATTCATGAATTATTTGTGCCTCAAATTGCTCACTTTGATTCGGACAAAGTAGAGAGTGTCGGGATCGAGTCCCGTGAGTTTCTTCTCGAAGCGGGTCTTTCCTGCCTCATGCGGCGTCATTCCTCCGATTTCCTGCCACTGTCCAGTCTCCGAGTTGCGAATCTCGATCAGATATCCCTGTAAAAGCAATATTGATCAAGTAAGCTATTGATCGGCAGAAGTTGTGATGATATTAGCTCCACCTTGATTCTGTTCTTTGAGTCTGAAACGGCGCTCCAGGCGACATCTAGTGAATGCGGTCCGTCAGGAGTGACCATTGGAGCGGTGAACACAACGGGGACCTGCCAAGGATAGAAATATATATAAAACAATATGTTATATTGTTTTCACATAAATAATAGTAAATTACAGCTACGTGATGTATGAATCACGATACTGTTTATTACAGAACCTTGAAGAGATCAGTTGAGTAGCGAGTCCAAATCTCAGGACCGAAGCCTCTCTTGGTGCCTGCGGCGATGGATATATTGTAGCTGGTCTCTGGTTGAAGATTCTCGAAAAGATGCGTGAGGGTCGGATGATCAACGAGATGTGATCGTTTCTGGTCGTTGACGTCGTCTAACGACACGATCGACACTCGATACTGCGTGATCAAGTTCTGAAATGAAGATGTAATGAATGGTGAACGACTGGGATTGATTGCAAATGAGATTAAATCATGTTGGTAATAACCTGAGGATCAAGCGGTGGCAGCCATCGGATATGCAGAGAGTGGTCGGTTCGTTCGATGAGTTCGATGGCACGAGGGGCATCAGGAAGGACCTGAGTCCATTCACGTTGTCATCACTCCTTTGGTCAGCAGCATTCAACACAATCATCTTACCTGGAGAGTATTAGCGATGACGATGCTGCTCCACGGACCGTATGAACCTTCCTCGATCTTACACGACACCTTCAATGATTAGGTTACATATTATCCATAGCTACTATTCATTTTCGCTTCTGATTCAACTCACCTGCACTTTGTACTGTCTCCCCGGGTCTAGTTCGGTGACATTGTAGCAGAAACGGGGTGACTCGCCAGGGCACGCGATCAGCGGATCTTCCACATGCTTCTCGACCTAGAAAAGTACTCTCCAACTCATCTTAATTGCAGATAAGAGTTATGAGACAAACGATTTGTTTAATACCTCGTTCCATCCATCAGTTCCGAGTAGCTGGTAGCGTAGCTTGTAATGAGAATGGGGTCCGTAGGGTGGGTACGGCGGCAGCCACGACACCATGAAGAACTCAGTGCCTTCTTGAGCGACGACCAAATCCTGCGAAGAAGGTTCTAGTTACCGTACAAATGGTAGATAGACGCAGCTGCATAAAAGAGCCATGGATATAAGAAGTATAGCTCAATGATTGTTACCTGAGGTGGAAGAGGCGCATCAGCCTTAGCAGTGCGCACGTCCAAGTTCTCTGTGTTTGGTCCGCCTCCGATCGAGTTGTAGGCCTGCCATTGCGTCGTTTCAATGAATCACGGAATACCCTTCCTTGTCCTACCTTCACTCTCATCACATATTTGGTGTATGGAGTCAGTCCATCGATGGTTATCTTGGGGTTGGAAGTGTTCGAGATCTGGCGCTCGAGCTTCGCCCAATCGTCCTGTCCAACAATCTCGTACCTGACAATTAAGAATTGAAAAAAATCGAATTGTGATATGACTAGCGAATATCTGCAGATTTCTGATAATTTATTATGTTAATGAGCAAATAAGTTCATTGAAAAAACAAGTTCGTTACCTGAAATGTTTAAAATATTCGAGTTGAAATTGCTGATACGTTCCAAAAGCATAACAATCGCCAAAAACGAACTCGTAGTTGGTGATGTGTCCATGACGCTGACTGCACTCGACGGGTTCCCATTGGAATGAGAGAGATCGTTCGAGAGCGTATGACAGTTGCAGGTTGATAGGCGGAGCGGAGGGCGGTTGTTGCTCAGTTGCGACCTAAACATATTCAAATGCGTCATATTATCAAAATTATGAATATTGATACTTGACTGAGTATATTTAAATCAGATGATAAAAAATGGTGTACGAACTTCCTTGGTCTCCTCTGGTCCGAGCTCAGTTGTACGGGCGCGCACTTTCACCTGAATGTTGACAATTACCAATGGTTGAATCCAATCCGGAGCGATACCAACATCCTATTATTAATCTTCGTTCGAACAGACTCGGAGTGAGGAATAGCGACTACATACTTCATACAGGGAGTAGGGCAACAAGCCGGTGAGCGTGTAATCCACGTCCTTGTGATTGTATACGGTGACGAAATCTCTCGACACATCTCTCGGTTCCTCCTCAGGGCAAGCCAGACGATGCTAAAAATTACGAGGATTTGTGTTTGTATTTCATTATTGAGCAGCTCACCTTGAGTCGATAGGAGATATCGTATCCGACGATCTGTCCGCGTGCCTCTGCGGGAGGAAGCCAATTGACGCGCACCTGTTTGTGTCCATTGAGAAAATCAAGAACTATATATTCCACATATTTTTTTCCCTTCAGCATACTTTTTGTAGTTAACAATTAATTTAATATTTCATGAGTGCATGTTCTATTCGCTTTCCTTACTTCATTCGGACCGAGTGCCTTGACTCGCAAGTCTCTCACTGCTCCAGGCATTCCTTGCCGAGTCGTGATGGTGTACTCTGGTGAGTATGGCGAGCTACCCATTTGATTAGTGGCACGCAGTTTGATCACCTGAAAAAGAACAATTGGTGATTCGTGCTGATTCTTCATTAATTAATTATTGGGTACGCGAACAATATAGAGTGTTGTGCATACATCAATATCTACATACCCATCGTTGGTTCGGCTCAGCAGGGAAGGTGTAGTCGGTAACCTCGCCTGGCACAGGTACAACCTTCTCGGGCTGGTTGCCAACCTTAAATTGAACTATTAAAACTGCACAACCTTGAATCAAATCTAAAAATGCAGGATGTGCAGTACTTTGTAGGCGATCTCGATGTTCAGTTGGTCGCACATCCACGAATCTTTGGCCGGACGAGCCCACGAAACACGCACCTCCGAGGGAGTTGGAGAGTCCACACTGAAAGGAGGAAAATAACTGACATGCACATCTGAAGGTATTTTATTTCTACAACCTCGCTCAGCCAAAATGACTTTTGTTACCGAATTCCTTGAGGTGGAGTGGCGGGAGGAGAGCACTTGGTTCGTGCGCGAGCTTCGGGAGAGGGAGGTGATTGTTCGTTTCGAGTTGAGACTACCTTGACTCGCAAATCGACCACAGTGTTTGTGGGCAACTGAAAAGGTACAATTTATGCATGGAGATCTGGTCAAGACATTAAATCGCCAATGAGCTTGTTTTAACAAGAACTTTTACAATCAATAACTCACTCCATCAACAATGCCTTCATAGGTGGTCTGACCGGGTCGAGCCTGAACTCGACGTGGGTGCTCAGTCCAAGCGCCTCCGTCCACCTTATACTCGATGATGAAGGAACCAGCATTTCTAAATGACATCTCTCGAATTCATAATGATATTTTTTTGTATCTTTTAGGTATAATTTAAAAAGTGAAAGCAAGACACTCGCCTGTTGTGATTATCCCATGAGATGGTCACTGAGGTGGGCATCTCAGCAATGACTCGAGGTGCTCCAGATATGGCAGTCAGTGCCTCAGCATCGGTAGCCATCAGTGTCGAAGTTCCACCGCACCACTCGCGATTGGTCGATGCCTAAGTTTGAGCATTGCATTATCTAAAGCGCGATTTAATGGTCTATACATATATCCTTAATCACAGGACTCACCTAAAACTTTTTACCGATTCGCTACCTGTACATACCCCATCTCTCCCATAATAAAGCATACCTGCACGGTGACGTTGTAATGAGTGGACGGCGATAGATTGTCGATACGGTACTGGTACGTCGAACGGTCGAGTGAGAACGTCTGCGGATGCGATCGTCCTGGAATTATCGAATTGAGATTGGAATAAGTAGAAGGTGGTAAGTACCATCGGTGGGCATAATGTGCAGCTTGAATGCGGTCACTCGAGACACATCATCGGGACGGACTCTCCATCCGACAGTGAGAGACTTGTCGGTTCCAGAAATCTTGTAGACTGTCTCGACACCGACTGGTCCTACAACAAATCACATCGGTATCACATTCCCTTTTCCATCAAACAGTCCACGGCTATAAGTCCAGGATCAAAGGGTATAGAAAATAACCTTCGGTGATTCTGGACCGCTCCGGCGGCGAGTAGGGAGAGCACTTGTTATTGCGCTGACATGCAGACACCTTCAAGGTTGAATTGGATTGATTTCGTTTGCATTTTGGTCGACGTCGCTTGGTACAACATCGAATCTGCTATTTCAGGACAATTAATACAGTATGCTTGAACGACTGTAAGAAAATTTCTTTCCCATAAAATTTCGACAATCATTGTAATTTGAAATATAAATATTTCATATTTATTCTGATTTTCATTATCAAATTGTGTACCTGGAAGTCGTAAGTCTGGTTCTGCTGCAGTCGATCGATGCGACCACAGTGCATTCGCGAGCCGGGAGGAGGAGGAGGCACTTGTTGTCGACGGATTAGATCCTGACTGCAATGGAAAAGGAGAGATGCAGATTGAGTGGACACTTGAATACGGGTGTTCTAGAAAGGAAGTGAGGAGGAAGATGCAGTATACATACCTGCAGGGAGACTGGGCGGGGAACACCTGCTCCTGACGCTGCTGCTGACCGGTAATACCGTAGCGACACCTCAATACATTTATATAATAAAAGCTTGTTATAAAACTGATCAACCACGATATATAGTGAGCTCACTTGAACTTGTTGTACTGGTCGGGCTGGCCACTTGGAGGCGAGTGCCATAGCAGATGGGCCGAGTCAGCACCGGTGCCAACGACCTGACAAGTCACGTATACATATTCCATATGATTTTGAGAGTGGGTTTTACTAACCTTGACGAGTGGTGGAACACTACTTGCAGCAGCTGCAGCAGTCTGGAAGCGAGTTGGCTGCGACCACGGTCCCGGTCCCTTGGTAGTGAAGGCGCGCACCTGGAAGAGCGACCAATGATATTCTTTCCAATCGGAACATCCTCACTCTCAGATTGTAGTCAGTGCCGGGCAGCAATCCTGTGATACGAGTACGAGTTGAGCCGCGGACTGTATTCGTGTTGGGCGGGAATCTCCTGGAAATAGATAGTTGTGTTATGTGCGATATCGGATCAATAGCCATACTTGTCCAGAGGCACTGCTTCAAACTCGTATTCGGTGATCTCGCCATGGGTCTGAAGACAAGGCGGCGCTTGCCAAGATACACCAGCCTCGGACTCAGTCGTCTCCTCAACTGAAATAGGCGCGTTCTCATCAATGAGCATTTATTGAATATGTTGAATATGATACATGTTTTTAATTTATTATGATGATACTGCTTAAAACTCGTATTATGATTTCATGGTGATAGATACTATGCTGAATTTGCCGTCATGACTGCTTGTGTAGGCGAGCGCGGCCGACAGTTTATGGCATATAGGCCAGTTAGAATGGTTCATTTAATAGAACAATTCGAAATTAATGATTACTTCTCGTATAGATGGGAGCTGCAGTAGGTACGGACTGCTCTGTTTGTGCTTCCTGTGCCACTCGTTCTCCAGCCATCGTAGTCTTTGCTGCCACGCCGACTCTATACAATATTACAATATTATATTCATGTAGGTGAAAAAATATATTTTTGTGAGCACTCTAAAAGGTTGCAGAAGGTTCCAACCGATATCTTGAGTGCGGCTGCAGTCCAGTGAGTACGAAAGAGGTGCGATCGGCGGAGACAGTGCGCGGTTGCTCGCGAACCTCCTCACACATTCCTCTGCAATACTCATACTTTACTATCTTACAATAAGTAGTAGTTAATAATCGTAAACAAAAATTAAAAATAACGAACTTCGAAATGAGCTGGTATGTGATCTCGTAGGAGGTGACGTGTCCATTTGGTTGTGCCGGAGGAGTCCACGAGAGTTGCAGCGAGTCCGATCCAATGGCAGCGACACGCAAACCGGAGACGGGGCCAGGGGCTGCGTCCTGCATCATCCACGCTATTTCAATCTTATATATCGGACATTTATCCTCGATAGGCAAATTATAGTCATATTGTATACTTTTCGCTGATTGTAATATTTTTTTGACTTGTCATAGTGTACGATAATTTCGTTACAACAAAAATGATGACTGAACCTGCGTCTGACTGCTCTGGGCGCGCGACCATTGTGATTCACCGGCGGGATTGGCCGATTTAACTTCGAAGGTCCACTTTGTGAAGGGATCGGAGTCGAATACGACCGAATTCTCACCGGCTGTCAGGTTTCGAGTGCCTAAAGCGATAGCGTCATATGCGTGAAATGAGTGCACGGGAATAATGTTTCGTTTACTTTGCTACCTGAGTTTCTGGCTGTAGCGTACTTGACAAGATACCAGAGGCGATCACATCCCCACTCCGACTCGTGAAGAGGCTGAGAAATTTTTAGTTAAATCTGTTTCAAATAATTGTTCTAGATTTCTCGTTCTAGACTATGCTGATAACAACAACTTCTGAAACGTACAGCCCATGTGAGTCTGATCTGGGTGGGACCGAGGGGCGCGACTTGCAGATTTGTGGGAGCTCTTCTCGGGGGAGTGCATTGCTGTTCGGTTTGGATCGTGATGGAAGGAGAGACGAACGCGTTCGCACGATTGTGGTCCTGAGTGGAAAGATAAGTTAAATGGAATTAGAGAATCGGATTGTTTGAAGTTCTTCTTTCTGTCTTGGTAGGGCGAATAGAGAGAGTAGGCAATCCAATTACCTTGGCTATGATTCTCACGACGTAGCTCTTTCCTTTGGGAAGTGCACCCAAATCCATCGAATAGGGTCGCTGCCATCCGGTGTATGGAAGCTAAGAGTTTATGAATATATTATTTCAGACCATATCGAACTTACAGCATTTGTGTGCTGTCTCCAGTTCTCCTCTCCCTGTTCTCTCCACTCGAGAATGAATGATTCGATGAGATCATCGTGCGATTCCTTCGATTGCCACATCACTGTGGGCACACCCTGGCGATGAGACACCTGCAAAGACTCCAATAGACTCAAAGACTCAAAGAATGTAATTGGAATACACTAGACGCAAGGAAAAGACGCGAGGCAAGACGTGAGGATACGGACAGTGGGTCCAACGATGGCCTCTCCCGCAGCAGGAGTCTTCACAGTTGCGGGGGCAGTCCACGCCGAATGACCAGCAGAGTTGATCGTTCGCATTCTGTAAATATTTGGCATTATCCTATTTCCTATAAGAATTCCTTCGATCCGAATCGCGAGCTACTACTACTCTACCTAATTGTCCACTGTTGTCCGGGATGGGCGACAAAGACATGCGAGGTAGATCCTCCAGCTACTCGCTGAGGCGTCGAATGCAATCCACGGGGTTCCTCTACTTGGATCTGCAAAGCAAGAATCGAGCATGCGATTACATCCATTTAGAGTGGAATAATGATATTATAAATAGTACTTCGAAGGTGATGTCGGCGCATCCCCAGGCAGACTGAGGTGGTAACGCCCAGGTGACTCGCACGTGACTGGCATCAGGTGCCTCCACAGCGATATGAGAGGGCGCTTGGGAAGGAGCTGCAATCGTTCATGAAAACATTTCTTTTTTTTACATCGACACATTAATTATATTTCCATCTCAAAATCCTAATACTGTTAACAAATACTTCACGCCACATACCCGCACACGCAGATGTTGCAGAGGCCTCAGGCGATGTGTACATAACGTAGGAGTTGCGGTCAAGCACCTTGAAAAAGGTTTTGTTAGCCTCAGTCATATCAAACATTCGTTAAAAAATCATTGAGAAGGGGTGAGAATTCATCTAATCACCAACCTGGATGTGCATGTAGTAGTTGTGGCCACGCTGGAGACCCGTGAGAGTCTGCGAGTAATCCTTCTCGTCTCCGACATAAGGAACCAATTGACTGCAAATATTTGTATTGTATGTATTTTAAATGTATAATTAATATGCACAACGTTGAAATATAAAATAGTTACATACCCATATGGATTCCAGCCGCTCTGGTCGGTTCTGTACTGAATTCTGTATCCGTGCACACCTCTTCCATCTCCCTCCGATCGCCACTCTACCACAAGATCCCCGTTACGAGTAGATACTCGAGGAGTGGAACAAAGGGCTGCAAAATACTGAGTTATAACAATATCTCTATTTCAATAGATAGGCCTCTGTTACATGCCTTTGGGTGTTATGAATCTCTATTCATAGGGGAGCTCATGCTGATTATGCTAACACTAAAATACTAAATAATCAAATAATTAGCGAACAACATGCAAATTAGAAATTCGGACACTACAGAGATGATCTGAAATTAGAAGCGATATGAATGTGAGCCATGCGAGTTGCCTGCAGCACGTCATCGGAGTAGTACGGTAGCGCAGCACATCTCGCGATTAGTAGAAACAAATACGTCGTTCGCTCACGCACACTCACGGCACGCGCGCACCGCGCCACCACACGACGATTGCACACGACGGCGGTTACCGGTTCCAGCGGGGCGGAGGTTCAGTTGCTGATTGCTACCATATCCGTCGCACCAGAAATCGCGAACTGGATCACATACTGAGCGCTTCAGTCGGACTGCAAGGGGACATGAAGACAAGAAGTTTATTTTCGGAAGACAATTGTATTTGATTCCAGAATCGAGCCCAAGCAGAGAACATGGGACGAAGAAAAAGAAGATTGGGTGCAAGAGATAGTGTGGAAACCCCGGCTCAACCTTTCAGTGAAGGAGAACTTCATGTGCTATAAGAAAAGGACAATGGACATACAGTATGTGCTAATCGCCTCATGCATGTGCATTCGCCGCGGTCCGCCGCAGACCGCGGATTCCGCGGATTCATTTAGCTCGAAACTGAGTAATGTACATGCTTCAATATTGTGATTTTCGTGTTCTTCAGATGATTTCCGACCGATTTGGCTAATTTCTGAAATTTTAAAAATTTGTTTGCCTGGTGGGGAAATAATTCTCTATAAATTCTGACCCGCCGAACTCAAGTTGACCCGCTCGAACTCGCATATATTTTCGTGAATTTGACACTCCTGAGTTGTGCAGACATTCTGTAGATGGCGATACCTTCTCAGAAAGTCGATTAGTAGGCTAGTTCAACTGGGTCAACTTGAGTTCGGTGGGTCAGAACTTTTAGAGAATTATTTCCTACTCTGGCAAACAAATTTTTAAAATTTCAGAAATTAGCCAAATCGGTCGGAAATCATCTGAAGAACACGAAAATCACAATATTGAAGCATGTACATTACTCAGTTTCGAGCTAAATGAATCCGCGGCATCCGCGGTCTGCGGCGGACCGCGGCGCCTGCACATGCATGAGGCGATTAGCACGTACTGTAATAGCTAAACCGTTTAATATTTCATTATCGTTTAAAAAATATTTCTCGTTTTGTTTAAATCTTTTCGTATCTATATCACATTGTAAATGTATCAAATGGAATGTATCAAATCTCCTCAATCAACGCATTCCATGGGGAGCGTGTGAAGTGAAGAGTCGAATGTCATTATTATAAAATGTGTTTTTTTCGTTAAACCCACAGCTTCGCTCATTCCCGATAAGTCTCGTCTGGGCTGAAGCGGGTCCGGATCCGTCGATGTTCACCATTCGCACCTCCAGGACGTAGTCCTTGCCGGAGCCGTCGATTTCAACTGATCTGAACGGAATCGAATTTGAATGTGAAAGTAAAAAAGAGAAAAATGGAGAAAAAAAAGAGAAAAAAATTTAATCAATGACTATCATCAAAACTCGAAGGATGCAAGAGTTGCACCTTTCGAAGCCAGGAACTCTTCTTTGAAGTTGACGTCCGTCGATGGTACCGGAGACTGTGAAAAATGGCTGACAGGCGTCATCGTCAGTTGGAGCCGACCTATGAACTTTATAATAAACAAAACGTTAATTGCGTAAGCACATTGACTTGTTCATTTGGATGCACGTTGATGAATTAGACGAAGAAAAGAATTATATGAACAATCGCGATTTCGGATCTCACCAGGATACTCGAACAGTCTCAGCCGATACTCGCTCAACACGGACATTATCAGGTGACAGTGGTACTGAAATTGATGAAATTATTATCCTCTTTCGTTTGCAAGAAATTTTATGGTCACGCCCGGTCCCAGCGCTAACTCATCGTTATACATACACAGAGTCTAATTTTCAAAACGATTGAGCGATCTCAGTCAGAGTGAGTTCGCGTGACTCTTTAAAAAAACGCACCATGACAGTTGACTGAGAAACTGGCAGCTGAAGAGGTTGCAACGGTGGTTTGCGAGGAATCTTGCGCGCGAACGCGGATGTAGTAGAGAGGAGACACGGGCAAATTACCGAGAGATTCTCTGAAGAGATCACACTAAGATAATGCAGGAGAATACATTAATTCTCTGTAATGGAATGACACCTGTAGTGTGTCTTGCTTGGCTCGTTGCGAATCACTGCGCCGGCCTTGCGCCATTCGGCCTCAGAATCCTTCCGGATTTCGACCTGAGAAGGATGTCATACATTCAGGAGCAATATAAACTGACCTCGTTAAATTAATCAGAGTTCCTTCTAAATAATTAAAATAATTGACGCACTTGATAGGAGTAGACGGTGTGCGAATCGCCCTGAGTAGTCCAGTATACAACAGTGAGTGCACCCTGCTGCTCGATTCGAGGCTGCGACACCTGCAGCCCGATTGCTGCGGCGCCTGTCTGAGCAGCTGAAAAATACGATTCGTATTGGTGATCTGTTGATTGGAGCATTGGTAGCATCTAAGGTTCAAAATATCACTATTATCTATTACTAGACCCGTGGGTGGGGGGACAAGATGTCAAAATTTTCTCGGAAAACCCCATCTCGGAAATTTTAGAACAACGGATAATTGGATTAGTCCTTTGTTTAAAAATTTCCGAGATGGGGTTTTCCGAGAAAATTTTGACATCTTGTCCCCCCACCGACCCGTGTCCGGTGTTCATTGTCCTCGAACAATGTTTATACGCGATACAACACGCACACTCAACCAGCGAGAAGTGCAGCTGGGCGCCGTGCGCACTCCACACGCTGTTAGTAGTATTGTAGGTTACCTGCAGGTAAATGAGGAATGAAACACATGCACCAAGCACCACAATCACAATAAGAATCAAATATGATGAGACGGATTGACGCACTCTCGCCAGATAGTGTACTCCTTGGAAGATCGCAGTTAGTTGATGGCAGTAGCTGCCGGTAGTACCGATTCCATTCGGACAGATGAAATGACGAGGTCTAGCGACGAAACGAGTCCAACGTGTTGCTCCCGCCTCCTTGACTGCTACCCTGTGGATGCATTCCAATGCACACGAAATCGGATTGCACACCGTGGAGAAAAACATCACTATTGCACGATTGATTCGAACTTTTTCAGCATTATGAAACTGATTGCACCGATTGCGCAACGTCTCGCATTGTTATTGAAATATATACTTGAAGTGGGAGATGTGGACATCGGGTACTAATGGTGTCCACGAGAGAAAAGCAGAAGGCGGTTGAAGAACAAGACGAAGATTGTAGAGATTCACATCTGAGAACTGTTAGTGTTGTTAGTGACAGAAAAGAAGCAAGTGACATGTGTGCGGTTAATACCAAGGAAATGCTTCTGTCGACGGGAGCGATTCGTGCGGTTAGTAGTGTGTTGAGTTTCATCTGAATTCCAAGAAAGTGGTACGAGAAGTACACGAGCGACTGAGGATTCATTTTGCGCGTACCGTTGACTGAGGTCGCGGAGGTCTCAGCTTCGACAAGTGGTGACCATGCAGAGTGTCCGTTTCCAGATCGAGATCGAACCTGGTCATGGTAAATTAGAAGACTTTTTAAATATTTTTTTTAAAATTAGAAGACTAAATATTTTTTATACGAATCTTTCAATATCGAGCATTGAAAGTAAAAAATATGTGGTTCACCTTGAAAGAGTATGCCTTGTTGGGGAGCAGCCCTTCTCGAGTAATCGCGTTGTTACCAATGTAGGAAGCGGTCTGGGGCGGAGTAGAAGTCGAGTCCCACAGCTTCAATTATTAATATTTAAAAAAAATTACATCGTGCTAATATATCTTTGGAATAGCCAGGAAAATATATATGCAAACGATATGTGCACCATGTATTCATAGCCATCAATCGGGGCTGCACTTTCATCGCATTCCGGTTTCCTCCATGAGAAGTGAATGGCTCCCACACCAGCAGGCGTTGCGGTCACCTGATATTTCAGATACTAATAAATCAACGAGGAAGTGATTGCAACGAAATGTGGAAGGGATTATACCTCAATAGGAAGACCAGCCAGTCCGAGGCAAGAAGTGGACGCAGCCTTACCAACCGTAGTCTCGTCGGTACGAGCGAGAGCGTTACCTGTGATCCATATTTATTATTGTAATTCGATCACTATATTGTCCCAGTCTCGAATCCTTACCGTCCTTGTCCACTGCGGTGAGTCGGACGCCGAATACGGGTACGGTAGCCAGATTGTGTAGCGAAGCACGGAACTGATGGCCGGAGCCGATGTTTACCTGAATATGAGTGCGTTTTCCGGGGTTCTTGATGCTTCAAGGTATTGATTACTAACCGTTTCGCCGGATCGCCAGACAGTCTCATTGGGAAGGCGATATTCTACGACGAAGTGGTCAGCAGCCAGATGGGCGGGTAGCTCCCAGTGTACAGAGTATAGAGAGTCACCATCTTCCGTCACCTGAGTAGACGATTGATTCATTGGGAACAACTAAAGGGAAATAACATTTAGGTTTTTTTGACTATGCATACATGATTTCAAAGGAAGAAGCTGAGGGATTATGACAGATATATCCAATATATTGTATATGTACATATACGATGCATGATAGAAGGGCGTTGTCCATATAAGAATTTTCATCCCCCATATTATGAAATGAAAGTAGAAAGTTAAAACGAACAGTCATATCCTGTTCCAGCTCTTTCACAGACTGGCTTCCTGTTGCAGTGTCGATACGAGAAAGACGGATTGGCTCGCGATCAACAATTGCAGCAACTCCGATGTGGTATCTCAAAATTAAAATAGGATAGGTTTACCTTTGCAGGTGGAAAAAGACGGGTTTTGTTCGGCTTATTTTACTGGAGCAAAATTTCCATTAATTTGCTTTTGTTGCTGTTACATAGAACCACCACATTTCAAGATTTCAACAAATCTGTAAACGTCACACTTGGTATTCGGCTTGAGTGTGGAGAGGATGAAGGAGGTGGTGCCTGCCGGAAGTCTCACGCGTTCAACGCGCTTCGGGTCCGCGTCTGACGCGTCTCCTCCCGCTTCCGTGAGCATGACCTGAAAAGCACAATCGTTGCATTTATTTAATTTTTTAAAAACCGTCTCTCATTCTGCCATTAAATAGTATGAGGAAATATATTTTTATCAAAAGACGACATTGACAAAAAAAATTTCCCAATTAATCAATGTCAATGTCAAATATATATGTCAATTATAATTGATATATTTTTAACACCCTTACCGATGTGAGATGTAAAAGACAAATTTAAACAAAGTAATCGTTGCATACCTCATAGTTCTGGAGTTTTTCATGTTCCATCGGGCTCCACTCTATCTGAATCTCTCCCTCGGATTGGTATACGACACGAATATCGTTGATCAGAGGAGTTTCTGTAGAAAAATAAGAGTAGGTAAAAATTGTAAGTGATCGGTTCGAAGGAAAGAATGGAACATACTGTGTCCTTCAGTTGTCGCAGCCAACAGTTCGGACCACGGGCCGAACACACGATTGCGATCGGCAGCACGCACTCTGAACAATATCATCAAAACATCAAATATCTTTGAACGCAAAGATTTCTTTGTTCATCTCCAAATCACTCACCGGAACTGGTACATGGTGCCGGGCAATAGATTCGTGATAGACACAGTGGGTTTGGTGATTGTCTGTCGATGAAGATCGAAAGGCGCATCAACACCAATCAGTTCCAACTGAATACGAATTAACTACGAATTACTGAATATGCAGTCGTTTGCCCACGGAATGATGCATTACAATGTATGTAATGTGCAATGTATGATTGGAGAGTTAAAGCCTCCTTTATTAATGCAAATCAAGAAGATAATGAACTGGCTAATTAATGTTTTGACTCTGTGAATACCTGATATTCGCCAACGATTCCGCACTCCGGTTCCTCCCATTCGAATGCGAGTGAGAAAGCGCCACTCTTGCTCACGACGGGCGATCGCGGAGCCGTTAGCGTGTCTGCAGACATGTTTAGAACGCAATTCGAACTATTGGCTCATTTAGAAGCGACTCTATCAGCTATAATGTCTAAACGCGGGCACGATGCATTCGATCTGTAATCTTACCACTGGGGCAATTGTAGGTGACTATTTCATTTCGAGCACGAATCTCGGGTGTCTCCACAATGACGTCATTGTTTGATCCGAGCACCTTTATGCGAACGAAGTATGCTGTGTTAGTAGGCAGCTTGGCAATCTGTAAGATTATTTTTATCAATATATGTTATTCTCGAATTTGACTAAAAACTAAAAAGAAGAGACTTAGGAAATGTCTGCCTAATTACCTACCTGGACTCGGTACTGGTGATTGGGACCCTTGTAGGGAATGATGCCCGCATGTACCTGCCACATCTTCTCTCGCTCTTGTCTAGAAATGTTTACATTATGAATATTAAATTGTATAGTTATGACAGTGATGAGTACCTGTACTCTACTAGAAATCCCTTGACATCGCTCTCTGGATGGTCTCCTGTCTGGATTCCCTCCCATTCTACGGTCAGCAGTGATTCAGCCGCCGCTCTCCGAGATCGTAGCTTTGCTTCTGAACATTTTATTCATTGATACTCTATATTCTTCCGAAGTTGGGTGATTCTCAATTCAAATATATTTAATTGAATTGAGTAAGATTTATTTTCAAGTTTGTGTTCGATGAGAGATGATGCCCACAATATGAATCGATTCATGTAAATAAATCAGTATTTTCAACAAGCTTAGAGTATAAAAAGCATAATGTAATGGAGGCCTTGGTGTTGCCCATAGGCTAAAACATCCTAGACACGCAACAGAGTTGTCCTCTCTTGCGATATTGCCTCAAACATGGTCTTTGCTCAGCTCAGAACAAATCCAATGAAGAATAGGTTCGGGTGAGACAAAGCCTGACTGAATCCCGCAAACTAACTCTATATTGCGCTACTATATAACATCAGAAGTAAACTCTGTTGCAGAAATGTAAGAAAGAATTAGCCATATACTCAGCCGAGAAAAGGAAATACATGCTGTATAAACATTGTTTAATTTCCCAAATCGTTCTTTTGGAAAACAATGGCCTCAAATAGTAAACATTTGATGTCCTTCTGTATCTAGATATGTACTTCTTCTTTTTTCGATTGCCCTCAACAATACCCTATTCTCTCGCGCAGAACCGCAATCAGTGAAAGAATGAAGGAGAGAGTTTGGTGGGGGGTTGGCCTTGAACCGATAACTGAATGAATGAGTGGAGATGAGAGAAGAGAAGATGGGGGAGATAGTAGTGATAGTAGTAATGGGATGAAGGATGGGATGAAGTGAAGGATCGGATAATTATCGATAAAACGCAGAGTGCAGGAATTGGAGAACAAACGGATTGTTTTACATAGAAAAATGCTGAGCAAAAACAGGAAGAAGTTGCATAATGAAAGATCAGTAAATTTTGGGCGCATGAGACACGACTTACCAGGCAGACCGGTCGTGGAGCTGCTGCTTGTTGTAACTGCAGCAGCAACGAGAAGCAGGAGGAGGGCTGCGACCCCCCGAGAGAAGTCGCCCATCTACGACCTCTGCAGCAACATTTAATTAGAGACATGTTATGTCGATGGGTACAATGCCTGTCCCGAGAGAACATGGAAAGTATTCGGCATAAATTACAAGGGTGTGGCCCCGGACGAATAAGACTGGTTTGGTGATAGAAGAAAGACTGAGAGGAGAAGGAAGTTATGACAGATCAGCACGCAAGGGAGAATGATTGGATTGAGGACACATTTCCGGGGGCAGAATACTTACTGGTGCGCTTGCGATCTAGTTGTCCAAATGCAATGATCTAAGCACAAGTCGACCAAAAACCAGGCGTCATTCCGGTCGGCGGTAGCTCAATAGGCTACTATAGTATCAAAGTCGCCTTGTCAATAGAAGGAGCTAGCACTTAGGCGCGATTGAGCGAATTCTTCGAGTAAGGAGGAGGGGGCTTGGAACGGTAAGAGGAAAGTGCTTAGAGGGAGAGCGAGATTTGATGGGATTGAAAAACGGGCGCAATCAACAAATCGAGAAGGGCTCTGACCCGGTATGAGATAAAGAGTGGGATGATGCTTAGAAAGGAAGAAGAGAGGAGATCGAACCGCTCTCTTACATTCTTACGCAGGAGAGAAAACGGAGAGAGGAGATGCTAAAGTGGCTGTTGATGAGATTGATTGCAAGTGGGGAGAAATTGCGGGGAAACGAGCCACACAATCGATAAATACGCACCGCTAAATATAGATGATCTCAATAGACTCATCACAGTGATTCCTGTGGTCACTATTTACCTGACAGCCTCAGCTCGCCTCCGCATTCCCACTCTAAAAGGTCATTCGGGATATCTCGCCAGGGCATCTAGGGACTCGTTATCAGGTGCGGCACATCTCTAGGAAAATTCGAGAAAAAGGGAGGGGCAGTCCGGGAAAAATAAACACTTTTCACAGTATTACATGTTCCTACTCTATCCAATGAGCGCAAAACAAAAGCAAGTGATGATCCTATAATGACCAACTCATAGAAAGCATACTCATAGCAGTATCGAAACTGCCGCTTCGAGAAATGAAAGAGATAGAGAGAGCTGCGACTGGTTACACCCTACTCATTCCGAGTCGGAGAATGCTCAAAAATGTGGGGGTTTGAATCGAAAGAAACAATAATGATCGCGAACTTATTAGAGCTTAACGTTGCTTTGAAATTGAATTGGAAACTACGAATTTCAATGCAAGCATGGATAGCAATTGAGAAGAAATAACTAAGCTGAGCATCAAAATGTTATCATGAAATCTTAAGCGTTTTACAATAATTGAATGTTGAATGTGGATTTTCAGCTCAGCACAACCCTCACAATGTAACAACGTGCGGGAGTACCTGTTGAGACTAACGTCGTACTCAAATATTTGTTGGTGTATCCTAGAGATAAGGTGGGAAGAAGAACAGTAGCTTGAGGAAGAGAGCGAGGGAATGAGGGAGGGGTTCAGACGGGATTATGGCGGATTTGCCTAAATTCTTGATCTGGCAAGATAGATTCGCAAAAGGTTCTTTGCGAACGGAATAAAACAAGGTGGATCACAATTCATTTTTTTAAAAAAATGTTATCGAAATCATTTCCACTGTGAATATGAGAGATCGAGATTATAAAAAGAAAGTGAAAGTAATTAGCACTGCTCTCGAAGCCGTGTCTAGTGAAGTGGAGATTTAAGATTGGAGAAGAGCCCAATTGATTCTTGATTAATTCATGTTATTAATCTGCTCTCATGTATTGAGAACCAAGGTCGGATGATAGATTGGTGATTTGCGGAGAACGAAGAGATGACAAAAAAGGGTTGCGAACATTGAAAAGATTCTCCTTAGTGGTCAGATAACATAGTGAATAGAGATTAAAATATAATATTTTTAGGAAATGGATGACAAAAAAAGAAAAATGGATGACAGGATAGATGCGCAAGAACTTTTGCTATAGGTAAAGATAACGTTTGTTTCGTTGAAATGTTGATACTGCGTCAGCATGGAGAATGGAAACTAAGCACGACAAAAAAAATCTATCAAGTTAGATGAAGATGAACAATTTATCACTGCCAGAAATCGAAGATGTGTAAGACGAATGTGATTGTTCTTCGGAAAAAAGGGGAGTGAGGGAGAAAGAGACAGTGCGCAAACGTTAGCAAGAGGAGGAGATGAGGAGTTGAAGAAGCATGGAAGCTCCTTCTCGATCACCAATTTATCGATTTGTTAATCACTTTTTTTCCGATCAAAACGGTAGTTTGTCAACGGATCGCGTTTTAAAAGCAACTAGGTTTTTTTTGCAAATAATGCATGATTAAAATTTGAATGTTCGCAATTGTGTAGAACAGAGATATGAGGCTGGTTGCCTAAGAATCGGACAATGCACCAAAGCGGTTGGCACAGTGATTTTTCGAAAACTTGTGGAAAGATGTTATTGAGGGTGCCGATAATCGAGGTCAACATCATTTTGCATTAACTCGACCGGTAAGGCCAGGCTGCAACTAGGCTGCAACTCGCCTAAAACAGCCTTTTTATTAATAACTCAAGAACGGATGCTCGAAATGACTTGAAAATTTTTTTACAAGTTGATGGGATGTACACAATGGTGCTGGTGAAAAATCAACGGATTTTATGATAAGGTAAAAATAATCAAAAATTGAATTCGAATACTAGGGCGTTGCGGAACTATTGAATTACATAGCAGCAAGCGCCTTGTTCTAGCGATTATTTTTCTTATAT
Organism: Pristionchus maxplancki; assembly: GCA_900490775.1. Taxonomy (NCBI): domain Eukaryota; kingdom Metazoa; phylum Nematoda; class Chromadorea; order Rhabditida; family Neodiplogasteridae; genus Pristionchus; species Pristionchus maxplancki. The sequence goes on along the minus strand of LS561559.1, from coordinate 113,235 downwards.
TGGTCATAGGTTTTCGTTTAATCATATTTTCACAAAGATCGATTTAATGCAACGTTTATTAGGCGAAGACCGCGCTCTTTGTGCGGAGAGTGAAGAATTAGAATGAGTTTCAGTGACGACACTTCTCTATTCATTGCTATTGTCGGGCCGAAGTTACGGTGTTCTCGAAATAGTCAAAATAGTTTCAGTAGTCGTGTTGTCTTTTATCATTGTCGTGTTTGGACCGATTCAAGGGAGAAACTCTCTTCGTAATCGTCGTACGCAAAATAGCGTGAGTGTATCATTTTGCTCCTGCTTGACGGTACATGTAGACATAATGTCCAGTATTAAGATGAGTACGAAGAGATTTTCCTTTGAATCAGTCCAAACACGACAATGATAAAAGATAATGACTGAAACTATTTTGACTATTTCAAGAACACCGCAACTTCGACCCGACAATAGCAACGAATAGAGAAGTGTCGTTACTGAAACTCATTCTAATTCTTCACTCTCCGCAAAAAGAGCGCGGTCTTCGCCTAATAAGCGTTGCATTAAATCGTTGTTTGTGAAAATATGATTAAACTAAAACCCATGACCAATATAAGAAAAATGATCGCTAGAACAAGGCGCTTGCTGCTATGTAATTCAATAGTTCCGCAACGCCCTAGTATTCGAATTCAATTTTTGATTATTTTTATCTTATCACAAAATCCGTTGATTTTTCACCATCACCATTGTGTACATCCCATCAACTTGTAAAAAAATTTTCAAGTCATTTCGAGCATCCATTCTTGAGTTATTAATTAAAAGGCTGTTTAAGGCGAGTTGCAGCCTAGTTGCAGCCTGGCCTTACCGGTCGAGTTAATGCAAAATGATGTTGACCTCGATTATCGGCACCCTCAATAACATCTTTCCACAAGTTTTCGAAAAATCACTGTGCCAACCCATGTTCGATTCTTAGGCAACCAGCCTCATATGCTCAATAAGGCAGTGCAGAAACGAAAAAAGTTTTCAGAAACAAAAATTTGATTTGAATTATGCGTATTTATGTATAAATTGAGAATGTCGGAAGGAGCAGACCATTTCTAGGTTTGACAGAAAGTGGGGCTTGCAAACCATTACACACGCGAGCGTACGCATTCTTATCAGTACAAGAGTAGTGAAAAAGAGAGGTGAGAGTGGAGGAGAGGTACACAAACAAGTTACAGCCGCCGAAAGCTCTCCTCTCAGAGTAGTGGTCTGGTTCTCTTCATTTTACATGATTCAATTGTCTTAAAGATTGAGAAGACGAATTGACAAAATCAAGAACAAAAATTTAGCTTGCTAAAAATTCACATATTTAGCCGTAAGGAAAGCCTACGCTAGCTCGGAATACAAATAGCAATCAGACTGAATGCCTAATCAAGGAAGGAAATATGATGCTTACTTGAGAGACTTGACTAGAGACAGTTCAAACATGGCAATAGAGTAGGGGATATACTCTCTTGCACTGTTTGACAAAAGTACTTATTTCAGATCAAGCGAATCAGATCATTGTACTAATATGGAGGATGGTGGGGTTAACAGCGATGGACTATTTCTGACGCGAAAAGAATGGAAACGAGGAATGAGGAATGAGGAATGAGTAAAAAAGAGAGCGAAGCGAATAAAATAGCAATGGGATGTAAAATGGAAGAGGAGGGGAGGAAATGAGTAAGAGGTTCCTGTAGTGACTGTGATTCATGTGAATTTTATTGGAAGAGGGGGGAGAGGCGAGGTGACACAACGGAAACAAGTTGGAAGTGTCTGAACGAAATTTTCTTCTAATCTAGTATGAAAAAAATCGAGAAATTAGTGTGAGATGGAGCGACGTTCTCCTTTCAATATTCCCAGTTATCAATACTAATCTTTTTTTCAGCTTTTCTTAGTGTGTGATAAGCAAGGATATAGAAGTAAAGAACTGAGTGACAGTCTTTCTTTTGACACTCGCCGCCAGAGATGTGAGTGCTTTCCCTGAGCAACGTTCTCACTCTCACTTACACACACGCTTTCTCTCTCATACGAGACATGAGAGAGTGTACCAATTAGAGAGAGAGCAATTGTTCTTTCTCCCTATCTGGGAGTAAAGCAGCCAAGGAATAGAGGGGCATTCATATCTAGATAGAAGCATTGCAATGCGATAAACTAAAACACTGGGATTTCACCTTTGTATCGATAAAAATATAAAGTGATCAGCAAATAACCTGCGCAGTGTTTTCCAGCATGGGATATTTGCATTTTAAAAATAAATATGCAGTTCTGCTCGTCAGAGAATACAAATTCACATCACGAGAATGAAAATATCGGGAGAATGAAAGAAAATCGCTTTAAACCGAGACGGAAAAAGTTTTCAGAGTTGCCAAAATGGTGATAAACAACCGCAGATATCTGTAATCAATTAAGAGGCGCACGGATGTGCCAAACCGGACCACTATGATAACTTTGCTCCGTCCTACATTCACCTTCCATCTCACTACTGATTTACAACCGGCCATCAAAACACGTTTAGAAGGATCATGATGGATGGGAAATTCGGTATTGAAATTCGAACGGAAGGACATTGGGTGTGGTTGGCGTGAGATTTTCGGCCTCGCCATTTTGCTTGTTCTCTCGAGTTGTCTGGCTAGGAAAAGAGAGACTGCGAGAGAGGAGAAGAGACAAGATAGGAAGATACAGTAGCGGGGCGTGGTTCGCATTTCCGAGCGAAGGAGAGAGAGAAAGCTATCACACAACACGGCAAAAAGGTCATTTTGAAGGCGTCTCAATAATTGCAGCAAGGACACCCACATTCAAAAATAAGAAGAATGTCATAGTAATGGTTATTTTGATGATGAACTTATCGCAAGTTCCACAGAACAGTACCGAAGAAGCAAATGTGGACGGGCATTACGATGAGATTTTTTGCCCTTTGAGCACAATTATAGTTACAATTATGTGGGACGATACTTTCAATGGAAGTGACTGATACATGAGAAAAGGAGTACGGTTAAATTGCAGGAAATTCCTAGTCATCGAAGAGGGAGGAGGGGGCAACGCCCTCGCGCAAGATCAAATGAATGGATTACGATCGTGCCTCCTAAGTGTGGGGAGGCTGAGTCAGAAGTAAAAGAAGTAATAGAGAAAAAAAGAAGAATCCGGAACTCTTCAACTTCCAAATTCAATATATATTTTTTCATAGAAATAGTTATGTAAACATATCAGAATGGATCGTTCAAAGTAAGTATTGCAATCCTCATCACTATTCTTTTTTTAAATTGCATCCACTCAATTGGTAAACATTGTCGTTTGATAGATTGGTCGAATGCTATAGTTTCACAATCCCACTTTTGATTTCTGTGAATTTCGATAAGCCAACAAAGTCATATCATCCATTTCAATCTGCAGACCCGTCATTCGATCAGCACCCGTAATCGAGAACTGTGACCTATTCGGCTTGCTTTAGCAAAAACCATCATCGATCTGTCTCTAACGCACTATTCCTCCTCTATCTCACTCAAAAAAAGAAGGGTGTGTCCCAGTGGGATTTGTGTTGTCTACTGAGACAAATTCCAGCGACGATATCGCTATTGAGTCAGATAATTACTGGTGGTGATTAATCAACGAGCAATTATGAAAGGAGCAATTGGAGCAGGAGGGAGGGTGTGAGCTATGAAGTTTATGAATCGATCACCGAAGTTGAGAAAGGATATGCACAGAATTTTGTAATATAATTGTTAATAACAAATTCAACGTCAAGCATTGAATTTGAAAGAAAGATTGATGTAGCTAAGAATTGACTCTTGTTGATCTGGTAACTTGCAAGAAAGGATTGCGCGGAGAGATTGCGAGGCACGCCCAAGAGGAGAAGTAGATAGGAGGACAAATCACCTAAAGTGAACCGCCGAGGACGCCGATGGCTTACTTTCGCCAGGGAAAACGTCGATTAGAGGGGGCGTAGAGACCCGAAGGAAAGATCAAGATAATAAACGAATCAGAGTATAAGTTCGCTGCTTTTTAACACTCGCTTTCTCGATTGACAAGTTATAGTGTTTCTGATATTCATATGTGGCTATTTATGTATCAAATATGATGCAGATGAGGAATGGAATAACTGAGACGGAAACGATTTGCACTCTGACAATAAGAGGAGGAGAAAGTGTGATGATTTGCCTCCTCGTTTGCCCCCACTCGATCCCTCTCTACACTCAGATCTCTCCATCTTTCTCAAGAACTCCCCGAGCCGATAATCTCCCCACTTTGATTCACCGACCAAGAGAGGGAATAGAAAGACCCTGAGGGGTCGAAAAAACGGACAAGAAAAGTGAAGATCCGGAAGCGTTGGAGCGGCATGAACATGTAGGATACTTGACGTTACGTGGATCAATGCTGTTCAACCAGGAGCCTTTCCCTTTCATTATTCGAAAAAGAAACCGGGAGAGGTGAAATAGGAATATTGTCAATTGATCAATGTAATAGGAACTGCATTCAATTCCGGAGACACTGAAACTGCCTAGCTGCACATGCCCAGTTACTTACTCAACGTACAACGACAAGGAATCGTCGAATGCTAATCCAATGGCCTTTCTCTCAATGGTCAGTTGTAGTGATTGTACGCATACACATACACATCAAATCTACACGCGCTTAGACATACAGACCTCCTTCTCCTTCCCATACTTCGTCAATCTTTTACGAGCCCTTTCGGGACGATTGGGGTGGTCTTTCGATGTGCCCTCAAGCGATAGAGTAGTAAGCTGTATCTATGAACCCACACTCAGAGGCAGAATTTGACGTACAAAGCATAAACATCAATACAAAAACATATCCAAGAAAATAAATTGGGATAGATAATGAATTGGGATGAACAGTATTGTATATTTCGTATTTCAGAAGAATCTTAGAAAGCGAGAAGAGTGGAAAATAGGTCTGATATCCGGTTATGATAGTGGACAACACCCTTCTGCAAGAGAGATAGAGATAGAGAAGGAAGCAAAAAGAGACAAGGGAGAAGAGATAGAACAGGCTAAGTGAGACAGGGAGGGAGAATTGAGACACACGGACGACAAACAGAGCAGATACCTGGCGAGCTTCCTGTGCGAGGATACAAGGCGGGCGGAGGCTATCCCCATTTCACATTATCCCTTTGTCTGTCTGACTGGCGAAAGAACGTTAAGAATGAAGACACTCATGAAGGAAGTGGAGAGAGAGAGTGCAGAAGATAAGTTTGCCTTGTGGATCGACGGATTTCTTCTCTCTCTCTTCTCTCCAGGAGCCACTTTTCCCCTCACAACCACCGCCCCCTCAACTCCTTCAAAAACCTGAGATGTGGTGGAGTGTTTGCTGAATAACGATGAATTAGTAGGAGTTCTGCCAGGATCATATCCCCTCGTTGTCTAGACCCGCAGATCAATCATGTGGAATGGATCGAGAATATAATTAGACGGGTGATGAAGATGTACAACATTACTCCAATGCTAAATGATATGTGAAATGAAGAAAGCTAGATCAAAGCTCACAACATTTTTGTTCTCCTCCTGATTAATCAAGCGTGAAGTGTGACTTCTTTCTTTCACACACTGAGAAGTAGAATGGAGAAGAAGGCGAAGCTCTTGACTGCACTTGATTTCTAACTAGTATATACGTTGGAGAAAACAAGTTAGATATCTAGAGAAGCTTTTAATCTTCTGGCCTCCTTCGCTAAGTCGACCGTTCCATTATTTGTTGTAGCTCATTCATTGATAATTTAGAGGAGATTTTCTATTGATTACTTTTAATAGTGAAAGTATGCAAAGAGAATATAGATAGATCAATGCCTTCACCAAATAGAGAGAGTAGTAACTGTCATTGTTAAAGAGTATTAGTACAAAATTAAGAAAGGAGCGATATAATGAAAAGAGTATTACTCTTATTTAGGCTAGATGAATAAGAGGGAAACAGTCCTATTCGGGGCATCAAAGAGGCCTCCTCTGAGGATTCATTATTCTCGTCTGTTGTCTAGGAACGTCCTCTCTGCCGATTTGTCCATTTCCGCTGCTGTATGTATAATAATTTTTATTTTTTTCCTGGGCTTTTGATAGTGAAATTATGAGAAAAACGACATTTAGGTATTCTTGTTAATTTGTCTACATGTTTTTCCTATATGAATTATATATTTGCCAAAGTCAGATCTACGTAAATTCATTGCTGTCTGTGTGTAGTGCTGTGAGCAGTGCCAAGCATTCTCGTATTTCTGCTCCCACTTTGCCGTGCCTAATGGGCAATCTCTCATCTGTCGCATCCTCATTTTATCTATGTTTCTCGGTTTGTGAAGTCTCCAATGCATTTTGTAAAGAATTGTACTATAATGGTAAGCCTTTTTAAATTTATTTCTGGATGATTTGTCTCGGTTATTGCGTTAACGTTGTTTTGAATATATTTTTTCGATTAAAAGTTTGTGAAGAGAGCCACAATAGGTGATGCGAGTGAAATCTTACGAATAATATTACATACAACCTCTCTCCATTGACTTGTTTTCATGAAAGCTCAAGTATCTCATCAGTCGACCTCTTCTCGTGATAGTCACAGTAATCCATTTGAAAGCGAATTCGAATATCCGCTAATTTCTTCTCTTTCCGGTGCTTTTCACATTTGAGTAAAAGCTAGTTGCAATGATGATAATATGTGTATTTTTCTAAATATATGTATAGCTTTCTCTTCTTATTCTTGTATTCTTCTAAGTTCTATTTAAGTCTCTCAAATTACAATTGCGTCACTTTGCGCAGAGATTTATTTAAAACACCATTTTTACCCGCATATTTTCCCGCAATTCATCACACCGCCATATAACTAATTTCAGAAATTGAGTCAAAATGTCATCGGCGACAACAAGATTGCTAGGTTTGTATTTTTCTAACTTAACACTTGGACAATTTTTCATAATGTATTCTGGCGCGGAAGGAGAGAGAGTCACGATTTGAATAGACGACCTCGCGCATTTCGTGCTCATGTATTCAACCAAGTTTGTTTCATAAAAGCGAATTTCAAATGCCCTTTCCTTACGCGCTTTATAATTATTTGCAAGATAAAGACGATGTGCTCGCCATTCCCTCTGCTGCTCTCTCGGTATCATACTATCAAATGTGAAAGATGCTTAATGGCTCACTAGATTGGTTAACGACATTCTACTTTTTTTGCTTTCCCGAAGGAGCATTTGCTTTCGGATTATCAAACGAATTGAATCCAATTGTTTCTACTCTTAAAGGGCATGAAGATATCCAATCCGTACCGATCCGTGCCCATCCAAACCTATCCGTGCCTGGGAGATGAGAAGAAAAGTGTATTCTTTGTATCTGCCTTCTCTCATCCGAACTCATTTATCCTCCTCAGCATCAGACTCGCCTCTGACAGACTGACTCTCCCCCTCTCCTAACCAAATTGGGCAAATTGGCGACTTCCCCTCCTCTGCCTCCTTCTCCTTCCCGCATCTTTTCTCTCCGTAAGAATGCACAGCCGCAGATTCTAACTCCTATTCAATCGCCACTTTTCCTTTCTCCTTAGGATAACACCTGCGCCGCAGCTGAACTTCTACGATTTTGTTACCCTATCGAATTCCCATGATATGTGCTACATAATACTTGACAAATTGATTCTCATTACCGAGTACCTTTAGGGAACCTTTCCCATCCTCTCCTTCTTTCTCCCCATTAGGGCCTTCTCATATTTATTAAGCTGCCTCTGAAGAAGAGGGAGAAGAGTCGGGCAGTCTCCATTTCATGCCTCCCCTACTTTCTAGTAATAGTTGAGAGCGCGTTAGCTGAATAATTTTAACCGCGCATAATCCCGACTATTCACCCTCACAAACTATTACTTTATTCCGATATAAAAGGCAAAAACGGATCAGTTGTGAAATGTAACCCTTAACGACTTTTTTCTTGCACTTTTTCCCCTTTGTTTCGACAATCTTTTCTGTAAAGGAAACTAGATTTTCCGAAGGGCAATACACTTCACTCGTCCTAACCGTAATGATTGGAATGCTAGTTCCAATTCACCCCTTCCCCCCGGCTTACCGCAGCCTCTCGAAAGACTCATCAGTCTTCACTCCCATAAGTCTTCTCACCCGTTCCCTCTCTACTCCTCTTTTCCTTTCTTCGTCGCTTCTTTATTCTTTTTCTTCTGCTCATCCCCGTCGTAAACAGCGGAAATGCGCTTCTCTCATTATTAGAGGAGAGAGAGATGCGAAGGGAAATACATTACGAAGGCGAGAGGATTACGCTTCCACATGTTCCTCGATTCTGTGTAGACATCAACGGACTGAATGATAAATTATTTATTCTAGTTTTAAATATGTGCCAAAAAAACCTCCTCTTTTTGTAAGAACCTATCGCGAATCTCGTTTTTATCTTCTCTTTATCAATTAAGGTTTGAGAAATTACTCGTTTCTTTTGAACTCATACTGATTCACAAACAAGGGTCTCAGCTCTCATGTTCATACATTTTTGTAATGAAATTGTAGCGTGCAAAGCCGCGGCGTTATCGTCGGCGATGCTGACTCGCCGCAAGTCATCCTCGCAAGCGGGTGGAGGTGATACGGGGGGAGGAACAGGAGGGAGCAGAGGAGAGAGTGGTGGCAGCAAGGTGGGCTTATTATTATTGCTTATTCGAATCGTATGGTTTAGAAAATAAATGCATAACACCTTTACTGAATATTTCATGCGCTGAAACTAAGCCTTGTATAGTAAGAAAAAATATTGGCAGAGAAGAACAAAGGAGTCGCCGTCGCGGAATTAGCAAGCAGATTCCGCCGTATTCATTCTTTCACACAAACTGCTATTGCTCATTTCACAAATTTAATTCTACACTTCTACACAATATAACTGTAACCCCAAATGAAATTATTCAAAAACGTGCGAAAAAAAGTAATTGCAGGTTGCAAGACGAGCGCGCGAATCTATCGTTGCTATTACAGAGATGATCAACCTCGATCCCAATAACATGAAAAAGAAGAAAGCATCAGGTGACAACAAATTTCTCTCAATTGCGCTTTTTCTTCGATAATTGACTTGTTACAAAAATATTAAAATAAAAACATCTAGTGCTGAAAAGCATGCAGTACTTCTTAGAACTCCTCGAGTGGTCGACATGGCGTGACATTCTCCGCTTTGCTTGTCTCTGCTCGATGCTATCGTGTTGTCTGCACACTCCGCAGACGTTATCGAGATGGCCGCCATTGCATTTTGTTAGTTTAAATTATCCATATTTTGACCTATCTCAATCTTCTTCTTTCTTCTAATGTTATGTATTTATCCAATTACTAATTAGAATACTTTCTGAGATAATGATATCAATGTTCAGTTTATTCTTACAACGGATTTTGTCGTCACTGCGATTTTCACGATTGATGCTATTGCAATCATGAGGCATCAGGGCAACTGGCAGGTAGCATATGTATTTAATTTTAATCAAATTAGAGATAGAAAACCCACTCGAAAAACTTCTTTGATGAGCGTCAAATCTATCCTCATGTCAGCCCTTTGCTATGTACAAACTTACTAGTTTTTTTTAAAAATCTCGACAGTAATATGCATCAAGAGGGAAAATATAAGGAGTAAATCGCGATTGCTGTTTGTGAAGAAAAGGAAGAAAAGGGAAAGATATATTAGATATATTAATGGAAACCTCATGCGAGAGAAACATTGGTTTACGTGAACTTCGGTCGATAAGAAAGAAATCTATCTCTCTCATGTTGCGAAACGAAAAAAATTAATTTCTTGCTTCTTGCAAACGGTAGACAACGTTAAGAGTTCGAACCTGATCGGCGATCGATGGGCGCGTTTTGATCTGTTCATGCTCGCCATGCACTATCTCTCAGTGGGATTGCATCTTCTCGAACTCTTTGCACTATTCTGGCCCGAGGCAGGGGTAAAGGTAAGATCAACCATGATATCGCAGCAAATAATGTATGTTTGAGTATGAGCCGTACTACGGCATCATCCGCTCACCCCGACCATTCGTCATGATTCGATTCATCAGATCCGTCTTACAATTCAAGCTACCCAAGAACAGAATCAAGCAGATTATCAAGTGAGGAACTTGTCGCCATCAAATCTTTCCAAAAACAAGTACAAACACTGAGTGCGTCATAAATAACTTTGCAGACGTTCGTCGCAGCAGATTCAGAACGTGACAATCTTCTTCACATTTTTTATGGCTCTATACGCCATCATGGGAGTACAACTGTTTGGGCGAATGGACTACCACTGCGTACTACCGGGTGAGAACAATCGATATGGTGATTCATCGTTGATCATCGTCAGTTATGGTTAAACCAAAGGAATATGTAATTGTAAAGCGAATATTGAAGGCACCGATCCGAAGAACGTAACCATCAAGGATCTGGCCATCCCCGATACAATGTGCTCGCAGAAGGGAGAAGGTATGCTAGAGCACCCGAGATAATCTTCACATTTGTCTAAGCGCTTCACAATTGTTGCCTTGACCTATGTAGATAATACACGGAACCCACGATTCTGCACGAGAACAATAATTAGAAGAGATTTATAGTTAACAGAACGAACAAAAAACTTTTTGTTATTTGGAGCAATTTAAAGTATTGAAGTGAAGCTCAGACGGTGTGTGATATGATATGCAAGATTGTAGGTGGTTATGAGTGCCCCGATACTATGCAGTGCGTCAAGTTGGATATGACAGCACATGCTGAAGGATTCTATGGCATGTTCAATGACTTCGTTCATTCCCTCTTCACTGTGTATATGGCGGCTTCACAGGTCAGCAATCTCTTTCCCACTCTCGTTTCCTTACAATCGAAATTACTTTTGAATGCACTTCATTACAACAAAAAATAAAAATAATGTCACATTTTCTTAGTAAGGATTTGTTAACGTTATAGTTGAAATTAAATGCGATTCCCAATTGCTGTTGTATCAGGAAGGTTGGGTATACGTCCTCTATGATTGCCTGGATACCTTTCCCTCATGGGTGTGCTTCCTCTACTTCGTCACGCTCATCTTCTTTCTCGCCTGGCTGGTCAAAGTAATTTTCACATCATTAATATATATTGAATCGAAAGAAAAAAATTGTATAAGCTGTAAGCAACTCGGAAGTATTCCAGAACGTTTTCATTGCCGTAATCACGGAGACATTCGCCGAAGTTCGCGTGCAGTTCAACGAAATCTGGCAGACTCGAGAAGCGGCCACTGAGGAAGATTTCTCAATGGTACTTAACGATTCAATATTCTAATCTCATATCGAATCAATTTATAACATCAATTTTAAGATCGCTTTATGAATTCTAGGGTGTGCAAAAATCTTCCCGAAAATTTCAGAAACTGGAGAAGACTTCATCTGGCTGGCGCTTGATTGAAGTGGATGACTACGTATTGCACGGCCGATCGCCCAAGATATTCCACTGGGTCAGTTTTTTTCTTTTTTTTACTATCCAAACAATTATAATGAGAATACATTTTCTCAATTAATAGATTAAACAAGTTTTTTTATACACTTCAGATAAACGATTTTATTTTATTGCATATATACAAGAACATATTCTTATTGTTCTGTACGTAGTTACTCCTCAGATTGTCACTTCCACGCTCTACCAAGCAACTATGATGATTCTTGTACTCTTCAATGCCACTTTCCATGCTACCTTTGTATATAGGCACGATGGAACTGACCAATATAGAAGAAACATCTACTATTATGCTGAGGTGAATACAATCAACATAATCAATGACTCGATATCTATATGAATGTTCCAGGTCGGCTTCACTATTCTCTTCAACATCGAGACTGTCATGAAGATCGTGGGACACAGCTGGAAAACCTACTGGAAGCGAGGTGAGATTTATGCTCTGTCAACTACATGAGAGAACGAGAAAGATTCAGGTCAACACAAATTCGAGTTTGTTCTGTGCATCGGCAGTTCACTTAATCTAATTCCAAACTTCTATGATGCTAATTACTTCACTTATTTTCAAGTTAGTTGAATAATAAATTATCTCTATCATGCTGAAATGCTATACCAGATCAGAATACAAATTAAACTTATTTGCCTCATACGTATAATGTCCGGACCATTTTCTTTGTACATACATGGTCTTATTTATCAGGTCTTCCGAATAGTTCGCCTCATCAAAGCTTCCCCGATGCTGGAGGATTTCATCTACAAGGTCTGTTTCTAGATTTTCAAGATAGATTTTCTAAATTTGAATTCTATCTATATTCAATTGTACCAATCAAGGTTGCTGAAATGATGAATGTGCTTTTCATGTCGCATTTTTAATGCCAGGAGACAGAAATATATAATAGATATTCAATTTTCTAACTTATTCATGATTTTGAAGATCTTCGGACCAGGAAAGAAGCTTGGCGGTTTAGTCATCTTCACTATGATGTTACTCATTGTCACTTCGGCTATTTCACTTCAACTGTTCTGCTGGGTGCCCACACTCAACAAGTTTACCACCTTCCCTCAGGTATACATGAAAATGCTCATATAGAAAAGTAAACAAACGGTAGATTACAAGATACAAAATGAAATAAGACTCTTCAACAATACATGTTGTAGGCATTCATGTCAATGTTCCAAATCATTACTCAAGAGGGATGGACTGATGTAGTCGTTGAGATATTGAGGTGAAACGAAGAAAAGACATTTTTGCTCATAAAAACATTCGATAACTTTATTTAAAATTGCCATTATCGGATGTGATACTATTGCAGGACAACTCACGAAAATTTTGTACCCTTCGTAGCCATCTACTTCGTTGGATATCATTTACTTGTCACTTTGGTGAATAAAATTATTGTTTATGTAAAACAAAATAAAACTCGCACAGATTGTGCTCTCGCTTTTCGTTGCCGTTATTCTCGATAACTTGGAAATGGACGAGGAATTGAAGAAGATAAAGCAGTTGAAAGCACGAGAACAGGTACGACTGAATCTGAGTAAAACAATAACTAATACAACTAATACAAGTAAAGTTGATGAAGTGCAAAATAATTGTCCTCTAATCTGTTTAGAACACTGTTCGGACCACACTGCCCTGGAGACTGCGTATCTTTGATCACTTCCCTACAAGACCACAGATGATATCGTTCAAGGTTATTTACTTGACATTGACATTGAACGTATTTAGTTCTTTCAATATTGAGGAAACTTTTAAGGTATTTCCTCGTCCGAATACGAATGGGGCTTACTCCCCTTTTCTTAATCGACGTAGTGTCTGACCATGAGTGGCGTCAAAAAATATTAGAAAAGATAAAAAATGATGAGTTACGTAGATAAAATCCGCGATGGATTTCATAGGAACAATATCCACAATACTTCATTGAAGTTAGCCGGATTCCTGTATCTTTCCAAAGGAGTTTGAATAAAATGTGTTTACAAACGATATGTTTATAAACGATATAGTATGATGGTTCTCATTTATTAATAAATGTATTTTTATAAATGAATGTATTTCAGAGAATGACCAATGAATTTCCCTGTCCGAAAATTCGACACTCATTCACTAGATGCTTTGCTGAGGACGATGAGGCGACGTTCGTGGAAGAGTCAGGTAGAAATATTGCACGTTCACAAAGCCAGCCTACCGATATTTCTCAAAACTATACACATGATCTTTTTTTTTTCTTTAGGAGTTCGGGAGACCGGACGACTCTTACTGAGGCGAGGAACGATTTCGAGGAAGCAGGTACTTGCCATTCTCTGTCTATGTGTGTTTTGAGAGTGAGAAATAAAGAAATTGAGTCAAACACAACCTAAATTATAGAACGAGATGCGCATTCGTCATGTCGGACAGTTGTCTTCCAAGAATATAATTTCTAATTTAATCGAGTGGGAACTCAATTACTTGTTTATTTGATTTTGAAATTCTGTGATAAAATGTACTGATTTCAGTGACTCGAATCGTTCGCGCGCTCTTCTCTCCGATTCAACGCAATTCATTGCACAATTCACTCGATCAGGAACGATGAAGGGTGGACAGCAGTCAGTCTAACTATTTTACGATATTCATGATGTGTATGATTTGTGAAATGAATCACGCACACTTCGAGAATTATCGAATGGATGAATCCGTTATCAAATCAATTAAGTCGCTCGCGAAACCGTGGCCTCGTATCAAGTCTGAAGGGCAAGCACATTCTTGAGTCACTCAAGGTAAGAAACAGTTAATTGGAGTTAATAGCAACTGTAAGATATTTTTATCTGTCGGGAAAATGAAGATTATTAAGAACAATTTGGGTACACCTGACATTGAATATAAACTTCATTGATTTCTAATTGATTTTCGTCACAGGAAAACGGGGACTGTCGAAATGACGACGTCGCTCCGAAAGAGAGAAAGGAGGGAGACATTGATATCAAGGTCATTTGTAACTTTTCTTTCTCATGGAACGTTGACCATTTGCCACTTTTCAAATTCATACTAGAGATATTGAGATAAACTGGAGATAAATTGCAGGCACTTCAACAGAAGAGAGCTCATGCGGAAATTACAAGGTTTCAAATATAAGTAAATTAAGACGACATAGGTAAATAATTGAGGAATCGAATCGAAGAAGAAATGCGCGAGAACCATCCCATGTTCGATCGGCCGTTGTTTGCAGTGGGAAGGGAGAGTAGACTGCGGCAGTTCTGCAGGTATCATACATTTGCTTATTTCTTGTCACTCACAACCTACTGAATGTTTAAGTTGTTTGCGGAACATAATTGTTGACTTTGAGGGCAATCGTGTACGCCAAGTACACACCGAACCGCACTGATCCTACCACTGGCAAAGCGATACAGATCAAGTACAAGCAGCTACAGTGAGTCTCATTCATTCTAAATAAAGATATAACTGATCAGGAGACGATTTTAAAAAGACATTAATTTGAGCGAGCTGTTTGGTCTGATGACGTACTTGGATTGGACGATGGTAATCATGACATCGTTGTCTTGTTGTTCGATGCTCTTCGAGTCACCATGGCCGACTACTGGCGAAAATCTTATTTTTAACAATATCTACCTGCAGGTATGAACCGACAAAGTATAAAAATTAGAAAAGCATAATTGTAAGCAAGAGGCCCGCACTCTTACTTTTATACAAGTGGAAAATAGGTGATATTGCAGATTGCCGATTATTTCTTTGTGTTGGCAATGACAGTCGAGCTTCTCGTGAAGATTCTTGCTGACGGAATGTTCTTTACTCCAAAGGTTGTTTGTATCTTTTTTTAAATTTTAAACGATGTAACACAACTAAGCACAAATTATCGAATCGATTACGGCTTTGATGGAGCCAAACGAGTGCGTTTGAAACGAAATCCATTTCATTTCCAAAAAATGCCAATTTTTGGAAATTTTTGCCATTTCGTACTGATATTTGTGTCTTGTACGATATATTGGAAGAATGACTGAATGAAAGAAGGAATGGAATATGTAAATGTTCATTGGAATCCTAAAGCAACAGATATAGATATAAAATTGGCTTAGTTCGAAGATAAAAATCTAGAAATTTCGTTGCTATGATAATACTTGTGACCAATATGAGTGTCTGGAAGTGAGTGAGTGACGTAGATTAATTAACAGGCAGTAGTTCGTGATGTCGGTGGTATCATGACCATCTTCATCTACATAACTTCACTCGTCTATCTCGCTTGGATGCCCCGACATGTCGAAATTAATAGTCCGGCCCAGGCAAGAAAATGTTCATACTTTCTTAGGAAGTGAGTAATCAATATTCATGTTTTCGATTATATTCCAGCTTCTAATGATCTTCCGTGCAATGCGACCACTGCGCATTTACACTCTCGTTCCGCATATCAGGAGGGTCGTTGTCGAACTGTGCAGAGGATTCAAGGAAATACTTTTGGTTAGAACATCTTTCAGTTTTAAAAGCACTGCGTCATGAGACCGTATAAATTATCATAAGTGAACCGTTAATCAGGTTACAATCCTCCTGGTAGTGCTCATGTTCATCTTCGCGTCGTTTGGCGTGCAAATTGCCGGTGGAAAATTGGCAGCCTGCAACGACCCTTCGATTATCATCAGAGTACGCGAATTATGAAGATGAATTCGATCAAAGTGCATGATACATCAATATAAATAAATAAATAAATGAATATAATTTTTCTCATTCTTTCTTGTTGTCATAGATAAAATGTGTTCCAGGATAACTGTACGGGGGTCTTCGAACAGCGTCTATTCGTGACTCGTATGGAAGTACATGGGAAGAACGAAGACGAAGAACATCCGAAGATACTCGTCCCAAGAGTATGGTAAGTAGATCTTCATACCCCAGCAACACTGTACTGCAAAAAAAGTCTATCAAATGCTATGCGGACTATAAAAAATTCTCAGGACAAACCCTCGGAATTTCAACTTCGATCACATTGGGTTTGCTATGCTCGCCCTATTCGAGACACTCTCTTATAAGGGATGGAATGTAGTCAGAGACATACTATACCTCAGACAAGGACCAGTATGTTTATCCTTACTCTAGTTGGCCTTTTTTAAACAGCACCGGATATGGCCATTGAAGATAACATTGCAGTGGGCTGTTCTCTACCTGCACGTTTACGTGTTCATGGGATGTATGATCGGACTGACGCTCTTTGTCGGCGTCGTCATTGCCAATTATACGGAGAACAGGGTATCGAAGCGATCAAAATCGAAGAATTAGATTACGAGATTTTGGTCCCCTAGTAGATGACTGTAATGAGTAAATCCTGAGCAAACAGGAAAATTCTTTTTTTCAAAACTGAAATACTCAATTGAAATTCAGGGTACCGCACTGCTCACAGTCGATCAGCGTCGTTGGCACGACCTCAAGGTTGGTTATTCAATCTCATTTATCAAGGTTTGCTAAATAATATATCTCAGGCTCGTCTCAAGATGGCTCAGCCACTTCACGTTCCTCCCAAACCGTCTGAATCAGCAAAAATACGTTCAAGGCTCTACGAGCTGACCCTGAGCAAAGCGTTCAAGCAGGTTCGCACACTATTTTAAAGATTATTTGCATTTGAGTATGTCCCGAGCCCCAATCACATTTTTAGTCCTTCTTTTTTCTCGTCATCATCAACTCCACAACGCTGTTTGTCCCGTGGGCACTAGAAGAAGAGAAAGAGAGGTTTTTCTTTGAATCTTTTGCATTGCTTTATGACATATTGGGTACCCGATTTGCTTTCGAATTATTCGAATAAGTAATGTTTTGCATTAAAAGAGTCGTATTCAGAGCTCGCGCCCTATTCGGACTGACCGTACTATCCGCCGTATGTTGCGTTTTGTTCACGATCGAGGTGAATATCTTAGAAGTTTCTGTTACTTTTGAATTTTTGCAACCTAGGTACATCTATTAATTTCTATATTGTTATCAAATGAGTCCGCGCAGATTTTGCTCAAAGCCGTAGCCTTCACGCCCAATGGATTCTGGCAGTCGAGGAGGAATCGAGGCGACTGCTTCATTACTTTACTCGGTCTCGCATGGATTCTGCTGCATTTTGTGCTCAAAGGTAATCCTGAGTAGCGCGGGTCACGGAGTATAGATATTGAACTGAAAATGTTTCAATCACAGTAATATGCACAAATATGCTTCAGTGCCCGTCGATTTTACGACCAATTTCAAATCACGAGAATGGAGGCGGTTCACGTACACCTTTGGCTACCTTGTTGTCATTCTTCGTTTCTTCACTATTGCCGGTATTTTCAATTTGAATTTTTCAATGAATAGTCACAACAACAAGAGTAGTTCTCCGGAATAGGTACAAAAAGTGATTCTGTTCAGGTCGAAAAAGCACTCTGAAAATGCTGATGCTGACAGTTTTGATGTCGATGGTTCGATCACTCTTCATTATCGCTGCCATGTTCTTACTGGTATGAATTGATCATCCAAGCCTAAGTTGATTCGGCTTTTATCTTCTAAGATATTCATTAATTTGTGATATTGAGGTACTATTCTATGCGAATACTGGTGTGATTCTTTTCGGAATGGTCAAGTACGGACAGGCGGTATCTAAGTACGATTTTTTATGAAACTTTAGTTATTTTTGAAGAAAATAAATGAATATACAGTTTATATAAGAAAGATGTGTGCAGGCACGTGAACTTTCGCAATGGTCGGCAAGCGCTCGTCGTTTTGTTCAGAAGTGTGACTGGAGAGGATTGGAATGATATCATGCACGACTGCATGGTATGACCATCATTACACTATGATTTGTCTAGTAAATTCGATATAAGGTACATTAGTTTTTTTTTGCTTTTCCATGCAAGGCGGGCTATGCCACCCCTTTGCCTGTTGCAACTATGTAATACCTATCCTGGGGCGACCAGTGGCTGTTACGAGGCTTTAACCGCCCGTGTTGTGTGCACGTAGTGGGGATTTTTTCACGGTTGTTTGAACCACTGCCAACATTTTTAAATCCCCTTATACTATAATTTCTGACTATGAATTCCAAGGAAACCGCGAAACAAAATAAAACTGTAGAAAATAATGCGCTTTCTTTCCCTTACTCTGATGTAACATAGCTAGTAAATCGGAAAAAAATCAGAAAAAATTTGAAATACTCAGCGGTCGCCACCCTTCTGTTTCTGGACGGAGGGTGTCAATTACTGGCAGACAGATTGTGGGAATTACTTCGGAGCAATCGTCTACTTCTGTTCCTTCTACCTGATCATTACCTATATCGTACTTAATCTACTTGTTGGTAAGATTCGCCGTATACATAGTTCAGATAACAAATAGCGTTTTTTTTCAGCTATAATTATGGAAAACTTCTCGTTGTTTTATTCGTCGGAAGAAGACGCTCTTCTTTCCTATGCAGACATTCGCAATTTCCAGCAAGTTTGGAACATCGTGGACCGAGAACAGAAGGTTGAAATTCATACGAGATATTATTCGCTCATCGAGTCAAGCGCCTGAAATTGTGTTTAGTGACATATGTAGATTAAAGAACACTGAAATGAATCAGTGTTACTAAACGATAAAATATTCATATTCTCACTGATAGTGATTCTTTCAGCGATCTATTCCAATACGGAGGGTGAAATTCCTGTTGCGCTTGTTGAAGGGACGTCTCGAGGTTTATTTTCAGTACATAAACTATTTGTTTACTTCATGAGAATCGTTTGGAAAGTATTTTAAAGCGACGACTATAGGTCGATCCTCATAAGGACCGTCTGCTCTTCAAGCACATGTGTCATGAGATGTCACGGCTACACAATGGAGAGGACGTTAGTTTCCATGACGTGCTCAAGTGGGTTTTCTTTTTTACATGATAAGTTCGGTAGGCATACTTCATGCATAACTATATTGAGCCCTCATTGGTCTCCGACTGCTTGTAACACTGCAACATGTCTATTGTTTCATACACTTCTCTATCGCGCTCAACTAGGTATCTCAGGAACTCCGCTTAAGTCATGATTTTCGAGATCTTGTGGGAAAGGGAGGGAGAAGAGACGAACAATCGAAAAATACATATATATTTTAGCCCTAGATACGAGGGAGAAACCTCTTGTTCGTAACAAGCTGTTACTAAATCAGATGAAACCGGATGTGAAACGTCTTTACTTCAGCATGTTATCGTATCGGTCTGTGGATATTCGAAAAAGTCTGCAATTGGAAGAGTTACTGCATCGGGAGGAGCTGGAATATCTCATTGAAGAGGAGGTAATAGACAATTATTTTGTCATTTATGCTACATATGTTACACAGCGTGTCAGAGAGACGAATTTCATTGTTCGTCGCGGCAAACCATTCCTCATGATTCGCGCGCCGGGGAGCGGTCAATGAGAGCGAGAATGAAAATGATTTTGTGTGTATAACATGCTCTAGAATGGGAATATGAGTATGAATGAAACACGGATCGATGAGGTTACCTAGGGCCCACCTTGTGCTGAAAAATTAGAATGATTGATAAGATTGGGAGAGAGTTATTGAAGATTTTTCCGAAAAGATTGATATTGGAGTAAGCACACTTTATTGCATGCCCTTGGAAAATAGGAACGAAAATGACAAATCGAATCTCTATCGTACATGATGGAAAAATCGGAACGCTTACCGTACTTGACGGTAAAAAAGCCCCTTTTGGATTACTTTGCGAATACACATTTTTAAGAGCTGCGGTTGCGCTCATATTTTTTTTCATGGTCGGTTTGCGGGAATTGACCCCGTGATGTTCGGTCAAATATTCCTAGAAATCGATATATTCAAAATGTCATCTTT
>LS561559.1:0-83528 GCA_900490775.1 Pristionchus maxplancki | reverse complement strand
GATTCGATTTGTCATTTTCGTTCCTATTTTCCAAGGGCATGCAATAAAGTGTGCTTACTCCAATATCAATCTTTTCGGAAAAATCTTCAATAACTCTCTCCCAATCTTATCAATCATTCTAATTTTTCAGCACAAGGTGGGCCCTAGGTAACCTCATCGATCCGTGTTTCATTCATACTCATATTCCCATTCTAGAGCATGTTATACACACAAAATCATTTTCATTCTCGCTCTCATTGACCGCTCCCCGGCGCGCGAATCATGAGGAATGGTTTGCCGCGACGAACAATGAAATTCGTCTCTCTGACACGCTGTGTAACATATGTAGCATAAATGACAAAATAATTGTCTATTACCTCCTCTTCAATGAGATATTCCAGCTCCTCCCGATGCAGTAACTCTTCCAATTGCAGACTTTTTCGAATATCCACAGACCGATACGATAACATGCTGAAGTAAAGACGTTTCACATCCGGTTTCATCTGATTTAGTAACAGCTTGTTACGAACAAGAGGTTTCTCCCTCGTATCTAGGGCTAAAATATATATGTATTTTTCGATTGTTCGTCTCTTCTCCCTCCCTTTCCCACAAGATCTCGAAAATCATGACTTAAGCGGAGTTCCTGAGATACCTAGTTGAGCGCGATAGAGAAGTGTATGAAACAATAGACATGTTGCAGTGTTACAAGCAGTCGGAGACCAATGAGGGCTCAATATAGTTATGCATGAAGTATGCCTACCGAACTTATCATGTAAAAAAGAAAACCCACTTGAGCACGTCATGGAAACTAACGTCCTCTCCATTGTGTAGCCGTGACATCTCATGACACATGTGCTTGAAGAGCAGACGGTCCTTATGAGGATCGACCTATAGTCGTCGCTTTAAAATACTTTCCAAACGATTCTCATGAAGTAAACAAATAGTTTATGTACTGAAAATAAACCTCGAGACGTCCCTTCAACAAGCGCAACAGGAATTTCACCCTCCGTATTGGAATAGATCGCTGAAAGAATCACTATCAGTGAGAATATGAATATTTTATCGTTTAGTAACACTGATTCATTTCAGTGTTCTTTAATCTACATATGTCACTAAACACAATTTCAGGCGCTTGACTCGATGAGCGAATAATATCTCGTATGAATTTCAACCTTCTGTTCTCGGTCCACGATGTTCCAAACTTGCTGGAAATTGCGAATGTCTGCATAGGAAAGAAGAGCGTCTTCTTCCGACGAATAAAACAACGAGAAGTTTTCCATAATTATAGCTGAAAAAAAACGCTATTTGTTATCTGAACTATGTATACGGCGAATCTTACCAACAAGTAGATTAAGTACGATATAGGTAATGATCAGGTAGAAGGAACAGAAGTAGACGATTGCTCCGAAGTAATTCCCACAATCTGTCTGCCAGTAATTGACACCCTCCGTCCAGAAACAGAAGGGTGGCGACCGCTGAGTATTTCAAATTTTTTCTGATTTTTTTCCGATTTACTAGCTATGTTACATCAGAGTAAGGGAAAGAAAGCGCATTATTTTCTACAGTTTTATTTTGTTTCGCGGTTTCCTTGGAATTCATAGTCAGAAATTATAGTATAAGGGGATTTAAAAATGTTGGCAGTGGTTCAAACAACCGTGAAAAAATCCCCACTACGTGCACACAACACGGGCGGTTAAAGCCTCGTAACAGCCACTGGTCGCCCCAGGATAGGTATTACATAGTTGCAACAGGCAAAGGGGTGGCATAGCCCGCCTTGCATGGAAAAGCAAAAAAAAACTAATGTACCTTATATCGAATTTACTAGACAAATCATAGTGTAATGATGGTCATACCATGCAGTCGTGCATGATATCATTCCAATCCTCTCCAGTCACACTTCTGAACAAAACGACGAGCGCTTGCCGACCATTGCGAAAGTTCACGTGCCTGCACACATCTTTCTTATATAAACTGTATATTCATTTATTTTCTTCAAAAATAACTAAAGTTTCATAAAAAATCGTACTTAGATACCGCCTGTCCGTACTTGACCATTCCGAAAAGAATCACACCAGTATTCGCATAGAATAGTACCTCAATATCACAAATTAATGAATATCTTAGAAGATAAAAGCCGAATCAACTTAGGCTTGGATGATCAATTCATACCAGTAAGAACATGGCAGCGATAATGAAGAGTGATCGAACCATCGACATCAAAACTGTCAGCATCAGCATTTTCAGAGTGCTTTTTCGACCTGAACAGAATCACTTTTTGTACCTATTCCGGAGAACTACTCTTGTTGTTGTGACTATTCATTGAAAAATTCAAATTGAAAATACCGGCAATAGTGAAGAAACGAAGAATGACAACAAGGTAGCCAAAGGTGTACGTGAACCGCCTCCATTCTCGTGATTTGAAATTGGTCGTAAAATCGACGGGCACTGAAGCATATTTGTGCATATTACTGTGATTGAAACATTTTCAGTTCAATATCTATACTCCGTGACCCGCGCTACTCAGGATTACCTTTGAGCACAAAATGCAGCAGAATCCATGCGAGACCGAGTAAAGTAATGAAGCAGTCGCCTCGATTCCTCCTCGACTGCCAGAATCCATTGGGCGTGAAGGCTACGGCTTTGAGCAAAATCTGCGCGGACTCATTTGATAACAATATAGAAATTAATAGATGTACCTAGGTTGCAAAAATTCAAAAGTAACAGAAACTTCTAAGATATTCACCTCGATCGTGAACAAAACGCAACATACGGCGGATAGTACGGTCAGTCCGAATAGGGCGCGAGCTCTGAATACGACTCTTTTAATGCAAAACATTACTTATTCGAATAATTCGAAAGCAAATCGGGTACCCAATATGTCATAAAGCAATGCAAAAGATTCAAAGAAAAACCTCTCTTTCTCTTCTTCTAGTGCCCACGGGACAAACAGCGTTGTGGAGTTGATGATGACGAGAAAAAAGAAGGACTAAAAATGTGATTGGGGCTCGGGACATACTCAAATGCAAATAATCTTTAAAATAGTGTGCGAACCTGCTTGAACGCTTTGCTCAGGGTCAGCTCGTAGAGCCTTGAACGTATTTTTGCTGATTCAGACGGTTTGGGAGGAACGTGAAGTGGCTGAGCCATCTTGAGACGAGCCTGAGATATATTATTTAGCAAACCTTGATAAATGAGATTGAATAACCAACCTTGAGGTCGTGCCAACGACGCTGATCGACTGTGAGCAGTGCGGTACCCTGAATTTCAATTGAGTATTTCAGTTTTGAAAAAAAGAATTTTCCTGTTTGCTCAGGATTTACTCATTACAGTCATCTACTAGGGGACCAAAATCTCGTAATCTAATTCTTCGATTTTGATCGCTTCGATACCCTGTTCTCCGTATAATTGGCAATGACGACGCCGACAAAGAGCGTCAGTCCGATCATACATCCCATGAACACGTAAACGTGCAGGTAGAGAACAGCCCACTGCAATGTTATCTTCAATGGCCATATCCGGTGCTGTTTAAAAAAGGCCAACTAGAGTAAGGATAAACATACTGGTCCTTGTCTGAGGTATAGTATGTCTCTGACTACATTCCATCCCTTATAAGAGAGTGTCTCGAATAGGGCGAGCATAGCAAACCCAATGTGATCGAAGTTGAAATTCCGAGGGTTTGTCCTGAGAATTTTTTATAGTCCGCATAGCATTTGATAGACTTTTTTTGCAGTACAGTGTTGCTGGGGTATGAAGATCTACTTACCATACTCTTGGGACGAGTATCTTCGGATGTTCTTCGTCTTCGTTCTTCCCATGTACTTCCATACGAGTCACGAATAGACGCTGTTCGAAGACCCCCGTACAGTTATCCTGGAACACATTTTATCTATGACAACAAGAAAGAATGAGAAAAATTATATTCATTTATTTATTTATTTATATTGATGTATCATGCACTTTGATCGAATTCATCTTCATAATTCGCGTACTCTGATGATAATCGAAGGGTCGTTGCAGGCTGCCAATTTTCCACCGGCAATTTGCACGCCAAACGACGCGAAGATGAACATGAGCACTACCAGGAGGATTGTAACCTGATTAACGGTTCACTTATGATAATTTATACGGTCTCATGACGCAGTGCTTTTAAAACTGAAAGATGTTCTAACCAAAAGTATTTCCTTGAATCCTCTGCACAGTTCGACAACGACCCTCCTGATATGCGGAACGAGAGTGTAAATGCGCAGTGGTCGCATTGCACGGAAGATCATTAGAAGCTGGAATATAATCGAAAACATGAATATTGATTACTCACTTCCTAAGAAAGTATGAACATTTTCTTGCCTGGGCCGGACTATTAATTTCGACATGTCGGGGCATCCAAGCGAGATAGACGAGTGAAGTTATGTAGATGAAGATGGTCATGATACCACCGACATCACGAACTACTGCCTGTTAATTAATCTACGTCACTCACTCACTTCCAGACACTCATATTGGTCACAAGTATTATCATAGCAACGAAATTTCTAGATTTTTATCTTCGAACTAAGCCAATTTTATATCTATATCTGTTGCTTTAGGATTCCAATGAACATTTACATATTCCATTCCTTCTTTCATTCAGTCATTCTTCCAATATATCGTACAAGACACAAATATCAGTACGAAATGGCAAAAATTTCCAAAAATTGGCATTTTTTGGAAATGAAATGGATTTCGTTTCAAACGCACTCGTTTGGCTCCATCAAAGCCGTAATCGATTCGATAATTTGTGCTTAGTTGTGTTACATCGTTTAAAATTTAAAAAAAGATACAAACAACCTTTGGAGTAAAGAACATTCCGTCAGCAAGAATCTTCACGAGAAGCTCGACTGTCATTGCCAACACAAAGAAATAATCGGCAATCTGCAATATCACCTATTTTCCACTTGTATAAAAGTAAGAGTGCGGGCCTCTTGCTTACAATTATGCTTTTCTAATTTTTATACTTTGTCGGTTCATACCTGCAGGTAGATATTGTTAAAAATAAGATTTTCGCCAGTAGTCGGCCATGGTGACTCGAAGAGCATCGAACAACAAGACAACGATGTCATGATTACCATCGTCCAATCCAAGTACGTCATCAGACCAAACAGCTCGCTCAAATTAATGTCTTTTTAAAATCGTCTCCTGATCAGTTATATCTTTATTTAGAATGAATGAGACTCACTGTAGCTGCTTGTACTTGATCTGTATCGCTTTGCCAGTGGTAGGATCAGTGCGGTTCGGTGTGTACTTGGCGTACACGATTGCCCTCAAAGTCAACAATTATGTTCCGCAAACAACTTAAACATTCAGTAGGTTGTGAGTGACAAGAAATAAGCAAATGTATGATACCTGCAGAACTGCCGCAGTCTACTCTCCCTTCCCACTGCAAACAACGGCCGATCGAACATGGGATGGTTCTCGCGCATTTCTTCTTCGATTCGATTCCTCAATTATTTACCTATGTCGTCTTAATTTACTTATATTTGAAACCTTGTAATTTCCGCATGAGCTCTCTTCTGTTGAAGTGCCTGCAATTTATCTCCAGTTTATCTCAATATCTCTAGTATGAATTTGAAAAGTGGCAAATGGTCAACGTTCCATGAGAAAGAAAAGTTACAAATGACCTTGATATCAATGTCTCCCTCCTTTCTCTCTTTCGGAGCGACGTCGTCATTTCGACAGTCCCCGTTTTCCTGTGACGAAAATCAATTAGAAATCAATGAAGTTTATATTCAATGTCAGGTGTACCCAAATTGTTCTTAATAATCTTCATTTTCCCGACAGATAAAAATATCTTACAGTTGCTATTAACTCCAATTAACTGTTTCTTACCTTGAGTGACTCAAGAATGTGCTTGCCCTTCAGACTTGATACGAGGCCACGGTTTCGCGAGCGACTTAATTGATTTGATAACGGATTCATCCATTCGATAATTCTCGAAGTGTGCGTGATTCATTTCACAAATCATACACATCATGAATATCGTAAAATAGTTAGACTGACTGCTGTCCACCCTTCATCGTTCCTGATCGAGTGAATTGTGCAATGAATTGCGTTGAATCGGAGAGAAGAGCGCGCGAACGATTCGAGTCACTGAAATCAGTACATTTTATCACAGAATTTCAAAATCAAATAAACAAGTAATTGAGTTCCCACTCGATTAAATTAGAAATTATATTCTTGGAAGACAACTGTCCGACATGACGAATGCGCATCTCGTTCTATAATTTAGGTTGTGTTTGACTCAATTTCTTTATTTCTCACTCTCAAAACACACATAGACAGAGAATGGCAAGTACCTGCTTCCTCGAAATCGTTCCTCGCCTCAGTAAGAGTCGTCCGGTCTCCCGAACTCCTAAAGAAAAAAAAAAGATCATGTGTATAGTTTTGAGAAATATCGGTAGGCTGGCTTTGTGAACGTGCAATATTTCTACCTGACTCTTCCACGAACGTCGCCTCATCGTCCTCAGCAAAGCATCTAGTGAATGAGTGTCGAATTTTCGGACAGGGAAATTCATTGGTCATTCTCTGAAATACATTCATTTATAAAAATACATTTATTAATAAATGAGAACCATCATACTATATCGTTTATAAACATATCGTTTGTAAACACATTTTATTCAAACTCCTTTGGAAAGATACAGGAATCCGGCTAACTTCAATGAAGTATTGTGGATATTGTTCCTATGAAATCCATCGCGGATTTTATCTACGTAACTCATCATTTTTTATCTTTTCTAATATTTTTTGACGCCACTCATGGTCAGACACTACGTCGATTAAGAAAAGGGGAGTAAGCCCCATTCGTATTCGGACGAGGAAATACCTTAAAAGTTTCCTCAATATTGAAAGAACTAAATACGTTCAATGTCAATGTCAAGTAAATAACCTTGAACGATATCATCTGTGGTCTTGTAGGGAAGTGATCAAAGATACGCAGTCTCCAGGGCAGTGTGGTCCGAACAGTGTTCTAAACAGATTAGAGGACAATTATTTTGCACTTCATCAACTTTACTTGTATTAGTTGTATTAGTTATTGTTTTACTCAGATTCAGTCGTACCTGTTCTCGTGCTTTCAACTGCTTTATCTTCTTCAATTCCTCGTCCATTTCCAAGTTATCGAGAATAACGGCAACGAAAAGCGAGAGCACAATCTGTGCGAGTTTTATTTTGTTTTACATAAACAATAATTTTATTCACCAAAGTGACAAGTAAATGATATCCAACGAAGTAGATGGCTACGAAGGGTACAAAATTTTCGTGAGTTGTCCTGCAATAGTATCACATCCGATAATGGCAATTTTAAATAAAGTTATCGAATGTTTTTATGAGCAAAAATGTCTTTTCTTCGTTTCACCTCAATATCTCAACGACTACATCAGTCCATCCCTCTTGAGTAATGATTTGGAACATTGACATGAATGCCTACAACATGTATTGTTGAAGAGTCTTATTTCATTTTGTATCTTGTAATCTACCGTTTGTTTACTTTTCTATATGAGCATTTTCATGTATACCTGAGGGAAGGTGGTAAACTTGTTGAGTGTGGGCACCCAGCAGAACAGTTGAAGTGAAATAGCCGAAGTGACAATGAGTAACATCATAGTGAAGATGACTAAACCGCCAAGCTTCTTTCCTGGTCCGAAGATCTTCAAAATCATGAATAAGTTAGAAAATTGAATATCTATTATATATTTCTGTCTCCTGGCATTAAAAATGCGACATGAAAAGCACATTCATCATTTCAGCAACCTTGATTGGTACAATTGAATATAGATAGAATTCAAATTTAGAAAATCTATCTTGAAAATCTAGAAACAGACCTTGTAGATGAAATCCTCCAGCATCGGGGAAGCTTTGATGAGGCGAACTATTCGGAAGACCTGATAAATAAGACCATGTATGTACAAAGAAAATGGTCCGGACATTATACGTATGAGGCAAATAAGTTTAATTTGTATTCTGATCTGGTATAGCATTTCAGCATGATAGAGATAATTTATTATTCAACTAACTTGAAAATAAGTGAAGTAATTAGCATCATAGAAGTTTGGAATTAGATTAAGTGAACTGCCGATGCACAGAACAAACTCGAATTTGTGTTGACCTGAATCTTTCTCGTTCTCTCATGTAGTTGACAGAGCATAAATCTCACCTCGCTTCCAGTAGGTTTTCCAGCTGTGTCCCACGATCTTCATGACAGTCTCGATGTTGAAGAGAATAGTGAAGCCGACCTGGAACATTCATATAGATATCGAGTCATTGATTATGTTGATTGTATTCACCTCAGCATAATAGTAGATGTTTCTTCTATATTGGTCAGTTCCATCGTGCCTATATACAAAGGTAGCATGGAAAGTGGCATTGAAGAGTACAAGAATCATCATAGTTGCTTGGTAGAGCGTGGAAGTGACAATCTGAGGAGTAACTACGTACAGAACAATAAGAATATGTTCTTGTATATATGCAATAAAATAAAATCGTTTATCTGAAGTGTATAAAAAAACTTGTTTAATCTATTAATTGAGAAAATGTATTCTCATTATAATTGTTTGGATAGTAAAAAAAAGAAAAAAACTGACCCAGTGGAATATCTTGGGCGATCGGCCGTGCAATACGTAGTCATCCACTTCAATCAAGCGCCAGCCAGATGAAGTCTTCTCCAGTTTCTGAAATTTTCGGGAAGATTTTTGCACACCCTAGAATTCATAAAGCGATCTTAAAATTGATGTTATAAATTGATTCGATATGAGATTAGAATATTGAATCGTTAAGTACCATTGAGAAATCTTCCTCAGTGGCCGCTTCTCGAGTCTGCCAGATTTCGTTGAACTGCACGCGAACTTCGGCGAATGTCTCCGTGATTACGGCAATGAAAACGTTCTGGAATACTTCCGAGTTGCTTACAGCTTATACAATTTTTTTCTTTCGATTCAATATATATTAATGATGTGAAAATTACTTTGACCAGCCAGGCGAGAAAGAAGATGAGCGTGACGAAGTAGAGGAAGCACACCCATGAGGGAAAGGTATCCAGGCAATCATAGAGGACGTATACCCAACCTTCCTGATACAACAGCAATTGGGAATCGCATTTAATTTCAACTATAACGTTAACAAATCCTTACTAAGAAAATGTGACATTATTTTTATTTTTTGTTGTAATGAAGTGCATTCAAAAGTAATTTCGATTGTAAGGAAACGAGAGTGGGAAAGAGATTGCTGACCTGTGAAGCCGCCATATACACAGTGAAGAGGGAATGAACGAAGTCATTGAACATGCCATAGAATCCTTCAGCATGTGCTGTCATATCCAACTTGACGCACTGCATAGTATCGGGGCACTCATAACCACCTACAATCTTGCATATCATATCACACACCGTCTGAGCTTCACTTCAATACTTTAAATTGCTCCAAATAACAAAAAGTTTTTTGTTCGTTCTGTTAACTATAAATCTCTTCTAATTATTGTTCTCGTGCAGAATCGTGGGTTCCGTGTATTATCTACATAGGTCAAGGCAACAATTGTGAAGCGCTTAGACAAATGTGAAGATTATCTCGGGTGCTCTAGCATACCTTCTCCCTTCTGCGAGCACATTGTATCGGGGATGGCCAGATCCTTGATGGTTACGTTCTTCGGATCGGTGCCTTCAATATTCGCTTTACAATTACATATTCCTTTGGTTTAACCATAACTGACGATGATCAACGATGAATCACCATATCGATTGTTCTCACCCGGTAGTACGCAGTGGTAGTCCATTCGCCCAAACAGTTGTACTCCCATGATGGCGTATAGAGCCATAAAAAATGTGAAGAAGATTGTCACGTTCTGAATCTGCTGCGACGAACGTCTGCAAAGTTATTTATGACGCACTCAGTGTTTGTACTTGTTTTTGGAAAGATTTGATGGCGACAAGTTCCTCACTTGATAATCTGCTTGATTCTGTTCTTGGGTAGCTTGAATTGTAAGACGGATCTGATGAATCGAATCATGACGAATGGTCGGGGTGAGCGGATGATGCCGTAGTACGGCTCATACTCAAACATACATTATTTGCTGCGATATCATGGTTGATCTTACCTTTACCCCTGCCTCGGGCCAGAATAGTGCAAAGAGTTCGAGAAGATGCAATCCCACTGAGAGATAGTGCATGGCGAGCATGAACAGATCAAAACGCGCCCATCGATCGCCGATCAGGTTCGAACTCTTAACGTTGTCTACCGTTTGCAAGAAGCAAGAAATTAATTTTTTTCGTTTCGCAACATGAGAGAGATAGATTTCTTTCTTATCGACCGAAGTTCACGTAAACCAATGTTTCTCTCGCATGAGGTTTCCATTAATATATCTAATATATCTTTCCCTTTTCTTCCTTTTCTTCACAAACAGCAATCGCGATTTACTCCTTATATTTTCCCTCTTGATGCATATTACTGTCGAGATTTTTAAAAAAAACTAGTAAGTTTGTACATAGCAAAGGGCTGACATGAGGATAGATTTGACGCTCATCAAAGAAGTTTTTCGAGTGGGTTTTCTATCTCTAATTTGATTAAAATTAAATACATATGCTACCTGCCAGTTGCCCTGATGCCTCATGATTGCAATAGCATCAATCGTGAAAATCGCAGTGACGACAAAATCCGTTGTAAGAATAAACTGAACATTGATATCATTATCTCAGAAAGTATTCTAATTAGTAATTGGATAAATACATAACATTAGAAGAAAGAAGAAGATTGAGATAGGTCAAAATATGGATAATTTAAACTAACAAAATGCAATGGCGGCCATCTCGATAACGTCTGCGGAGTGTGCAGACAACACGATAGCATCGAGCAGAGACAAGCAAAGCGGAGAATGTCACGCCATGTCGACCACTCGAGGAGTTCTAAGAAGTACTGCATGCTTTTCAGCACTAGATGTTTTTATTTTAATATTTTTGTAACAAGTCAATTATCGAAGAAAAAGCGCAATTGAGAGAAATTTGTTGTCACCTGATGCTTTCTTCTTTTTCATGTTATTGGGATCGAGGTTGATCATCTCTGTAATAGCAACGATAGATTCGCGCGCTCGTCTTGCAACCTGCAATTACTTTTTTTCGCACGTTTTTGAATAATTTCATTTGGGGTTACAGTTATATTGTGTAGAAGTGTAGAATTAAATTTGTGAAATGAGCAATAGCAGTTTGTGTGAAAGAATGAATACGGCGGAATCTGCTTGCTAATTCCGCGACGGCGACTCCTTTGTTCTTCTCTGCCAATATTTTTTCTTACTATACAAGGCTTAGTTTCAGCGCATGAAATATTCAGTAAAGGTGTTATGCATTTATTTTCTAAACCATACGATTCGAATAAGCAATAATAATAAGCCCACCTTGCTGCCACCACTCTCTCCTCTGCTCCCTCCTGTTCCTCCCCCCGTATCACCTCCACCCGCTTGCGAGGATGACTTGCGGCGAGTCAGCATCGCCGACGATAACGCCGCGGCTTTGCACGCTACAATTTCATTACAAAAATGTATGAACATGAGAGCTGAGACCCTTGTTTGTGAATCAGTATGAGTTCAAAAGAAACGAGTAATTTCTCAAACCTTAATTGATAAAGAGAAGATAAAAACGAGATTCGCGATAGGTTCTTACAAAAAGAGGAGGTTTTTTTGGCACATATTTAAAACTAGAATAAATAATTTATCATTCAGTCCGTTGATGTCTACACAGAATCGAGGAACATGTGGAAGCGTAATCCTCTCGCCTTCGTAATGTATTTCCCTTCGCATCTCTCTCTCCTCTAATAATGAGAGAAGCGCATTTCCGCTGTTTACGACGGGGATGAGCAGAAGAAAAAGAATAAAGAAGCGACGAAGAAAGGAAAAGAGGAGTAGAGAGGGAACGGGTGAGAAGACTTATGGGAGTGAAGACTGATGAGTCTTTCGAGAGGCTGCGGTAAGCCGGGGGGAAGGGGTGAATTGGAACTAGCATTCCAATCATTACGGTTAGGACGAGTGAAGTGTATTGCCCTTCGGAAAATCTAGTTTCCTTTACAGAAAAGATTGTCGAAACAAAGGGGAAAAAGTGCAAGAAAAAAGTCGTTAAGGGTTACATTTCACAACTGATCCGTTTTTGCCTTTTATATCGGAATAAAGTAATAGTTTGTGAGGGTGAATAGTCGGGATTATGCGCGGTTAAAATTATTCAGCTAACGCGCTCTCAACTATTACTAGAAAGTAGGGGAGGCATGAAATGGAGACTGCCCGACTCTTCTCCCTCTTCTTCAGAGGCAGCTTAATAAATATGAGAAGGCCCTAATGGGGAGAAAGAAGGAGAGGATGGGAAAGGTTCCCTAAAGGTACTCGGTAATGAGAATCAATTTGTCAAGTATTATGTAGCACATATCATGGGAATTCGATAGGGTAACAAAATCGTAGAAGTTCAGCTGCGGCGCAGGTGTTATCCTAAGGAGAAAGGAAAAGTGGCGATTGAATAGGAGTTAGAATCTGCGGCTGTGCATTCTTACGGAGAGAAAAGATGCGGGAAGGAGAAGGAGGCAGAGGAGGGGAAGTCGCCAATTTGCCCAATTTGGTTAGGAGAGGGGGAGAGTCAGTCTGTCAGAGGCGAGTCTGATGCTGAGGAGGATAAATGAGTTCGGATGAGAGAAGGCAGATACAAAGAATACACTTTTCTTCTCATCTCCCAGGCACGGATAGGTTTGGATGGGCACGGATCGGTACGGATTGGATATCTTCATGCCCTTTAAGAGTAGAAACAATTGGATTCAATTCGTTTGATAATCCGAAAGCAAATGCTCCTTCGGGAAAGCAAAAAAAGTAGAATGTCGTTAACCAATCTAGTGAGCCATTAAGCATCTTTCACATTTGATAGTATGATACCGAGAGAGCAGCAGAGGGAATGGCGAGCACATCGTCTTTATCTTGCAAATAATTATAAAGCGCGTAAGGAAAGGGCATTTGAAATTCGCTTTTATGAAACAAACTTGGTTGAATACATGAGCACGAAATGCGCGAGGTCGTCTATTCAAATCGTGACTCTCTCTCCTTCCGCGCCAGAATACATTATGAAAAATTGTCCAAGTGTTAAGTTAGAAAAATACAAACCTAGCAATCTTGTTGTCGCCGATGACATTTTGACTCAATTTCTGAAATTAGTTATATGGCGGTGTGATGAATTGCGGGAAAATATGCGGGTAAAAATGGTGTTTTAAATAAATCTCTGCGCAAAGTGACGCAATTGTAATTTGAGAGACTTAAATAGAACTTAGAAGAATACAAGAATAAGAAGAGAAAGCTATACATATATTTAGAAAAATACACATATTATCATCATTGCAACTAGCTTTTACTCAAATGTGAAAAGCACCGGAAAGAGAAGAAATTAGCGGATATTCGAATTCGCTTTCAAATGGATTACTGTGACTATCACGAGAAGAGGTCGACTGATGAGATACTTGAGCTTTCATGAAAACAAGTCAATGGAGAGAGGTTGTATGTAATATTATTCGTAAGATTTCACTCGCATCACCTATTGTGGCTCTCTTCACAAACTTTTAATCGAAAAAATATATTCAAAACAACGTTAACGCAATAACCGAGACAAATCATCCAGAAATAAATTTAAAAAGGCTTACCATTATAGTACAATTCTTTACAAAATGCATTGGAGACTTCACAAACCGAGAAACATAGATAAAATGAGGATGCGACAGATGAGAGATTGCCCATTAGGCACGGCAAAGTGGGAGCAGAAATACGAGAATGCTTGGCACTGCTCACAGCACTACACACAGACAGCAATGAATTTACGTAGATCTGACTTTGGCAAATATATAATTCATATAGGAAAAACATGTAGACAAATTAACAAGAATACCTAAATGTCGTTTTTCTCATAATTTCACTATCAAAAGCCCAGGAAAAAAATAAAAATTATTATACATACAGCAGCGGAAATGGACAAATCGGCAGAGAGGACGTTCCTAGACAACAGACGAGAATAATGAATCCTCAGAGGAGGCCTCTTTGATGCCCCGAATAGGACTGTTTCCCTCTTATTCATCTAGCCTAAATAAGAGTAATACTCTTTTCATTATATCGCTCCTTTCTTAATTTTGTACTAATACTCTTTAACAATGACAGTTACTACTCTCTCTATTTGGTGAAGGCATTGATCTATCTATATTCTCTTTGCATACTTTCACTATTAAAAGTAATCAATAGAAAATCTCCTCTAAATTATCAATGAATGAGCTACAACAAATAATGGAACGGTCGACTTAGCGAAGGAGGCCAGAAGATTAAAAGCTTCTCTAGATATCTAACTTGTTTTCTCCAACGTATATACTAGTTAGAAATCAAGTGCAGTCAAGAGCTTCGCCTTCTTCTCCATTCTACTTCTCAGTGTGTGAAAGAAAGAAGTCACACTTCACGCTTGATTAATCAGGAGGAGAACAAAAATGTTGTGAGCTTTGATCTAGCTTTCTTCATTTCACATATCATTTAGCATTGGAGTAATGTTGTACATCTTCATCACCCGTCTAATTATATTCTCGATCCATTCCACATGATTGATCTGCGGGTCTAGACAACGAGGGGATATGATCCTGGCAGAACTCCTACTAATTCATCGTTATTCAGCAAACACTCCACCACATCTCAGGTTTTTGAAGGAGTTGAGGGGGCGGTGGTTGTGAGGGGAAAAGTGGCTCCTGGAGAGAAGAGAGAGAGAAGAAATCCGTCGATCCACAAGGCAAACTTATCTTCTGCACTCTCTCTCTCCACTTCCTTCATGAGTGTCTTCATTCTTAACGTTCTTTCGCCAGTCAGACAGACAAAGGGATAATGTGAAATGGGGATAGCCTCCGCCCGCCTTGTATCCTCGCACAGGAAGCTCGCCAGGTATCTGCTCTGTTTGTCGTCCGTGTGTCTCAATTCTCCCTCCCTGTCTCACTTAGCCTGTTCTATCTCTTCTCCCTTGTCTCTTTTTGCTTCCTTCTCTATCTCTATCTCTCTTGCAGAAGGGTGTTGTCCACTATCATAACCGGATATCAGACCTATTTTCCACTCTTCTCGCTTTCTAAGATTCTTCTGAAATACGAAATATACAATACTGTTCATCCCAATTCATTATCTATCCCAATTTATTTTCTTGGATATGTTTTTGTATTGATGTTTATGCTTTGTACGTCAAATTCTGCCTCTGAGTGTGGGTTCATAGATACAGCTTACTACTCTATCGCTTGAGGGCACATCGAAAGACCACCCCAATCGTCCCGAAAGGGCTCGTAAAAGATTGACGAAGTATGGGAAGGAGAAGGAGGTCTGTATGTCTAAGCGCGTGTAGATTTGATGTGTATGTGTATG
The DNA here is from genome assembly GCA_900490775.1 of Pristionchus maxplancki. NCBI lineage: Eukaryota > Metazoa > Nematoda > Chromadorea > Rhabditida > Neodiplogasteridae > Pristionchus > Pristionchus maxplancki. The sequence continues at coordinate 68,140 of LS561559.1, read as the reverse complement.
CGTACAATCACTACAACTGACCATTGAGAGAAAGGCCATTGGATTAGCATTCGACGATTCCTTGTCGTTGTACGTTGAGTAAGTAACTGGGCATGTGCAGCTAGGCAGTTTCAGTGTCTCCGGAATTGAATGCAGTTCCTATTACATTGATCAATTGACAATATTCCTATTTCACCTCTCCCGGTTTCTTTTTCGAATAATGAAAGGGAAAGGCTCCTGGTTGAACAGCATTGATCCACGTAACGTCAAGTATCCTACATGTTCATGCCGCTCCAACGCTTCCGGATCTTCACTTTTCTTGTCCGTTTTTTCGACCCCTCAGGGTCTTTCTATTCCCTCTCTTGGTCGGTGAATCAAAGTGGGGAGATTATCGGCTCGGGGAGTTCTTGAGAAAGATGGAGAGATCTGAGTGTAGAGAGGGATCGAGTGGGGGCAAACGAGGAGGCAAATCATCACACTTTCTCCTCCTCTTATTGTCAGAGTGCAAATCGTTTCCGTCTCAGTTATTCCATTCCTCATCTGCATCATATTTGATACATAAATAGCCACATATGAATATCAGAAACACTATAACTTGTCAATCGAGAAAGCGAGTGTTAAAAAGCAGCGAACTTATACTCTGATTCGTTTATTATCTTGATCTTTCCTTCGGGTCTCTACGCCCCCTCTAATCGACGTTTTCCCTGGCGAAAGTAAGCCATCGGCGTCCTCGGCGGTTCACTTTAGGTGATTTGTCCTCCTATCTACTTCTCCTCTTGGGCGTGCCTCGCAATCTCTCCGCGCAATCCTTTCTTGCAAGTTACCAGATCAACAAGAGTCAATTCTTAGCTACATCAATCTTTCTTTCAAATTCAATGCTTGACGTTGAATTTGTTATTAACAATTATATTACAAAATTCTGTGCATATCCTTTCTCAACTTCGGTGATCGATTCATAAACTTCATAGCTCACACCCTCCCTCCTGCTCCAATTGCTCCTTTCATAATTGCTCGTTGATTAATCACCACCAGTAATTATCTGACTCAATAGCGATATCGTCGCTGGAATTTGTCTCAGTAGACAACACAAATCCCACTGGGACACACCCTTCTTTTTTTGAGTGAGATAGAGGAGGAATAGTGCGTTAGAGACAGATCGATGATGGTTTTTGCTAAAGCAAGCCGAATAGGTCACAGTTCTCGATTACGGGTGCTGATCGAATGACGGGTCTGCAGATTGAAATGGATGATATGACTTTGTTGGCTTATCGAAATTCACAGAAATCAAAAGTGGGATTGTGAAACTATAGCATTCGACCAATCTATCAAACGACAATGTTTACCAATTGAGTGGATGCAATTTAAAAAAAGAATAGTGATGAGGATTGCAATACTTACTTTGAACGATCCATTCTGATATGTTTACATAACTATTTCTATGAAAAAATATATATTGAATTTGGAAGTTGAAGAGTTCCGGATTCTTCTTTTTTTCTCTATTACTTCTTTTACTTCTGACTCAGCCTCCCCACACTTAGGAGGCACGATCGTAATCCATTCATTTGATCTTGCGCGAGGGCGTTGCCCCCTCCTCCCTCTTCGATGACTAGGAATTTCCTGCAATTTAACCGTACTCCTTTTCTCATGTATCAGTCACTTCCATTGAAAGTATCGTCCCACATAATTGTAACTATAATTGTGCTCAAAGGGCAAAAAATCTCATCGTAATGCCCGTCCACATTTGCTTCTTCGGTACTGTTCTGTGGAACTTGCGATAAGTTCATCATCAAAATAACCATTACTATGACATTCTTCTTATTTTTGAATGTGGGTGTCCTTGCTGCAATTATTGAGACGCCTTCAAAATGACCTTTTTGCCGTGTTGTGTGATAGCTTTCTCTCTCTCCTTCGCTCGGAAATGCGAACCACGCCCCGCTACTGTATCTTCCTATCTTGTCTCTTCTCCTCTCTCGCAGTCTCTCTTTTCCTAGCCAGACAACTCGAGAGAACAAGCAAAATGGCGAGGCCGAAAATCTCACGCCAACCACACCCAATGTCCTTCCGTTCGAATTTCAATACCGAATTTCCCATCCATCATGATCCTTCTAAACGTGTTTTGATGGCCGGTTGTAAATCAGTAGTGAGATGGAAGGTGAATGTAGGACGGAGCAAAGTTATCATAGTGGTCCGGTTTGGCACATCCGTGCGCCTCTTAATTGATTACAGATATCTGCGGTTGTTTATCACCATTTTGGCAACTCTGAAAACTTTTTCCGTCTCGGTTTAAAGCGATTTTCTTTCATTCTCCCGATATTTTCATTCTCGTGATGTGAATTTGTATTCTCTGACGAGCAGAACTGCATATTTATTTTTAAAATGCAAATATCCCATGCTGGAAAACACTGCGCAGGTTATTTGCTGATCACTTTATATTTTTATCGATACAAAGGTGAAATCCCAGTGTTTTAGTTTATCGCATTGCAATGCTTCTATCTAGATATGAATGCCCCTCTATTCCTTGGCTGCTTTACTCCCAGATAGGGAGAAAGAACAATTGCTCTCTCTCTAATTGGTACACTCTCTCATGTCTCGTATGAGAGAGAAAGCGTGTGTGTAAGTGAGAGTGAGAACGTTGCTCAGGGAAAGCACTCACATCTCTGGCGGCGAGTGTCAAAAGAAAGACTGTCACTCAGTTCTTTACTTCTATATCCTTGCTTATCACACACTAAGAAAAGCTGAAAAAAAGATTAGTATTGATAACTGGGAATATTGAAAGGAGAACGTCGCTCCATCTCACACTAATTTCTCGATTTTTTTCATACTAGATTAGAAGAAAATTTCGTTCAGACACTTCCAACTTGTTTCCGTTGTGTCACCTCGCCTCTCCCCCCTCTTCCAATAAAATTCACATGAATCACAGTCACTACAGGAACCTCTTACTCATTTCCTCCCCTCCTCTTCCATTTTACATCCCATTGCTATTTTATTCGCTTCGCTCTCTTTTTTACTCATTCCTCATTCCTCATTCCTCGTTTCCATTCTTTTCGCGTCAGAAATAGTCCATCGCTGTTAACCCCACCATCCTCCATATTAGTACAATGATCTGATTCGCTTGATCTGAAATAAGTACTTTTGTCAAACAGTGCAAGAGAGTATATCCCCTACTCTATTGCCATGTTTGAACTGTCTCTAGTCAAGTCTCTCAAGTAAGCATCATATTTCCTTCCTTGATTAGGCATTCAGTCTGATTGCTATTTGTATTCCGAGCTAGCGTAGGCTTTCCTTACGGCTAAATATGTGAATTTTTAGCAAGCTAAATTTTTGTTCTTGATTTTGTCAATTCGTCTTCTCAATCTTTAAGACAATTGAATCATGTAAAATGAAGAGAACCAGACCACTACTCTGAGAGGAGAGCTTTCGGCGGCTGTAACTTGTTTGTGTACCTCTCCTCCACTCTCACCTCTCTTTTTCACTACTCTTGTACTGATAAGAATGCGTACGCTCGCGTGTGTAATGGTTTGCAAGCCCCACTTTCTGTCAAACCTAGAAATGGTCTGCTCCTTCCGACATTCTCAATTTATACATAAATACGCATAATTCAAATCAAATTTTTGTTTCTGAAAACTTTTTTCGTTTCTGCACTGCCTTATTGAGCATATGAGGCTGGTTGCCTAAGAATCGAACATGGGTTGGCACAGTGATTTTTCGAAAACTTGTGGAAAGATGTTATTGAGGGTGCCGATAATCGAGGTCAACATCATTTTGCATTAACTCGACCGGTAAGGCCAGGCTGCAACTAGGCTGCAACTCGCCTTAAACAGCCTTTTAATTAATAACTCAAGAATGGATGCTCGAAATGACTTGAAAATTTTTTTACAAGTTGATGGGATGTACACAATGGTGATGGTGAAAAATCAACGGATTTTGTGATAAGATAAAAATAATCAAAAATTGAATTCGAATACTAGGGCGTTGCGGAACTATTGAATTACATAGCAGCAAGCGCCTTGTTCTAGCGATCATTTTTCTTATATTGGTCATGGGTTTTAGTTTAATCATATTTTCACAAACAACGATTTAATGCAACGCTTATTAGGCGAAGACCGCGCTCTTTTTGCGGAGAGTGAAGAATTAGAATGAGTTTCAGTAACGACACTTCTCTATTCGTTGCTATTGTCGGGTCGAAGTTGCGGTGTTCTTGAAATAGTCAAAATAGTTTCAGTCATTATCTTTTATCATTGTCGTGTTTGGACTGATTCAAAGGAAAATCTCTTCGTACTCATCTTAATACTGGACATTATGTCTACATGTACCGTCAAGCAGGAGCAAAATGATACACTCACGCTATTTTGCGTACGACGATTACGAAGAGAGTTTCTCCCTTGAATCGGTCCAAACACGACAATGATAAAAGACAACACGACTACTGAAACTATTTTGACTATTTCGAGAACACCGTAACTTCGGCCCGACAATAGCAATGAATAGAGAAGTGTCGTCACTGAAACTCATTCTAATTCTTCACTCTCCGCACAAAGAGCGCGGTCTTCGCCTAATAAACGTTGCATTAAATCGATCTTTGTGAAAATATGATTAAACGAAAACCTATGACCAATATAAGAAAAATAATCGCTAGAACAAGGCGCTTGCTGCTATGTAATTCAATAGTTCCGCAACGCCCTAGTATTCGAATTCAATTTTTGATTATTTTTACCTTATCATAAAATCCGTTGATTTTTCACCAGCACCATTGTGTACATCCCATCAACTTGTAAAAAAATTTTCAAGTCATTTCGAGCATCCGTTCTTGAGTTATTAATAAAAAGGCTGTTTTAGGCGAGTTGCAGCCTAGTTGCAGCCTGGCCTTACCGGTCGAGTTAATGCAAAATGATGTTGACCTCGATTATCGGCACCCTCAATAACATCTTTCCACAAGTTTTCGAAAAATCACTGTGCCAACCGCTTTGGTGCATTGTCCGATTCTTAGGCAACCAGCCTCATATCTCTGTTCTACACAATTGCGAACATTCAAATTTTAATCATGCATTATTTGCAAAAAAAACCTAGTTGCTTTTAAAACGCGATCCGTTGACAAACTACCGTTTTGATCGGAAAAAAAGTGATTAACAAATCGATAAATTGGTGATCGAGAAGGAGCTTCCATGCTTCTTCAACTCCTCATCTCCTCCTCTTGCTAACGTTTGCGCACTGTCTCTTTCTCCCTCACTCCCCTTTTTTCCGAAGAACAATCACATTCGTCTTACACATCTTCGATTTCTGGCAGTGATAAATTGTTCATCTTCATCTAACTTGATAGATTTTTTTTGTCGTGCTTAGTTTCCATTCTCCATGCTGACGCAGTATCAACATTTCAACGAAACAAACGTTATCTTTACCTATAGCAAAAGTTCTTGCGCATCTATCCTGTCATCCATTTTTCTTTTTTTGTCATCCATTTCCTAAAAATATTATATTTTAATCTCTATTCACTATGTTATCTGACCACTAAGGAGAATCTTTTCAATGTTCGCAACCCTTTTTTGTCATCTCTTCGTTCTCCGCAAATCACCAATCTATCATCCGACCTTGGTTCTCAATACATGAGAGCAGATTAATAACATGAATTAATCAAGAATCAATTGGGCTCTTCTCCAATCTTAAATCTCCACTTCACTAGACACGGCTTCGAGAGCAGTGCTAATTACTTTCACTTTCTTTTTATAATCTCGATCTCTCATATTCACAGTGGAAATGATTTCGATAACATTTTTTTAAAAAAATGAATTGTGATCCACCTTGTTTTATTCCGTTCGCAAAGAACCTTTTGCGAATCTATCTTGCCAGATCAAGAATTTAGGCAAATCCGCCATAATCCCGTCTGAACCCCTCCCTCATTCCCTCGCTCTCTTCCTCAAGCTACTGTTCTTCTTCCCACCTTATCTCTAGGATACACCAACAAATATTTGAGTACGACGTTAGTCTCAACAGGTACTCCCGCACGTTGTTACATTGTGAGGGTTGTGCTGAGCTGAAAATCCACATTCAACATTCAATTATTGTAAAACGCTTAAGATTTCATGATAACATTTTGATGCTCAGCTTAGTTATTTCTTCTCAATTGCTATCCATGCTTGCATTGAAATTCGTAGTTTCCAATTCAATTTCAAAGCAACGTTAAGCTCTAATAAGTTCGCGATCATTATTGTTTCTTTCGATTCAAACCCCCACATTTTTGAGCATTCTCCGACTCGGAATGAGTAGGGTGTAACCAGTCGCAGCTCTCTCTATCTCTTTCATTTCTCGAAGCGGCAGTTTCGATACTGCTATGAGTATGCTTTCTATGAGTTGGTCATTATAGGATCATCACTTGCTTTTGTTTTGCGCTCATTGGATAGAGTAGGAACATGTAATACTGTGAAAAGTGTTTATTTTTCCCGGACTGCCCCTCCCTTTTTCTCGAATTTTCCTAGAGATGTGCCGCACCTGATAACGAGTCCCTAGATGCCCTGGCGAGATATCCCGAATGACCTTTTAGAGTGGGAATGCGGAGGCGAGCTGAGGCTGTCAGGTAAATAGTGACCACAGGAATCACTGTGATGAGTCTATTGAGATCATCTATATTTAGCGGTGCGTATTTATCGATTGTGTGGCTCGTTTCCCCGCAATTTCTCCCCACTTGCAATCAATCTCATCAACAGCCACTTTAGCATCTCCTCTCTCCGTTTTCTCTCCTGCGTAAGAATGTAAGAGAGCGGTTCGATCTCCTCTCTTCTTCCTTTCTAAGCATCATCCCACTCTTTATCTCATACCGGGTCAGAGCCCTTCTCGATTTGTTGATTGCGCCCGTTTTTCAATCCCATCAAATCTCGCTCTCCCTCTAAGCACTTTCCTCTTACCGTTCCAAGCCCCCTCCTCCTTACTCGAAGAATTCGCTCAATCGCGCCTAAGTGCTAGCTCCTTCTATTGACAAGGCGACTTTGATACTATAGTAGCCTATTGAGCTACCGCCGACCGGAATGACGCCTGGTTTTTGGTCGACTTGTGCTTAGATCATTGCATTTGGACAACTAGATCGCAAGCGCACCAGTAAGTATTCTGCCCCCGGAAATGTGTCCTCAATCCAATCATTCTCCCTTGCGTGCTGATCTGTCATAACTTCCTTCTCCTCTCAGTCTTTCTTCTATCACCAAACCAGTCTTATTCGTCCGGGGCCACACCCTTGTAATTTATGCCGAATACTTTCCATGTTCTCTCGGGACAGGCATTGTACCCATCGACATAACATGTCTCTAATTAAATGTTGCTGCAGAGGTCGTAGATGGGCGACTTCTCTCGGGGGGTCGCAGCCCTCCTCCTGCTTCTCGTTGCTGCTGCAGTTACAACAAGCAGCAGCTCCACGACCGGTCTGCCTGGTAAGTCGTGTCTCATGCGCCCAAAATTTACTGATCTTTCATTATGCAACTTCTTCCTGTTTTTGCTCAGCATTTTTCTATGTAAAACAATCCGTTTGTTCTCCAATTCCTGCACTCTGCGTTTTATCGATAATTATCCGATCCTTCACTTCATCCCATCCTTCATCCCATTACTACTATCACTACTATCTCCCCCATCTTCTCTTCTCTCATCTCCACTCATTCATTCAGTTATCGGTTCAAGGCCAACCCCCCACCAAACTCTCTCCTTCATTCTTTCACTGATTGCGGTTCTGCGCGAGAGAATAGGGTATTGTTGAGGGCAATCGAAAAAAGAAGAAGTACATATCTAGATACAGAAGGACATCAAATGTTTACTATTTGAGGCCATTGTTTTCCAAAAGAACGATTTGGGAAATTAAACAATGTTTATACAGCATGTATTTCCTTTTCTCGGCTGAGTATATGGCTAATTCTTTCTTACATTTCTGCAACAGAGTTTACTTCTGATGTTATATAGTAGCGCAATATAGAGTTAGTTTGCGGGATTCAGTCAGGCTTTGTCTCACCCGAACCTATTCTTCATTGGATTTGTTCTGAGCTGAGCAAAGACCATGTTTGAGGCAATATCGCAAGAGAGGACAACTCTGTTGCGTGTCTAGGATGTTTTAGCCTATGGGCAACACCAAGGCCTCCATTACATTATGCTTTTTATACTCTAAGCTTGTTGAAAATACTGATTTATTTACATGAATCGATTCATATTGTGGGCATCATCTCTCATCGAACACAAACTTGAAAATAAATCTTACTCAATTCAATTAAATATATTTGAATTGAGAATCACCCAACTTCGGAAGAATATAGAGTATCAATGAATAAAATGTTCAGAAGCAAAGCTACGATCTCGGAGAGCGGCGGCTGAATCACTGCTGACCGTAGAATGGGAGGGAATCCAGACAGGAGACCATCCAGAGAGCGATGTCAAGGGATTTCTAGTAGAGTACAGGTACTCATCACTGTCATAACTATACAATTTAATATTCATAATGTAAACATTTCTAGACAAGAGCGAGAGAAGATGTGGCAGGTACATGCGGGCATCATTCCCTACAAGGGTCCCAATCACCAGTACCGAGTCCAGGTAGGTAATTAGGCAGACATTTCCTAAGTCTCTTCTTTTTAGTTTTTAGTCAAATTCGAGAATAACATATATTGATAAAAATAATCTTACAGATTGCCAAGCTGCCTACTAACACAGCATACTTCGTTCGCATAAAGGTGCTCGGATCAAACAATGACGTCATTGTGGAGACACCCGAGATTCGTGCTCGAAATGAAATAGTCACCTACAATTGCCCCAGTGGTAAGATTACAGATCGAATGCATCGTGCCCGCGTTTAGACATTATAGCTGATAGAGTCGCTTCTAAATGAGCCAATAGTTCGAATTGCGTTCTAAACATGTCTGCAGACACGCTAACGGCTCCGCGATCGCCCGTCGTGAGCAAGAGTGGCGCTTTCTCACTCGCATTCGAATGGGAGGAACCGGAGTGCGGAATCGTTGGCGAATATCAGGTATTCACAGAGTCAAAACATTAATTAGCCAGTTCATTATCTTCTTGATTTGCATTAATAAAGGAGGCTTTAACTCTCCAATCATACATTGCACATTACATACATTGTAATGCATCATTCCGTGGGCAAACGACTGCATATTCAGTAATTCGTAGTTAATTCGTATTCAGTTGGAACTGATTGGTGTTGATGCGCCTTTCGATCTTCATCGACAGACAATCACCAAACCCACTGTGTCTATCACGAATCTATTGCCCGGCACCATGTACCAGTTCCGGTGAGTGATTTGGAGATGAACAAAGAAATCTTTGCGTTCAAAGATATTTGATGTTTTGATGATATTGTTCAGAGTGCGTGCTGCCGATCGCAATCGTGTGTTCGGCCCGTGGTCCGAACTGTTGGCTGCGACAACTGAAGGACACAGTATGTTCCATTCTTTCCTTCGAACCGATCACTTACAATTTTTACCTACTCTTATTTTTCTACAGAAACTCCTCTGATCAACGATATTCGTGTCGTATACCAATCCGAGGGAGAGATTCAGATAGAGTGGAGCCCGATGGAACATGAAAAACTCCAGAACTATGAGGTATGCAACGATTACTTTGTTTAAATTTGTCTTTTACATCTCACATCGGTAAGGGTGTTAAAAATATATCAATTATAATTGACATATATATTTGACATTGACATTGATTAATTGGGAAATTTTTTTTGTCAATGTCGTCTTTTGATAAAAATATATTTCCTCATACTATTTAATGGCAGAATGAGAGACGGTTTTTAAAAAATTAAATAAATGCAACGATTGTGCTTTTCAGGTCATGCTCACGGAAGCGGGAGGAGACGCGTCAGACGCGGACCCGAAGCGCGTTGAACGCGTGAGACTTCCGGCAGGCACCACCTCCTTCATCCTCTCCACACTCAAGCCGAATACCAAGTGTGACGTTTACAGATTTGTTGAAATCTTGAAATGTGGTGGTTCTATGTAACAGCAACAAAAGCAAATTAATGGAAATTTTGCTCCAGTAAAATAAGCCGAACAAAACCCGTCTTTTTCCACCTGCAAAGGTAAACCTATCCTATTTTAATTTTGAGATACCACATCGGAGTTGCTGCAATTGTTGATCGCGAGCCAATCCGTCTTTCTCGTATCGACACTGCAACAGGAAGCCAGTCTGTGAAAGAGCTGGAACAGGATATGACTGTTCGTTTTAACTTTCTACTTTCATTTCATAATATGGGGGATGAAAATTCTTATATGGACAACGCCCTTCTATCATGCATCGTATATGTACATATACAATATATTGGATATATCTGTCATAATCCCTCAGCTTCTTCCTTTGAAATCATGTATGCATAGTCAAAAAAACCTAAATGTTATTTCCCTTTAGTTGTTCCCAATGAATCAATCGTCTACTCAGGTGACGGAAGATGGTGACTCTCTATACTCTGTACACTGGGAGCTACCCGCCCATCTGGCTGCTGACCACTTCGTCGTAGAATATCGCCTTCCCAATGAGACTGTCTGGCGATCCGGCGAAACGGTTAGTAATCAATACCTTGAAGCATCAAGAACCCCGGAAAACGCACTCATATTCAGGTAAACATCGGCTCCGGCCATCAGTTCCGTGCTTCGCTACACAATCTGGCTACCGTACCCGTATTCGGCGTCCGACTCACCGCAGTGGACAAGGACGGTAAGGATTCGAGACTGGGACAATATAGTGATCGAATTACAATAATAAATATGGATCACAGGTAACGCTCTCGCTCGTACCGACGAGACTACGGTTGGTAAGGCTGCGTCCACTTCTTGCCTCGGACTGGCTGGTCTTCCTATTGAGGTATAATCCCTTCCACATTTCGTTGCAATCACTTCCTCGTTGATTTATTAGTATCTGAAATATCAGGTGACCGCAACGCCTGCTGGTGTGGGAGCCATTCACTTCTCATGGAGGAAACCGGAATGCGATGAAAGTGCAGCCCCGATTGATGGCTATGAATACATGGTGCACATATCGTTTGCATATATATTTTCCTGGCTATTCCAAAGATATATTAGCACGATGTAATTTTTTTTAAATATTAATAATTGAAGCTGTGGGACTCGACTTCTACTCCGCCCCAGACCGCTTCCTACATTGGTAACAACGCGATTACTCGAGAAGGGCTGCTCCCCAACAAGGCATACTCTTTCAAGGTGAACCACATATTTTTTACTTTCAATGCTCGATATTGAAAGATTCGTATAAAAAATATTTAGTCTTCTAATTTTAAAAAAAATATTTAAAAAGTCTTCTAATTTACCATGACCAGGTTCGATCTCGATCTGGAAACGGACACTCTGCATGGTCACCACTTGTCGAAGCTGAGACCTCCGCGACCTCAGTCAACGGTACGCGCAAAATGAATCCTCAGTCGCTCGTGTACTTCTCGTACCACTTTCTTGGAATTCAGATGAAACTCAACACACTACTAACCGCACGAATCGCTCCCGTCGACAGAAGCATTTCCTTGGTATTAACCGCACACATGTCACTTGCTTCTTTTCTGTCACTAACAACACTAACAGTTCTCAGATGTGAATCTCTACAATCTTCGTCTTGTTCTTCAACCGCCTTCTGCTTTTCTCTCGTGGACACCATTAGTACCCGATGTCCACATCTCCCACTTCAAGTATATATTTCAATAACAATGCGAGACGTTGCGCAATCGGTGCAATCAGTTTCATAATGCTGAAAAAGTTCGAATCAATCGTGCAATAGTGATGTTTTTCTCCACGGTGTGCAATCCGATTTCGTGTGCATTGGAATGCATCCACAGGGTAGCAGTCAAGGAGGCGGGAGCAACACGTTGGACTCGTTTCGTCGCTAGACCTCGTCATTTCATCTGTCCGAATGGAATCGGTACTACCGGCAGCTACTGCCATCAACTAACTGCGATCTTCCAAGGAGTACACTATCTGGCGAGAGTGCGTCAATCCGTCTCATCATATTTGATTCTTATTGTGATTGTGGTGCTTGGTGCATGTGTTTCATTCCTCATTTACCTGCAGGTAACCTACAATACTACTAACAGCGTGTGGAGTGCGCACGGCGCCCAGCTGCACTTCTCGCTGGTTGAGTGTGCGTGTTGTATCGCGTATAAACATTGTTCGAGGACAATGAACACCGGACACGGGTCGGTGGGGGGACAAGATGTCAAAATTTTCTCGGAAAACCCCATCTCGGAAATTTTTAAACAAAGGACTAATCCAATTATCCGTTGTTCTAAAATTTCCGAGATGGGGTTTTCCGAGAAAATTTTGACATCTTGTCCCCCCACCCACGGGTCTAGTAATAGATAATAGTGATATTTTGAACCTTAGATGCTACCAATGCTCCAATCAACAGATCACCAATACGAATCGTATTTTTCAGCTGCTCAGACAGGCGCCGCAGCAATCGGGCTGCAGGTGTCGCAGCCTCGAATCGAGCAGCAGGGTGCACTCACTGTTGTATACTGGACTACTCAGGGCGATTCGCACACCGTCTACTCCTATCAAGTGCGTCAATTATTTTAATTATTTAGAAGGAACTCTGATTAATTTAACGAGGTCAGTTTATATTGCTCCTGAATGTATGACATCCTTCTCAGGTCGAAATCCGGAAGGATTCTGAGGCCGAATGGCGCAAGGCCGGCGCAGTGATTCGCAACGAGCCAAGCAAGACACACTACAGGTGTCATTCCATTACAGAGAATTAATGTATTCTCCTGCATTATCTTAGTGTGATCTCTTCAGAGAATCTCTCGGTAATTTGCCCGTGTCTCCTCTCTACTACATCCGCGTTCGCGCGCAAGATTCCTCGCAAACCACCGTTGCAACCTCTTCAGCTGCCAGTTTCTCAGTCAACTGTCATGGTGCGTTTTTTTAAAGAGTCACGCGAACTCACTCTGACTGAGATCGCTCAATCGTTTTGAAAATTAGACTCTGTGTATGTATAACGATGAGTTAGCGCTGGGACCGGGCGTGACCATAAAATTTCTTGCAAACGAAAGAGGATAATAATTTCATCAATTTCAGTACCACTGTCACCTGATAATGTCCGTGTTGAGCGAGTATCGGCTGAGACTGTTCGAGTATCCTGGTGAGATCCGAAATCGCGATTGTTCATATAATTCTTTTCTTCGTCTAATTCATCAACGTGCATCCAAATGAACAAGTCAATGTGCTTACGCAATTAACGTTTTGTTTATTATAAAGTTCATAGGTCGGCTCCAACTGACGATGACGCCTGTCAGCCATTTTTCACAGTCTCCGGTACCATCGACGGACGTCAACTTCAAAGAAGAGTTCCTGGCTTCGAAAGGTGCAACTCTTGCATCCTTCGAGTTTTGATGATAGTCATTGATTAAATTTTTTTCTCTTTTTTTTCTCCATTTTTCTCTTTTTTACTTTCACATTCAAATTCGATTCCGTTCAGATCAGTTGAAATCGACGGCTCCGGCAAGGACTACGTCCTGGAGGTGCGAATGGTGAACATCGACGGATCCGGACCCGCTTCAGCCCAGACGAGACTTATCGGGAATGAGCGAAGCTGTGGGTTTAACGAAAAAAACACATTTTATAATAATGACATTCGACTCTTCACTTCACACGCTCCCCATGGAATGCGTTGATTGAGGAGATTTGATACATTCCATTTGATACATTTACAATGTGATATAGATACGAAAAGATTTAAACAAAACGAGAAATATTTTTTAAACGATAATGAAATATTAAACGGTTTAGCTATTACAGTACGTGCTAATCGCCTCATGCATGTGCAGGCGCCGCGGTCCGCCGCAGACCGCGGATGCCGCGGATTCATTTAGCTCGAAACTGAGTAATGTACATGCTTCAATATTGTGATTTTCGTGTTCTTCAGATGATTTCCGACCGATTTGGCTAATTTCTGAAATTTTAAAAATTTGTTTGCCAGAGTAGGAAATAATTCTCTAAAAGTTCTGACCCACCGAACTCAAGTTGACCCAGTTGAACTAGCCTACTAATCGACTTTCTGAGAAGGTATCGCCATCTACAGAATGTCTGCACAACTCAGGAGTGTCAAATTCACGAAAATATATGCGAGTTCGAGCGGGTCAACTTGAGTTCGGCGGGTCAGAATTTATAGAGAATTATTTCCCCACCAGGCAAACAAATTTTTAAAATTTCAGAAATTAGCCAAATCGGTCGGAAATCATCTGAAGAACACGAAAATCACAATATTGAAGCATGTACATTACTCAGTTTCGAGCTAAATGAATCCGCGGAATCCGCGGTCTGCGGCGGACCGCGGCGAATGCACATGCATGAGGCGATTAGCACATACTGTATGTCCATTGTCCTTTTCTTATAGCACATGAAGTTCTCCTTCACTGAAAGGTTGAGCCGGGGTTTCCACACTATCTCTTGCACCCAATCTTCTTTTTCTTCGTCCCATGTTCTCTGCTTGGGCTCGATTCTGGAATCAAATACAATTGTCTTCCGAAAATAAACTTCTTGTCTTCATGTCCCCTTGCAGTCCGACTGAAGCGCTCAGTATGTGATCCAGTTCGCGATTTCTGGTGCGACGGATATGGTAGCAATCAGCAACTGAACCTCCGCCCCGCTGGAACCGGTAACCGCCGTCGTGTGCAATCGTCGTGTGGTGGCGCGGTGCGCGCGTGCCGTGAGTGTGCGTGAGCGAACGACGTATTTGTTTCTACTAATCGCGAGATGTGCTGCGCTACCGTACTACTCCGATGACGTGCTGCAGGCAACTCGCATGGCTCACATTCATATCGCTTCTAATTTCAGATCATCTCTGTAGTGTCCGAATTTCTAATTTGCATGTTGTTCGCTAATTATTTGATTATTTAGTATTTTAGTGTTAGCATAATCAGCATGAGCTCCCCTATGAATAGAGATTCATAACACCCAAAGGCATGTAACAGAGGCCTATCTATTGAAATAGAGATATTGTTATAACTCAGTATTTTGCAGCCCTTTGTTCCACTCCTCGAGTATCTACTCGTAACGGGGATCTTGTGGTAGAGTGGCGATCGGAGGGAGATGGAAGAGGTGTGCACGGATACAGAATTCAGTACAGAACCGACCAGAGCGGCTGGAATCCATATGGGTATGTAACTATTTTATATTTCAACGTTGTGCATATTAATTATACATTTAAAATACATACAATACAAATATTTGCAGTCAATTGGTTCCTTATGTCGGAGACGAGAAGGATTACTCGCAGACTCTCACGGGTCTCCAGCGTGGCCACAACTACTACATGCACATCCAGGTTGGTGATTAGATGAATTCTCACCCCTTCTCAATGATTTTTTAACGAATGTTTGATATGACTGAGGCTAACAAAACCTTTTTCAAGGTGCTTGACCGCAACTCCTACGTTATGTACACATCGCCTGAGGCCTCTGCAACATCTGCGTGTGCGGGTATGTGGCGTGAAGTATTTGTTAACAGTATTAGGATTTTGAGATGGAAATATAATTAATGTGTCGATGTAAAAAAAAGAAATGTTTTCATGAACGATTGCAGCTCCTTCCCAAGCGCCCTCTCATATCGCTGTGGAGGCACCTGATGCCAGTCACGTGCGAGTCACCTGGGCGTTACCACCTCAGTCTGCCTGGGGATGCGCCGACATCACCTTCGAAGTACTATTTATAATATCATTATTCCACTCTAAATGGATGTAATCGCATGCTCGATTCTTGCTTTGCAGATCCAAGTAGAGGAACCCCGTGGATTGCATTCGACGCCTCAGCGAGTAGCTGGAGGATCTACCTCGCATGTCTTTGTCGCCCATCCCGGACAACAGTGGACAATTAGGTAGAGTAGTAGTAGCTCGCGATTCGGATCGAAGGAATTCTTATAGGAAATAGGATAATGCCAAATATTTACAGAATGCGAACGATCAACTCTGCTGGTCATTCGGCGTGGACTGCCCCCGCAACTGTGAAGACTCCTGCTGCGGGAGAGGCCATCGTTGGACCCACTGTCCGTATCCTCACGTCTTGCCTCGCGTCTTTTCCTTGCGTCTAGTGTATTCCAATTACATTCTTTGAGTCTTTGAGTCTATTGGAGTCTTTGCAGGTGTCTCATCGCCAGGGTGTGCCCACAGTGATGTGGCAATCGAAGGAATCGCACGATGATCTCATCGAATCATTCATTCTCGAGTGGAGAGAACAGGGAGAGGAGAACTGGAGACAGCACACAAATGCTGTAAGTTCGATATGGTCTGAAATAATATATTCATAAACTCTTAGCTTCCATACACCGGATGGCAGCGACCCTATTCGATGGATTTGGGTGCACTTCCCAAAGGAAAGAGCTACGTCGTGAGAATCATAGCCAAGGTAATTGGATTGCCTACTCTCTCTATTCGCCCTACCAAGACAGAAAGAAGAACTTCAAACAATCCGATTCTCTAATTCCATTTAACTTATCTTTCCACTCAGGACCACAATCGTGCGAACGCGTTCGTCTCTCCTTCCATCACGATCCAAACCGAACAGCAATGCACTCCCCCGAGAAGAGCTCCCACAAATCTGCAAGTCGCGCCCCTCGGTCCCACCCAGATCAGACTCACATGGGCTGTACGTTTCAGAAGTTGTTGTTATCAGCATAGTCTAGAACGAGAAATCTAGAACAATTATTTGAAACAGATTTAACTAAAAATTTCTCAGCCTCTTCACGAGTCGGAGTGGGGATGTGATCGCCTCTGGTATCTTGTCAAGTACGCTACAGCCAGAAACTCAGGTAGCAAAGTAAACGAAACATTATTCCCGTGCACTCATTTCACGCATATGACGCTATCGCTTTAGGCACTCGAAACCTGACAGCCGGTGAGAATTCGGTCGTATTCGACTCCGATCCCTTCACAAAGTGGACCTTCGAAGTTAAATCGGCCAATCCCGCCGGTGAATCACAATGGTCGCGCGCCCAGAGCAGTCAGACGCAGGTTCAGTCATCATTTTTGTTGTAACGAAATTATCGTACACTATGACAAGTCAAAAAAATATTACAATCAGCGAAAAGTATACAATATGACTATAATTTGCCTATCGAGGATAAATGTCCGATATATAAGATTGAAATAGCGTGGATGATGCAGGACGCAGCCCCTGGCCCCGTCTCCGGTTTGCGTGTCGCTGCCATTGGATCGGACTCGCTGCAACTCTCGTGGACTCCTCCGGCACAACCAAATGGACACGTCACCTCCTACGAGATCACATACCAGCTCATTTCGAAGTTCGTTATTTTTAATTTTTGTTTACGATTATTAACTACTACTTATTGTAAGATAGTAAAGTATGAGTATTGCAGAGGAATGTGTGAGGAGGTTCGCGAGCAACCGCGCACTGTCTCCGCCGATCGCACCTCTTTCGTACTCACTGGACTGCAGCCGCACTCAAGATATCGGTTGGAACCTTCTGCAACCTTTTAGAGTGCTCACAAAAATATATTTTTTCACCTACATGAATATAATATTGTAATATTGTATAGAGTCGGCGTGGCAGCAAAGACTACGATGGCTGGAGAACGAGTGGCACAGGAAGCACAAACAGAGCAGTCCGTACCTACTGCAGCTCCCATCTATACGAGAAGTAATCATTAATTTCGAATTGTTCTATTAAATGAACCATTCTAACTGGCCTATATGCCATAAACTGTCGGCCGCGCTCGCCTACACAAGCAGTCATGACGGCAAATTCAGCATAGTATCTATCACCATGAAATCATAATACGAGTTTTAAGCAGTATCATCATAATAAATTAAAAACATGTATCATATTCAACATATTCAATAAATGCTCATTGATGAGAACGCGCCTATTTCAGTTGAGGAGACGACTGAGTCCGAGGCTGGTGTATCTTGGCAAGCGCCGCCTTGTCTTCAGACCCATGGCGAGATCACCGAATACGAGTTTGAAGCAGTGCCTCTGGACAAGTATGGCTATTGATCCGATATCGCACATAACACAACTATCTATTTCCAGGAGATTCCCGCCCAACACGAATACAGTCCGCGGCTCAACTCGTACTCGTATCACAGGATTGCTGCCCGGCACTGACTACAATCTGAGAGTGAGGATGTTCCGATTGGAAAGAATATCATTGGTCGCTCTTCCAGGTGCGCGCCTTCACTACCAAGGGACCGGGACCGTGGTCGCAGCCAACTCGCTTCCAGACTGCTGCAGCTGCTGCAAGTAGTGTTCCACCACTCGTCAAGGTTAGTAAAACCCACTCTCAAAATCATATGGAATATGTATACGTGACTTGTCAGGTCGTTGGCACCGGTGCTGACTCGGCCCATCTGCTATGGCACTCGCCTCCAAGTGGCCAGCCCGACCAGTACAACAAGTTCAAGTGAGCTCACTATATATCGTGGTTGATCAGTTTTATAACAAGCTTTTATTATATAAATGTATTGAGGTGTCGCTACGGTATTACCGGTCAGCAGCAGCGTCAGGAGCAGGTGTTCCCCGCCCAGTCTCCCTGCAGGTATGTATACTGCATCTTCCTCCTCACTTCCTTTCTAGAACACCCGTATTCAAGTGTCCACTCAATCTGCATCTCTCCTTTTCCATTGCAGTCAGGATCTAATCCGTCGACAACAAGTGCCTCCTCCTCCTCCCGGCTCGCGAATGCACTGTGGTCGCATCGATCGACTGCAGCAGAACCAGACTTACGACTTCCAGGTACACAATTTGATAATGAAAATCAGAATAAATATGAAATATTTATATTTCAAATTACAATGATTGTCGAAATTTTATGGGAAAGAAATTTTCTTACAGTCGTTCAAGCATACTGTATTAATTGTCCTGAAATAGCAGATTCGATGTTGTACCAAGCGACGTCGACCAAAATGCAAACGAAATCAATCCAATTCAACCTTGAAGGTGTCTGCATGTCAGCGCAATAACAAGTGCTCTCCCTACTCGCCGCCGGAGCGGTCCAGAATCACCGAAGGTTATTTTCTATACCCTTTGATCCTGGACTTATAGCCGTGGACTGTTTGATGGAAAAGGGAATGTGATACCGATGTGATTTGTTGTAGGACCAGTCGGTGTCGAGACAGTCTACAAGATTTCTGGAACCGACAAGTCTCTCACTGTCGGATGGAGAGTCCGTCCCGATGATGTGTCTCGAGTGACCGCATTCAAGCTGCACATTATGCCCACCGATGGTACTTACCACCTTCTACTTATTCCAATCTCAATTCGATAATTCCAGGACGATCGCATCCGCAGACGTTCTCACTCGACCGTTCGACGTACCAGTACCGTATCGACAATCTATCGCCGTCCACTCATTACAACGTCACCGTGCAGGTATGCTTTATTATGGGAGAGATGGGGTATGTACAGGTAGCGAATCGGTAAAAAGTTTTAGGTGAGTCCTGTGATTAAGGATATATGTATAGACCATTAAATCGCGCTTTAGATAATGCAATGCTCAAACTTAGGCATCGACCAATCGCGAGTGGTGCGGTGGAACTTCGACACTGATGGCTACCGATGCTGAGGCACTGACTGCCATATCTGGAGCACCTCGAGTCATTGCTGAGATGCCCACCTCAGTGACCATCTCATGGGATAATCACAACAGGCGAGTGTCTTGCTTTCACTTTTTAAATTATACCTAAAAGATACAAAAAAATATCATTATGAATTCGAGAGATGTCATTTAGAAATGCTGGTTCCTTCATCATCGAGTATAAGGTGGACGGAGGCGCTTGGACTGAGCACCCACGTCGAGTTCAGGCTCGACCCGGTCAGACCACCTATGAAGGCATTGTTGATGGAGTGAGTTATTGATTGTAAAAGTTCTTGTTAAAACAAGCTCATTGGCGATTTAATGTCTTGACCAGATCTCCATGCATAAATTGTACCTTTTCAGTTGCCCACAAACACTGTGGTCGATTTGCGAGTCAAGGTAGTCTCAACTCGAAACGAACAATCACCTCCCTCTCCCGAAGCTCGCGCACGAACCAAGTGCTCTCCTCCCGCCACTCCACCTCAAGGAATTCGGTAACAAAAGTCATTTTGGCTGAGCGAGGTTGTAGAAATAAAATACCTTCAGATGTGCATGTCAGTTATTTTCCTCCTTTCAGTGTGGACTCTCCAACTCCCTCGGAGGTGCGTGTTTCGTGGGCTCGTCCGGCCAAAGATTCGTGGATGTGCGACCAACTGAACATCGAGATCGCCTACAAAGTACTGCACATCCTGCATTTTTAGATTTGATTCAAGGTTGTGCAGTTTTAATAGTTCAATTTAAGGTTGGCAACCAGCCCGAGAAGGTTGTACCTGTGCCAGGCGAGGTTACCGACTACACCTTCCCTGCTGAGCCGAACCAACGATGGGTATGTAGATATTGATGTATGCACAACACTCTATATTGTTCGCGTACCCAATAATTAATTAATGAAGAATCAGCACGAATCACCAATTGTTCTTTTTCAGGTGATCAAACTGCGTGCCACTAATCAAATGGGTAGCTCGCCATACTCACCAGAGTACACCATCACGACTCGGCAAGGAATGCCTGGAGCAGTGAGAGACTTGCGAGTCAAGGCACTCGGTCCGAATGAAGTAAGGAAAGCGAATAGAACATGCACTCATGAAATATTAAATTAATTGTTAACTACAAAAAGTATGCTGAAGGGAAAAAAATATGTGGAATATATAGTTCTTGATTTTCTCAATGGACACAAACAGGTGCGCGTCAATTGGCTTCCTCCCGCAGAGGCACGCGGACAGATCGTCGGATACGATATCTCCTATCGACTCAAGGTGAGCTGCTCAATAATGAAATACAAACACAAATCCTCGTAATTTTTAGCATCGTCTGGCTTGCCCTGAGGAGGAACCGAGAGATGTGTCGAGAGATTTCGTCACCGTATACAATCACAAGGACGTGGATTACACGCTCACCGGCTTGTTGCCCTACTCCCTGTATGAAGTATGTAGTCGCTATTCCTCACTCCGAGTCTGTTCGAACGAAGATTAATAATAGGATGTTGGTATCGCTCCGGATTGGATTCAACCATTGGTAATTGTCAACATTCAGGTGAAAGTGCGCGCCCGTACAACTGAGCTCGGACCAGAGGAGACCAAGGAAGTTCGTACACCATTTTTTATCATCTGATTTAAATATACTCAGTCAAGTATCAATATTCATAATTTTGATAATATGACGCATTTGAATATGTTTAGGTCGCAACTGAGCAACAACCGCCCTCCGCTCCGCCTATCAACCTGCAACTGTCATACGCTCTCGAACGATCTCTCTCATTCCAATGGGAACCCGTCGAGTGCAGTCAGCGTCATGGACACATCACCAACTACGAGTTCGTTTTTGGCGATTGTTATGCTTTTGGAACGTATCAGCAATTTCAACTCGAATATTTTAAACATTTCAGGTAACGAACTTGTTTTTTCAATGAACTTATTTGCTCATTAACATAATAAATTATCAGAAATCTGCAGATATTCGCTAGTCATATCACAATTCGATTTTTTTCAATTCTTAATTGTCAGGTACGAGATTGTTGGACAGGACGATTGGGCGAAGCTCGAGCGCCAGATCTCGAACACTTCCAACCCCAAGATAACCATCGATGGACTGACTCCATACACCAAATATGTGATGAGAGTGAAGGTAGGACAAGGAAGGGTATTCCGTGATTCATTGAAACGACGCAATGGCAGGCCTACAACTCGATCGGAGGCGGACCAAACACAGAGAACTTGGACGTGCGCACTGCTAAGGCTGATGCGCCTCTTCCACCTCAGGTAACAATCATTGAGCTATACTTCTTATATCCATGGCTCTTTTATGCAGCTGCGTCTATCTACCATTTGTACGGTAACTAGAACCTTCTTCGCAGGATTTGGTCGTCGCTCAAGAAGGCACTGAGTTCTTCATGGTGTCGTGGCTGCCGCCGTACCCACCCTACGGACCCCATTCTCATTACAAGCTACGCTACCAGCTACTCGGAACTGATGGATGGAACGAGGTATTAAACAAATCGTTTGTCTCATAACTCTTATCTGCAATTAAGATGAGTTGGAGAGTACTTTTCTAGGTCGAGAAGCATGTGGAAGATCCGCTGATCGCGTGCCCTGGCGAGTCACCCCGTTTCTGCTACAATGTCACCGAACTAGACCCGGGGAGACAGTACAAAGTGCAGGTGAGTTGAATCAGAAGCGAAAATGAATAGTAGCTATGGATAATATGTAACCTAATCATTGAAGGTGTCGTGTAAGATCGAGGAAGGTTCATACGGTCCGTGGAGCAGCATCGTCATCGCTAATACTCTCCAGGTAAGATGATTGTGTTGAATGCTGCTGACCAAAGGAGTGATGACAACGTGAATGGACTCAGGTCCTTCCTGATGCCCCTCGTGCCATCGAACTCATCGAACGAACCGACCACTCTCTGCATATCCGATGGCTGCCACCGCTTGATCCTCAGGTTATTACCAACATGATTTAATCTCATTTGCAATCAATCCCAGTCGTTCACCATTCATTACATCTTCATTTCAGAACTTGATCACGCAGTATCGAGTGTCGATCGTGTCGTTAGACGACGTCAACGACCAGAAACGATCACATCTCGTTGATCATCCGACCCTCACGCATCTTTTCGAGAATCTTCAACCAGAGACCAGCTACAATATATCCATCGCCGCAGGCACCAAGAGAGGCTTCGGTCCTGAGATTTGGACTCGCTACTCAACTGATCTCTTCAAGGTTCTGTAATAAACAGTATCGTGATTCATACATCACGTAGCTGTAATTTACTATTATTTATGTGAAAACAATATAACATATTGTTTTATATATATTTCTATCCTTGGCAGGTCCCCGTTGTGTTCACCGCTCCAATGGTCACTCCTGACGGACCGCATTCACTAGATGTCGCCTGGAGCGCCGTTTCAGACTCAAAGAACAGAATCAAGGTGGAGCTAATATCATCACAACTTCTGCCGATCAATAGCTTACTTGATCAATATTGCTTTTACAGGGATATCTGATCGAGATTCGCAACTCGGAGACTGGACAGTGGCAGGAAATCGGAGGAATGACGCCGCATGAGGCAGGAAAGACCCGCTTCGAGAAGAAACTCACGGGACTCGATCCCGACACTCTCTACTTTGTCCGAATCAAAGTGAGCAATTTGAGGCACAAATAATTCATGAATCTTTCACGGGATTCGAATGTGTTTAACGCCATATGTTTCTATGGCTTCAACAATTCAGGTGGTCGACAAGTCGAATCGCACCTCCGGACCATCCCCCGAAGCTCAAGGTCGCACAGGCTGCGCTGCTCCCACTGCTCCTCCGGCTAACTTGCAGCTGGCGTCGCCCAACTCAGGCCAGGTGCGAGCCACCTGGCAGGCCCCCGCACAAGGATCATGGAGATGTGGACTAATCAGGTATGTGATCAGCCATAACTTGTATACTAATCTACGTATATAGTAAATATAGAAAAAAAACATAGTTGCGTTTACTAAATTGATGAGCATTAAAAACAAATAATTGGAAGATTCGGTTTAAGATACAAGCTCGAGTTCGTCGACGGCTCCAATCCACGTGCGACTCTCGATCTGCCCTCATCTGCTATTGAGAAGACATTTGATTCTAAGCCGAACACGAAATGGACAGTGCGCATCCGGTGAGTGTGTCCAATTTCAGACATTGAAATACTTTTAGCTTATTATACTTTTAGCTTAAGATATGACAAAAAATGTTTAACTGGTTGTTACAGTACGGAGAACGACGCCGGTCAATCGCCATGGAGTAATGAGCTCACACTGACGACCGCTGAAGGAGCACCCGGGCCCGTGACAGGACTGAAGGCAGAACCTGATGTAGATATCTTTCATGTCATATCGATTCAAAAAAACTATTTAAGCATATCTAAAAATGAATAAAAGTGCCTAAATATGTGGCTCTCAGGGTCCCAACACGGCAACCGTCACATGGAAGCCGCCTGCCGAACCGAACGGCGAGATCTCCGGCTACACTGTTGTCTACAATCTCAAGTCTCTTGGAGAATGCGGTCCTCGCTCCGCCCAACCACTTCAGAAACACGCCAAGACGCCTGAAGTGGTTCGATATTGGATAATCAGTGAAACATATAACTAACATTAATTGTAATAAATATCATTACTTTTAACAGTCCCTGGACGGTCTGCTCCCCGATGCCACCTACGAAGTACATGTTATTGCTCACACTTCTCTTGCCGGTCCAAGATCCGAGATTATCACATTCACAACTGAAGAATCGGGTAGGTTTTTTTTAAAATTCACTCTTAATAATCTTTCATTTCTTTCGAATTGGAATGTTTGTGATTCTTTTGGCAACATATCCGTTCAGCACCGACTGGCGCGCCTCAGCACGTGAAGGTTGGATCAGTGACTGCAAACCGCGCGGATGTCACCTGGCAGCAGCCCGAATGCGAGAAGGTTTCATATTCACTTTCGAATACAAACCTAAAATTGCAACCGTCAAATTAAAAAAATCCGCCAATTATGAGTAAAAAATGCTTTATTGTAGCGCAACGGCAAGATCACAGCATACGAGTACGAGCTAGAGACGCAGGATGAGTGGGGAGAGAACAAAACTGATACCAGCAGGTAATTTAATTTGAATTCATCTGAGGGTTGTATCTCTCATACAAACATTTCAGATCCGAGAGGGTCACGTTCGATTCACTCGTTCCGTTTACTCGTTACCGCATTCGTGTGAAGGCACAGAACAAGGAAGGCGACGGACCTTTCTCCGAGTGGGTGGCATTCACCACTGCCAGCTCTGGTAAACATCTTTCCTTTTTATCTTTCAAGTTGTTAGGTGCGAAAATTAGAGGCACAAATAATTAATTGTAGCACCTGGTCTACCTACCGACCTGAAGGAGGAAGGAACCTTCCCACACGCTATCGAGGTGAACCATTTATGCATCCGGAATTTAATCATAATCTGGATTGGCCGAATTAATTTCCTTTTTTAGGTATCATGGCTGCCACCAACCCCGCCACACGGTATCATCGACTTCTACCGCATCCGCCACACCAAGAGCGAGCAAGTGAGAAATGGTGTATAACACCGCTTATTGATGACACAATGTATGAGATATTTAATTTAAATATATTAAAGATGTTGATATGCTAGTATGTCTTGCAGCTCAACTACAAGGAAGTGCGCGTCGAGACGGATCGACTGCTGTGTTCGGAAGCTCGCAACCGCGATCGTCTCTGCTACCGCATCTCCGATCTCGACCCCGAGGAGACCTACACCATCCAGGTCGCAGCCCATACCGAGGGCGGCGCCTGGTCCGACTGGTCCGAACCATTGGATGCACGCACTCAACAACAGAGTCAGTGGCCTTCTCTTTAGAGTGTTAGCTCCTAATCTGAAAAGCTGTCAAATAATTTTACTTAATCTACTTAATGTCTTCCCTTTTATAGATATCCCTGTGCTCGAGCGCGAACTCACAATCATCGAGACGAAGCCGAATTCGATAACCGTTGGATGGGAAGGACTTCCTTCAGATCTTTCTCAGCATGTGGTCGGATACGTACTGGAGTACAAGGTATACTACAGAGAGATCTATCTTTTCAAATGTTCGTTATTCCAGGACGCGGATGCAGAGAACTGGCAGGAGGTAGAGAGCGGCATCGTCAGACATCGGGCGACCAACAACAACTACAAGGTACACATAATTAACTGTTTCAAATACATTTCGAGGATTTTTATCGTATTATTGTTGTTCTTTTCTCCGGGTAATAAGAGATATGAAAAGAGCTGAACGAGAGATGCAATTCTTCACTCAGGTGCCCGTCCGCGGTCTCGACACTGCAACAGAGTACTTCTTCCGTCTTCGCGTTGTGGGCAAGAATGACAAGAGAGGGCAACCTGGACCCGAACTGAGAGCAATGACCAACTGTGGAAGTGAGCATCTTCAATATGCAAGATTTTAATCACAAATAATCTGAAGACGGTCTGACAATTACCAGATCAGCAATCAAATAATCACGCATGTTTTCCTGGTATCATTCAGTAACTCATATATCAGTGATAAAAAAGACAATTGCTATCTGCAGAGCCCGAAGAGCCGCCAACTAACATCAAGATGGAGTCTCTCGACTTCGAGAAGGTATATATATATATATATATATATATATATATATGTCTTGTTTTTTTTTGCAATTGGGGTTCTCTACACTTTTATAACTTATTTTGACAGAAATATTATCCACTATCTGAATCTCAATTTTCCGAGCACTGAAACCAGTAAATATTTTAATATTAAATGCTTACGCTGTTATGTTTAGGTGCGTATCTCGTGGGATCCACCAGCGGAGGAGACGTGGCAATGCGACGACGTAGAATTCATCATCGAGTATGTCAACACCACTGGAAGAGGATCGCTTGTTGTACCCACTGACGCAAACAACGAAATGGTTCTGGATACTCTACCTGGTATATCTTTTTAATTGGATTGGTTGAATGTAAATTCTTAATGAGTTATCATTTTAGGCACTAAGTGGGACATCAAGATGCGCACTCAGACCGTTGAGGAGGGCGAGAAACCACAGCAGTCGCGCTGGTCGGACAGAGTCACACTCACTACCATGTCGCTTCCAGGAGAACTATTTGTCAAGGTTTGACTGCGTAAAATCTATTCATTGCTCAATGGTTAAAAACATTGTTCACATTTATAGGTATCAATTTGTATCCATCTTGATCCACCTCATACTTTCGTTCCAGGTTGAGCCAAAGGGAACCAAGGAGGCATTGGTCATCTGGGATCTCATCGACAAGTCACGCAAGTGGGATTATGGAGTGGATATCAGCTATCGACTCAAGAGCCTCGGTGGTTGCTCTGAACAGCTTACCGGCCCGCAGGAACCCATCAATGTACTCAATGTCCAGGATAAGGAACATCTTCTCACCGATCTCAAGCCTGGAAGCATCTACGAGGTTGGTAAATATTATCGATTGGATTCGATTGGATAATCCACAGAATGAGAAAAAATAAATGTAAAAAATTCACACTATATATTTGATATATTCATAAGTTGCTCAATGTAGATCACTGTAACTCCTCGACGTCCTCCATCACTTCCCTCATCAATCATCTCCCCGAAGACTGTGCGCACATTTACCACTGGTGCTGACATACCGACGGGCGCTCCTCAGAATGTTCAATCCACAGTCAGAAAGGTATCCAACTCCTGCTGATCTGTACAATTAGTCATAGAAAAATATAGGGGAATATGTTCTTATTGATCTTATTTTACAGGACACTGAGCTCGGATTCAAGTGGGAGGCTCCCGAGTGCTCCGCCAAAAACGGAAACAT
This sequence comes from Pristionchus maxplancki, assembly GCA_900490775.1. NCBI lineage: Eukaryota > Metazoa > Nematoda > Chromadorea > Rhabditida > Neodiplogasteridae > Pristionchus > Pristionchus maxplancki. Next base: position 40,758 of record LS561559.1, on the reverse strand, counting down.
CACGCAGTACGAATTCGAGTTGGCCGGACTTGACGAGTGGAACGAGGGAATTAAGTAAGTATCGTACGGTCACACTAGTCTGAATATTCCAGAATCATATTTTTATTTAATAAAATATTCTGTAGCCGTTCATACTGGTACAAACGTGATTGCAGGGAGGGCGTCACACCTCGTCTCAACACTCTAATCAACGAGCTGCAGCCTGGATCCCTCTATTCGCTCAAGGTGCGACCAAAGACCTTAATATTTGAAAGAGTCAACCACCGCTTAATTTCAGCTCCAAAACTGTGCCATAGTTGTTTCACTCTGCGTGAGTATCAGTGTAATGATCTCCAATGTCGTGCATAACGAATACAGACCGACAATTGATCAACTAAAGTTTAATTGAAGGTGCGCGCGTATACTGCCGAAGGCCCAGGACCGTGGTCCGATCCGCTCGAAATTCGCACCACCGGCTCCGAACTCGGACCGCCAAGGGAACTCACCGCCGTACAAACCAAGTCCACCCAAATACAGGCAAGTTTTCTAACTTCTTTTGTTCCCTTCTACCCAAATATACATAATGCCAACTAGAATGCAACATCACATGAATATATTCGAATACCAGTGTCAATATTTGACCCTTTTCAGCTGACCTGGCTTCCTCCCTACCCCGAGAAGGCGATCGTCACTGCATACAAGTTGCGCTATTCTCCGAGAGCGGACGACTCGAATCCTACTGAAATCGAGATCTCTGGCGACGATCTGACCTGTTCCGGTTACAAGTCTCCCATGCTCACCAACGACAATCTGTGCACTACCGTCAAGGGACTCGCTCCTGCAACCACCTATCGATTTGCCGTGCAGGTACGTGAACTTAAAATTATTGTCCACAACATTTCAAACTATATATCACTGGAGATACGGAACTAAGAGCGCATTAAAAATGTCTACATGTAAATATGTTTGGAAAATCTTATACTAGTAGCGAATAGGAACGAGATCTTCTTCATTTCGAACTAATCGCTTCTTGATGCTGGCGGATGATATATTCCATTGGGTTGCAGGGTCGAGCAGCCTCGGGCAACTGGGGTGAGTGGTCTTCGGATTACTTCTCGACAACGCGCAAAGACGACAACGACCTGCTGGGAGGATCGCTCAAGCTACTATCTGCCGGATCTGATAATCTCAAGGTACGTAAAACATTCAAGGAGTTTTTTTACTGTTTTTCTCATCTGATCTGTCCAATCGAGAAATGAAAACATGTTTAATATGACCTATGAAATCAAATTAAGCGCTCTCTTTTGCTTAGACATATGAATTATAGATTTACTGTTCAGGTCAAATGGACTCCGCCGGCTGTCATTGGAGATAAGATCGACAGCTACCAGGTACACAAGTATAGTCTAATCTCCACTTTTGGAGTTCTAATCGAATTGGCCGGCTTTCAACTTATTTCTTACTTACAAAAAAGATTGATTGCATAATTTGAGCTGTTCATCTCGGTCGCGTCCCAATTGGATGAGCACCCGAATGAGCATGGAACGCCTGGTGCACAAACTGACTACCACTTCCGAGGACTGCAGCCGGTGACCCAGTGAGTTCCTAAAGACAGGCCTCAAAGACAATAAACTGACGAAACCCCCGTTATTTAGATACAACGTGACCGTCGAAGGCACAGCTGCGGGGTCTAAACTGTGGTTCATCTCGAACGTCTTCTCTACCACCGATCACGGTAAGGCTGCAACGTTGTTAATCTTAAAGCAGTATTCCCAATTTCGAGATAATTTTTCTGGTTTCCAGAAGGATATTTTTCTGGGTGACTCAAAACATGCTTCAGGAATGAAGAATAATAATAACATGAAAATGACCATATAACAAAAAAATAGGAAAGTGTTTACTTTCGATCTTTACAGGCATTGGACTACTCGACTGGCTGGCTGCACCGACCGATCTGCGACTAATTGAGAAGTCAGAGACTATGCTGCATGTCGACTGGGTACCTCCTGAGATCTTCGATGAAGAGAAACGAGAGCTGCTCACACATTATCGGTTTGTCCCATCCGTTATTAATTAGAATGGCAAATCTGCCGCATGGAAACGGGATGGAAACTAACGTTTTCATTAATATTTCCATGTCTGCAGAGTGACGATCGCACCGTACAACCACAACACGGGCAAGACTGGTCCTCCGAAGAACTACACCGTCCCTGTGCCGGGCAACTCGATCAAGTTCGACGGACTGACTCCTGCAACCATCTATAACATCACCGTACAGGTACGAACAATGGTGTAAAAAGTCACACAAAAAAGATCGAAGATGTGATCAATCAGCGCGATAATAGATTTATTAATTCTTGTTCTGAACCAGCAACAGTTCTTACATTTGTTATGCGTCAGGGTGGAACCTCATCTGGCTACGGACATGTTCTCTGGGGTGTCTACTCGACTCTTGCTCCTGGAGAGAGACACATTCTCAAACTCAAGTATCGCACACCCACCTCTCTCCATGTAGAATGGGATCCCGTATGGGGCAATGGTCATCGTGGATACATCTTGGAGGCAACCCAACTGCACTCCGTCTTTAAGGTACACCTTTTTCTCCTTATTCTTAAGTTAATGGTTCGTATCGATAGAACTCGAAGAATGGTGTGAAGAAGCAGTTCGAAGTGGATGCAAAAGCAACCGACTTCATTATCAACGAACTCCATCCGTCAACTATGTACAATGTGAGAGTCAATCATTTATTTTTGTTAATAAATTCAATATTGCATCTTGCAAAGCAAACTATTCTTTCAGGTGACTCTGCGACCAAGAGATCAGCAGGAAGGAGCCTGGGGAGCGTATGCTACTCTCCCTCCTGGATGGTAAATATAAATTCAAAAATTCATTTTTTATTATGTTACTGAGTCCACTCGGACAATTGAATGATGCTTTGTTCGCAGGTTCACAGTGAAGAATCTCAAGCAGTGCGACAAAACTAACTTCGCCGTCTCGCTTTCTTGGGAACCAGTTGACCAGAATCAGGGAACACATTATCAGGTTAATCTTGTGAAACATTTAAAGAGTGAGTCAAGCAGATAATAAATACAACTAATCAATTCTTCATGAAACAGTAGTAATAGATGTTCGCGCAGGTTCGCTATCTGAGATTGAAGGACCGCGATGCAGTTTGGCAGGAAGAAGCGGCGAAAGAAACGAAGGTACTCTTTTACAGATCAAATTTCACAAATTATAGACTAATAATTCTCCGTTTTAAGTACCTGCTATGCCCGAAGGACGGGTGTGGTCGTCACTGTTATCTCGTGTTCAATCTACCCGCTGCGCCTGGCGAATATGTCTTCCAAGTAAATAAATTGATCTTTCTCCTTTTGTTTGCTGACTTTAGTATTTTTAAGTTAACCTATCTGATAACGTATTTCTAGGTGCGAGCGATGGTTGACGGACAGTGGAACATGTGGAAGTCGTCTGCCAAACAGGTTGTCAGTGAACCTACCGAGGTGTGTATTCATCTATTTGTAATATTTATGGTTGTTATCTCTGAGTATCTGTTAGGTTCGCCGATCCTGCTGCATCGTTCCTCCTCCCTACTTTGTTGAGAATATTGGAGCAACCGGTACTCACTGGGAGATCGATGTCAATCCCGCCCATACCGATAACAACATTCAGTGAGTTTCCATTCTTCTTTACACTCTTCAAATTGCAATATCACTCGAACCAGTCTAGTGCACTATTGCTAGAACAGAAACCATAACGGGAAATCGAGATTTACTCTGTTTTTACTAATTCATGAATCAATTTTCCTTGCTCTGCCCATTCTTTCTCGATATATGCAACTGGGTGATATCGAGCCGGTCTTTCAACGTCAATCGATCAAAACGGCGGATGTTTGCTCTCACAGACTGGACGAGTTTACATAGTGCAATAGTTGGCCTACCACCTAATTTCCTCCATCTTAAGTTCCTTCCCTCTTGAACGGTAAAACTCCCACGATGTGGTCAAGTGAGGGTGACTCAAGAGGGCTAAATGCTGGATAACTTGCTCTGCAAACATCCTGCAGAGAGAAGAACGAACTGATTGGATAATTCGATAGAACCCTGCCAAATTGAATTGGAACACTGCCATGAAATTATTTGTGCAAACATAACATAGATAAGTACTAATATTTTGCAACTTCAGACGCTACTATGTTGTGATCGATGAGCGTGATCCAGCTGGCAGCACAAACTGGACCGAGTTAACGGATAAGGTAATTTGGATATGTTGCATAAAATATATTAATTTTTAAAATATTTAAGGTGACTGCTAACAAGCTGGGAATTCCCTACTACGTCGCTGCTTCTTACAATGCCGAGACACTTCCTGGACCTTCCAAGGTCATCTACATGCTAATAATTCATGGATACTGAGATTTATGGAATCTGACTGAGAAATTAAATATTTGAGAGGTTGTCGATTTCGTTCGTGTTAATTTGGAACCGTTTAGGTTAAAATTGGAGACGGAACTGTGATTGGAGGCTACCTCAACTACCCGCTTGTCAAGGGCAAGAAGTACAATTATGAGGTTGGCGCTAAACACCATAACTCTTGTTAAACCGCAACTTTGCAGGTTTACACTCTGTGGAACATCACTGGCGACCCTGTGGTCGGCAGACAGAGAGGTGTGTGTATAGTCAATGCTGCACTCTACTTGGATAAGTGGAGTGAGAGTGAAAACAACTCCTAGAAACGGATGGATTAATGTCACGCGCGCGTAGGTGACTCTCGGGAGTGATTGGGATGGTATAGAGAGTACTGGCTATTGTTAGTGAGTGGTAGGGGAAATAGAGGGAGTGGGAGAAGAAAGAACCACGCCCACCCTTTCGCATTTCAATAGCGGTGTGTTGCGTACCTCCCGCCCTCTCCCACTCTTTGATAAGCACATCAACACCCGTTAATGGCTATCTACCCTTCGGGTAAGATTTTTCTCTCTCTAAGAATCTCAGCTTCAACACACTTTTCTCCTTAGTGGCGTTTAGATATAAAGGCGGGGAGAAAAAGTCGTCAATTGATGTTTCTTCCATCCTTTCTCTCACTCAAATGAACCGGAACCGTTGCTTCGCGTGTGATTGATCATCGTTGGGATATTGATTGGTTGTAGTAGGAAACGTAATAAGACTGTCAGCAACCTGTGAATTTGGGAGTCCTACTTGGTAGAATCAGATTGAAATGTAAAATTGTAGATCCTAAATAAGTGAGAGAAGGTCATATTCTATAGCTTCTCCAACTTTGGATTCCTTAATCATGACCCTCCTTTCAGACGTCAAGGGTCTATGGTCATTCATACCCTGGAAATGGATTTGGCCCCTTCTCCTTGTTCTGATCCTTGTGATCTTGGGCATTTGCTGCTGCTGGTTGTTCGGAACCTGTCGGTGTGTAAACACCTCGAAATTTGTCTGATTAAAAACCCAAACCACAGATCACCTCCCCCCCCCCCCTCCTCCCCACTTACCATCATAATATATGTACTGCATGAGGAAAATGGCGCGATGTGAAAATACCCAGAGTAACTGATTAACCCGTTGTGATATAACTAGCATAATCCTTACAGTGGGCGGATTCGTGGCAGCTGGCTGGCCATGGTGGTGGCTGCTGCTGCTACTCCTTCTCCTCCTCCTTCTCATACTGCTATGCTGTTGTCTACTCTGGTTCCTCCAAGGGTACGGTAACATAATAGCTATCAACCAACTAATTTATAATCACTTTATTTCGTTTGTGAGGTATGTTCCTTCGTTTCCGAAGCCGATTAGTTCCATTAGATATACTGTTTGATTCAATAGGGAGTGGGATATCTGATTGTGAGAATTGTCGCGTATCTCTCTCTCGCTCGCAATCATCAGTGAAAGTGAGAGTGTGGTTGCATTCCGACACAAAGATAGAAAAGGAGAAAGAGGTATCGAATCAGCAACTTGTTGTCTATTGATTGTACGCGAAGTGTAAGTAGAAGTAGTAGCATGTAATACTAACGTTTGAGTAGTGGTTAGACACCCTCCATTTCGTTCATTCTATAGAGAAATTGTATGGGATGTACTGCCCACTATTCAGCTAACAAGTTTACCAGAGCGGGCAGAGTACAGTGCAAGAAGTGAAGCGTGACTAAACCGTTGACCGATAATTGGGCTCTAACTTGTCTCTCACATTGACATACGACTCACATGTGCAATAAAGATTCTATAGAAGCAGTACAATTATGTATTTATAAAATCGTTATATTTCAGCCGATATCGATCGCGCAAGGAACATCGTCGATTGATCACCAATGGACAGCATGTTCCTCTGCTAGGAGAGGTATTATATTAATACATTGGATAAACTTTGCTTTTATTGGTCAGATACGCTTGAGCTATGATAGTGACTATGCAATACTAATTACAGGAAGGAAAGAGTGGAATGGAGTCGAATCTGCGTTCTCTCGATGAGCGTCTGTCCAAGATGCGAGGAGATGTAGGAGGACCGCAAGGTTAATTCATTTATTCCATCTTCCTTCTCATTCATGCATATTCATGCAGCACGGTCTCTCGACTACCACGAAAAAATTATGGAGCGCAATTTTTTCATCTTTCCTAGCTTACTATATTCTAGAGAAAAGCGCACTATTTCCGATCAATTGTTGTAAGAGGGACTAGAGCTGTCGGATTGGAATGAATGATGGGCGTGGCGCATAGTAGGTTCTCCCGAGAAATGCTATCTCCATTTCTTTCAATCTTTCGCCAATGTGTAAATGCTAAAGTGTTCAACATGGAGAGAGCGGGACCGTTGATAGTTCTACGTTCTATTTATCTCTCCCGAAATGATAAAAGCATGAACACGGAGAGCATATAAAAGAGTAGGATTGGGTTTTTTTTTTCAAATCTGATTTATACTTTTTTGTCTCTCCCACCTCTCGTTCTCACTTGCGGGTTCTTATTCACCATATTTGAACATCTATAAGCACCCTCCGTGTTTGACCACTTTCCCGCTACAACGGCGCACAGAAAACAGAAAGGTTACATGTTATGATCAATTCTGGAGATATCAGAATAGCCCTTCAATCACTTTTCTCAGCGAAGGGCGAATTCGAAGCTGCGTACGTTCGAGGTTTCAATGATGCGACCAAGTACAAATCGGGATCGGCAGCAAAGAGACGACTGGATGAGGACTATGGAGATAGAGACGATCGTTTCCGAGAGGGATACTCCAAGGGATTGCGGTATGTTGCAGAGAACATTCACTAGTCCAACCAATGTGAATGGACAACTAAGTTTATTCGTACAGTGACGCTGGAATGCACGGAATGTCAACATCGATGTACAATCTGGCGCAGCGTGGAAACACACCAGGCTTCTCGAAGGGATTCATGGAGGGATACAAGGTCCATTACATATTCTTAAATCACTTGATTCGTTTGTTAGTAAATATTGCAGTGCGAGAGATTTCAAAATTTAGTTTTTTAAACACATTCTTCAACACTTATCTTTCCACATTTTCAGCATGGTAACTCTGGCGTCTTCGGTGACAGAGTTACGCCTTCGATAATCTCCCGTCTGGAGACCGAGTACTCAGGTCTAGGCGTTTTTTATCTCTATTTTGTTTACATAAACCTAAAAAATGTTATTAATGACGTTATATCGTGCATAGTTTTTAAATCTACATTGGTACAAATCTACTTCCATTCAGGTCAGGAGGATTTCAAACAGGGCTACATCGATGGATTCAAGGAGGGAGTCGCACATCGCACTGGTGGAAACAGGGTATGTATCTTGTATTTCTAATTCATCGTAAAATCGTTTTTGGCAGAAACTGTAATTCTATATTATTTTTGTTGATCCTTAGAAATAACTCATGCCTGCTAACAAATTATCAATGTGCATTTTTATGTGGGGTTTAATCATCAGGAATCCCTAGAAGAAGTATATCTGATATTCTGCTCTTGGATTATCCTCGAAGGCAACATTGACGCGCATCTATATGATGTCACAAAGCTCTAGCGAAGAAGGATACAGCGCGCCCTCTCACTTTCGTCTGCTCTCTACTTTCTCTGTCCATGAAGAAATTGCATTCACATCCCTACTACACTACAAATTCGGGGAAAGCGCTGTACACGTATGGAAATGTGAGCGCGGTGCCTCCCCCGTGTGGGGAAGGGAACGGCTTCTCGAGCTTCAACAACAGTAAATATTGTGTGAAATTTCAAAGCGTCGCAACGTCACCGGAAGTTGTTGACGGCTATCTCATCGGTACTCACACACCTTTGTTTTCGGAACCAAAGAAAATTGAATTAGTATAGTTTCAAAGAAATATAACCGAGTTCATTATTTAATTTTATTGGGTGCTTCCTTCATTCAATGTTTAACAGTATTTGTAAGTGCATCAATGCCCATTTTTTTCCAGTTCGAGGACTCGCGACGCCTGCAACAGTCGCTCACTGAGCTCACAGAGCGATTGACTTCACTTGAGAAGACTCGAGGGGATGAGATTCACTCCACGAAGATCTATCACGTCTGTAAGTGTCAGATGCGTTTTCAAATCGAATCCGAATAGTGTAACAAAATCGTGCGTCGAATACAGGAAATATTGAATAGTGATACGTTGCAGACAACCAGCAAGGCGAGGGCGCCGGATTCAGTGCAACTGGCGCACAACTGGCACACGAATTGGATGAAATGAATAGTAGATCGAGAACGAGCACATTGAGGAAGCATTATACGGTATGAATTAATTGTAAAAGAGAGGAAAACGAGATTGGGCATTTTGAAGAATTGGAGGGGACTTGACCTACGAGGGTACAACGATGTGTTTAAAAAATAGACATGGCAGTCAATGAAGAAATACTCATGTTCTAGCCCGGAGATTACCTCAAGTACGCCTCTGAGGCCGACTACAATTCACTCTCTCGCCGAAACCGATCTCTTTCCGAATCCCGTCTAACGGCCGCTCGAGGTACTTTAATCATCAAAATTTGGAAAATCCAAAAACCTTCACCTATCTAACTCTAGCATGTAGTCTTTCTTCAGTTCCTGTCAACCTATAATAACGGTAGCATGAGTGTTAGATGATTGTAGTGTGGACTCCCTGTAATTCGCATGGTGCCTCGTTGTGTAGTAGTGTTCTGCTGTTTCAGATGCGTCGGAGACGCGCGAGTCTCGCTCGCGCTACGCCTCGGGTATGGCCGACTCCTCGTACATCACGCGCTCTACGCTGGACAAGTCCGCGCTTGGAGGCGCTTCAGACGCGTACGCGCGTCGGTACAACTACCGCTCGCGGTCAGATGTCGGATCGCCGCGACGATACGCATCACAGACACTACTCGATGGTGCCCGACCCGGACCAAGCACACCTCATGCTAAGAGAGATGCTATCTTCACTCTACAGAGGGAACTCGACACTCTTAGTAGATCGCCCGATTTCGGAGGATCTCAGAGAGGATACGAGAGTGGAGGCGCAGCATACGATACCATTCGGTCACGATCAACCGCTGCAGGGACGTCTGGAGCGGCACGAGGATTCGCCAACTACGACTATGGTGTGTACTTACTATAGAGCAGATAGAAAAGGACTTATAACCTAATTAAACTTCATTATTGAGCGCCTGCAGTGTAGAAGCCTCCAAGAGGCTAAGAGAGACTTTGAGACACTCTAAGAGATTCACGTTATTTATAGAAGTAGTGGAAGTGAGACGATAACAGAATATACAACACGTTGAAAAAGGGGAGTAGGGTGTGCTCCCCGTTTTTGACTCTACACCATTCCGCTCCAATTTCCCATCTCATTTAGAATGACCTCTCAGTAGACACTAGCAATCAAGGCCATTAAATGCGCGCTTTGCCGCTGTTTTGAATGCAACACTTCCGTTTCCCTGATTACATTTCCGATCAATGTTCCGACTCTCTCCGCGTCACGCACCCTTTTGACTTGTCCGGAGACGTAGGATGAAATGCGAGAAACAGAGAGAATTGGAGTGTTGGTCATAGATCCCCTCTAATCCCTTGCATGGCCCCCTTGCAGAGAGCTCATTCACTGGAACTGGAGCTGCAGCAGGGGCGACCGGTGGTTCGACTGTCACGACCACAGCCGTTCGCTATCCTGCATCGACGACGGTGAAGGCAGGAGCAGCAGCAGAGTCGGGAGGAGCAGCGACCAGAGGCACGTACTCTCACTATGGCTGGCCGTCGTCGTCCTCCCAATACTACCATGGTGTGCCGTCTTACCGTAACCAATTTATGTCGTGTGTAGTGTAACCGACTTTTGCTAACGTTTGTCTAACTGATATTTCGAATTCTTGCTCGAAATACCTGTCGAAACTAGGCTATAGTCTTCTTATAGCGTAGTCCGTTATAGGCGAAGAGAGCTGGACAGACAACCTCATCAACATCGTTCACGAACCCATGCCCATGACGATGGACCGTATCCGGAAATACTCGAGCTCGGTCGCCAACCTGGGTACGGTAGCCGGAACAAAGCCTATTGATTATTGGCTGGTAACGGTATCCGAGCCACAAGCACTCTTACCCTCAGCGCACTGCCATTTCCAGTGATAGTGTAACCAGAGTAGTTCGTTTCTATTTTGAGAACTCACGATTGTGCTAAATACAGAAATAACTCGCGAGTGCGTGGCTTAAAACAGCAATAAGCTAGCGATTACTGAAATATGAGCAATATTTGATCACCTTCCTGTCCGTCTGTGTGACACGCTCACAAAAATAAGTGATTATTTTTATTTATGTTTTCAATAAATAAATTTCAGAAGCTGAGGAGGCAGCGAAGGAGGTTGTGGAGGAGAAGTACCATTCTTCATACAAAGAGGTTTGATTTTTAGCTTAAATACGCGTTGGCAAGAGTTTGAAATGCTGCGAAATCGCAGATTCAAATGGTAATGAATTGTATACACCCTATTATCGTGCGTTTCGAATGCTCAGCAAAGTCACTACGTTGTTTAACACACATTACGGAACATTATATTTCTATTTGATTATTGATTATTTCTAAAATTCCGTTCTTCTCCATGCGCTATATTAAAGGCCATAGGTACCGATTGAGCACATAAACTAGACTCTGAGACCTCGTAGTCAACGATAACATTCGACAGAGCGAAACTAAAATAAACGGAACGGTTCATTCTATAATAAGAAGTTATTTCTAAATTTGTCTTTCACACTATTGATGAATTTCAGGAGCACTCGGCATCCGGACGTTAGATCTTCTCATGATTGACACAGCTGATTTCCTTCTCTATCATCTATTCCCGTGTGCCATTTATTTTCTTCTTCTCAATCACCTTTCTAGCCATACCACTCTTCAATGCTCAACTATTCACCCCTCATAATATCCTACTGCCCTGCGAGCTTCATACCGAATTTATTGCCACTCAAAGTACTCATACACTATTATAAAAATTTGCTGCCACACAACCATAAATCGGTGCTTAATTAGAGAGTTTTTACACCCATTTGACTCACTTTTTTCTACTCTGTAATCTCTGGGACTTCACTGTCACTGCCGTCAGATAGGTCGTTGTAGTCCGCACTCACTCCTTTTCTATCCATCGTTATTCCCTCTTATCTGCACCCATACCACTTCCTCCTAGATTATTCTGAATATTGGTCTTTGGTGCCAGACTTCATTTCTAGAGCATATCCAATCCGACCCCATATCCACTGCCAATTTGCTCGCTTCTCATATCGCTAGGCTGTGCCCTTTACACTATCGAAAAACAATTATCTTCTAGAATTTTCTCCTCCATATTTACGCAGAGATCTTATTAGAGCATTTATTGTATAATATCAATCTCCTCTTCGAATACGATGAGCATAAAGAGCAGTTTTGTGTAAACACAAGTTATCTACTCCGTGAGCAATGATGGCATTTCGAAAGCAGTCGATAGATTGAGACTCTCTCAAATATGCACACTACTTTGTACTCCCTTACCGGCGAAAGCCAACTACTCTATAAAACATTACTATCTAAAAGGCTGAATGACTGCTTGGTACGGGCAGTCTTCTTTTTCGCACTATCGTCCTCTGAGATTCCATGTCTTGCCTACGATTAAGCACTATCAGCTAGAGTGGACACCGACTCTCCACTCATTTCTCCCGTTCCCCGAACATGACTTGTTATTCAGCTTTTCGAGCCTACAATCATGCAACCATTACTTCTATATTGCACTTCTTTCACACAGCAATTTGTAGTCGTTTCTTCTGTATTTTCGCGACAAATCTGATTCCGGGTTAGCAGCCCTCGTTATCAGTAATTATTTTCTGCCCATGCACGCTCCATCTCGCCGATTATGATCTTTGACCTTTGCTTCTTATTGTTTCTTGTTTTCAATCGATTGTCTTCAAATCCGCCATTTCATCATAGTGGAACGGTTCACGGTGAGTCCAAAGTGTGATTGTTGATCCGACTACCCTCTTATCCACCAAAACAATTGGTATCTCATCTCTGATAGAGTGATTAGGAGGCGAAAGTTGACAGATTCCATCAGTGAAAAGGAGTGAGAAGGGGAAGGAAGGGGGATATATCCGCCCAAATGGGTACCTCTGCTGTCATTTCCTATCATTTTCGCCTAAACATCTGACTGGCGCATCAGCTGTGTGAATGCGGGTCAGAAGAACCTTGACAAGGGGGGCCCACGTGAGTAGTGATAAGTTAATTACGGAAAATCTTTAACTCGGTGGTCTCATCTGATTTCTATTTGAATAGTCACTGAATTGGAAGAATGAATTCTGTTTTCTTCTATTATCGGGGCTTGAGAGGAAGTACTAGATAGATCGCAGCACTAATAAGCTTGAGATATTCGCCCAATACTCTTATCAGACTGCCTGACAGAGTTAAAAACGCGACGTTTAGCCCTTTTTGGCTGTTCGTCATCGTAAGATCGATCTAGAGTGACCATTTACTGACCACGAGGGCCACTTTGTATCCCCATGACTTGTGCATGTGATTACGACTAATTAATATGCACCTTAAAATTTCTGCTGTGGCCTAATAGATGCCTTTGATGAATTTTCTGAAATGATCAAGCAACCTACCAAATATTATTCCATTCATTTTCTTTGTCTTCTCATGCAAATTGAAACAATTGTAAATAAATTGGACTGTGTCCATTTGCAATCGCGCTAATTGAATTATCGCATTCCTATTATCATAGCTTTCACACCTTTTCTCACTCAATTCTCGTGTTTGATTTCTCCATCATCAAAACCGGCGGCAGCCATTCTGCCACTATTCGTCTATCTTCCGCCTTACCTTACTAACCGCTTCCTTCATTGCGCATGTTCTCACACATGTTAGAGAAACTAGAGAGCGCGCAAAGTGAAGAGAGCGCCTTCTGCCTTTCGTCGCATCTATCATCGCTTGCACTGAGTGTTTCTATCCTCAGTCAAATCTCATTTAAACGGTATCACCGGTTTGACTAAACTACACAGACACTTCTACTTTCGAGATAACACCTTAGCTCTGCGCGAAATGTGTTCCCTTCTCTTTTTTTTCTTCTCATCGAGTCGCCCCACTTTTTTTATGTGCGCCCTCGCTCGAACTCGCTAACAGTTTGAGGGAAGTGTATCGCAGCAAAAAATGTAGAATGTCGCTCTCAGATGTTTTTCACGCTGCGCTTCTTCGGCGCCACGTGGGCGCCACTTATGCCTCGCCCGCCCGCGCACTAAAAGGGCGAGAGCCTCGACCATTCTCCTTCCATCGCTCCCCCTCTCGTCCCCCTTTCACCCTTTTGACCATCCTCTTCTTCTTTTCCATCTTCCTCTATTCTCCCCTTTCACCGTCCTTTCCTTGTCTCTCTCGTTCTCTTGTTGGTATTTCCTCTTCCATTTTCCCTATCCATCATTCTATTTGTTGCGAGATATTCAAGCCAGGAAGAATGCGGGGGAATACGGTATGGTAGGTCAAGAGGGGCACATGTACTCTTGCTGAGTGTGCGTATTGTAGGAGCGCGATACTTCAAGTATGCATCTCTCCTCCTCCCAATCCCACTCGTTTTGCCCCATCGCTCCGTCTCAGTAAATAAAAACGCGTCACCACCACACCGTAACTCTCTGGTTGAGTAACTATCTAAACCACCCAATTCTCTCTCAGGGTCCAGGAAGCGCTGATCTTTCTGTCTGGTCGGGGAACGGAGACAAGGGCGGTCTCTCAGAGCGAGAGTGAGGAGAAGACTCCTCCCCCTTCCCTCCCTCCCTCCATCCTCCTCCACCCTTGTGTCTTTAACGGGGCTGGGGAGGGTCTACAGCCGCAGCAAGGAAGCCCCGGACTCATCCTTATTTCCCCGATGACGACTCCACGACCTCTCCGACCACTTCGGTTGCTGCAGATGCTGCTGCGACTGCTGCCTTCTACATCTGCAGCATTCTGCTGCTCACTCGTGCTCATGGGCAGTCTGCTTCACGCGGCGGATGCTCGATCGATACAGGTACGGTAGTGGGTTACGGTTGCACTCTCGCCCATTCTCTGCTTGCTCTTTACCTATCGTACGGACTCTTTATGAGAAATATTATTAAAGTGTCGAAGGTACTTCCTCAATGTAGGGGCTCGAATTGATAGATTCTCTGCTATGCCATTCTTCTCCTTTCCTGCAAGGGAGCACGCTATAACTTCTTTTGCGTCTCTTCAGAGATCCCCGCTCTCTCACCCAGTGAAAAGTTTGAAGGATCGCTTCCCTCCTCTCTCTCTCTTTCTTACCTGTTCAAGTGTTTCAAGTTTCGAAAGTTTCGGTTTGACCTTTCCGATTTTTCGAAGAGTTTGGGGTATGGTGTAGACTCAAAAGATGGGAAGTGATAGATTTCACGATAGATCTCTCCCAGATCGATAATTTAGTAGAGATCAATGTTGTGTGCAGAATCTCGAACTTATCGTGCATACCCATCGGTCAGCGTGAACCAAAAACCGGTCAATTCCCCAACTCTCCTCTATCTACCATCCCCCTCCTCACAGTCAAGGGCATTTTAACCACACCTATCGAGCTGATCACTCTGAATCCCAAGAGATTCAGAAAGAAAGAGTTGACCTGAAAAAAGTGGATGGATCCAGCTTATCGCGATCTGGAATCTGCGATTTAGTGTACCTCTATCCCAGATTCTTCAAATAAAAATTATCGAATTTCAGACAGGAAGCACGTTGCGGTTACGGTTACGACGTGAAGCTGAGGCCGCAGCCGCAAACGAATCCGCCGTCCGCCAATTAGTCATCGTGAGTCAATTTACGGCGCTGGCTCATTCATTACCTGGCTCGGCGCAGCCGTTTTCCTGATCTAAGATAGATATGGGATCTGTGTTTTTAGGTCGACCTGGGGCAAACTTTGTGGAAGCTTTTTAGGCTGTGCAGACATGAAAGTGCATAGTTTCACTTTTACACTCTAGAACGCGCAGAAAAAAAGCGTGTTTTCATTCTTAGTATCAGGCCGGTCATAGGTCAGCGTGCCCTTTTCCATTCAAGTGGCGAGGAAAAGTTCACCGCTCGTGGATCACTTCCCCGCTCTTCCCTCGCTTGATCTTTGATGCATTAGAGCTACATTTAATGCAGCTGTAGCTTCTGAAGCAGCTGCAGAAGTAGTATGAGAATAAGTATGATCAGATAACGCAAACTTGAGCGTATAGTTGGCAGTGAAAGTTGGCTCGGTAAGGTCAATGGGCTCCGAACACTTCTTGAGGATAGAGAAGAGGTAGGAAGAGGAGGCAAAAGAGAGGAGGGGAGGGAATGAATGCAAGTTGGAAGAGGAGGCTCGCCACTCTGACCTTCTTATCGCTGCGTACGGTCAGTAGATTCGATCGGATAGGACAGCGAGAAAGACGCTTACAGCTTGGTTCCATTTCATCAAGACAGTTCGTCAATTCGCGTTTCGTCCAGGTAAACGGCAGGAAGTCAAAAAAGTTTGACCAAAGACCGATCATTTCTGAAATATAAGGCTTAAACATTTGTGGAACCCGAACAAAAATCGACCATTGATGTCGAACTTATGCTGAGTAGGCTTTTTAATATTCGAGAGCCGGATATTTCCCTCCTTTATTTCGTCGATCTTTCGAGTGTGACTGTTTCACCGTCAGGTCAGCAGGCGATCCGGTCTTTTCTTGATGTTTTCGTGAGCTGGGAAGAGATTTCGTTCAGTGATCGAATGAAGCAAAAAGAGCTCAGGGTCCGGGTCGCGGTCCCCGCAAAAAGTGGATGAGTTATTGAGCAGTTTTGAGCTGATGCACGGGCGAAATAGCGTGTGATATAGAGAGAGCGTCGGGGAAAAGATGGCGATCTCATCCGTCGTTTTCCTCACACTTACTCCTCGTTTTGTGTCCGATCTCGAAGCGATTTAGGCCAAGCATTTCTCGTTTCCATCCCCACACACGCGCCGGCCAGCAGCGAGAAAATGAGCTCGTGATGTGGGATAATAATAGCTCTCCGCGAACACCAAAAGGCAATGCAATGGATGAGGTGATCCTGGAGGTTGCACACAAGCAATATGGGAAATCTTACATTGTTGAACTATTTGAATCTTCCAGTATTAGCGGTCTTAAATAGCGAGCTCATCTTTGCCAAATAAGGAAGAAGGAGCTACCGTAGACGAGATACATTATTCATCCGACAAATATTTGTCAGGGGGGGGGGTGACAGCATGTGTCAGGGAATGGAGAACGGGTCGTGCCATGGGGGTGGGGGAAGTTAATTGAAGCATGCGAGGAGCATTCATCCAGGCGCAAATTAGCACGTTCAAAACGGTTGTTGATGCGATAAAATGAATAACATCAGAATTGCGAATTATCATCCCTGAATGGAGGTTTACTAGAATGTGAGAGGGTCTCGAGACTTCCAATTGCTTCTAATTAAGGCTTTATGAAGAGTGTGTCTCTTCATTCTGCACGTTCTATAGACTGCAAAGGCGCAGATATCACATGATGAATAGAGAGACAATTTTCCGGTCGGCACCTCCTAATAATTGGGTCTGGGCCGGAAAACACAGAAAACTCCATAATTTGTCGGGCTGTCAACAAACAAATGGTTCTTAGGGAGGAGGAGCGCCCGTTTGTCGAAAAAAAACAATGGTGCATGTATTATAGTGACTGCATCTACATCACATTAAATTATTGCAGAAGCACCTACACAAGTACGCCTACTTACCCAACGCAGAGCCGAGTGACGACGACTTTCGAAAAGCACTGAGAACGTACCAAGCGGTGGCAGGTAAGCGTTAACGTTTGAATAAATAGAGTAGGGGTGTGGGGGTCTGCAATGAATAGATTCAACATCCAAAAATTGTTGAAGATATTAAATAAAGTTCTAGTTTTGTAATCTACATGTCAATGAATTTTATCGAGATTGTACTCGGCTCTTATATAGGCGTTCCCGTCACTGGCGAGATGGATGCTGCGACGGTCGCTGCGACGCGAATGAAGCGCTGCTCGCGACCAGACACCGAGCCATCTGGAGGGAACGTCCGAGCTAAGCGATATGGTCAGCTATAGTCTATAGCTTCTATAGGGCTGCCTACTCCGTTTAAATTGGGTTTTTCAACCGTTGCTACTTTCTAGGCATGCGCACGTGCTAGTTTGCTCACGGTTCAGAATAAGGGTTAAATGGCTGACTGAAGATAACTGTGTCTCTCTTCATTGTTATTGTATTTATTCTATGAAGAGACATGCTCTGGAGGCACCAAGAGATCACCATGTTATCACTTTACAGTACAGACTTATCAATGTCTCACGTGACCGGTCGCCGTGTCCTGATTTGTTTGCACTTGCTTGACTAGCTCGAACTGACTTATGGCCCGACTCTCTAGATTGCACAGAGTCACACAAATCAGACGATGAGAGAGTAAGCAAAATGAAGAGGGGGGGGGGGGTATTTCTCGGTCAGTCACCTTTAACGCGCTCTCTCTGTCTTGCATGCTATTTCGTAACCATCGTAGTCGGAGTCGTTGTAGCCCGTTCGATAGGACATATGTGGTGGGAATATGGGGATTCTTAATTATCTGTGAATTCGATGATTCGATTATGAAAGGTTGAATGGCATGCAATTAGCGATGCTCAAGTGAACCGTGAAAAATATGGATCAGCGAGACTATGTGATCATAGCGCTAAAATTCGTAGAAAAA
Source organism: Pristionchus maxplancki (assembly GCA_900490775.1). Taxonomy (NCBI): domain Eukaryota; kingdom Metazoa; phylum Nematoda; class Chromadorea; order Rhabditida; family Neodiplogasteridae; genus Pristionchus; species Pristionchus maxplancki. The sequence goes on along the minus strand of LS561559.1, from coordinate 22,676 downwards.
ACATCGAATTTATACTTGTGCAGCTCTATTTGAAAATTGAAATAGACATGCTTCTAGACATAGGGCATACGACGTTGCAGAATATATAAATCAGATAAGTATGTCGTAACCACATGAAATTTCCGTTTCTGCACAGCAGAGTGTATTTAAGATGAAACGTACGTGCGTTGAACTATTCGCGGACTATTACGTGCGAGTATTAGTCAGCGGCGATTCTGACGAATGAACTCCAGATATACTTTTGATACGTGCTCATAGTGACGTCAGTAGGAAGTGCTGATTATATTCTTCCAATTTTTTACACCCACAAAGAAACGAGAAACGGCACATGACTCAATCATCCCATTCCACACTTCACATTGTGGAAATTCATGTGCCCTCCTATTTCAGCGTTGCCTCACGCTTCGAAGTGGAATCCGAAACACTTTGTCGGGCACAAGCTGAAATTGAAATGGTGCGAACTTTCAGGTTTTGACATTTCGAAAAATAAATTGCAGGTACATCAGCAAGTACACAAACGACATGGACAATGCAGCAACCAGGTATTTTTCAGAATATTTTATAAATTTAATTACGAATTTCGTCTTCAGGAAAACGATTCAGAAGGGTTTCGAAATCTGGGCGAAGCAGACGCACATTCCGCAATTCACCGACAAGGTTTCATTCACTTTATACCTTTAGAGTTATATTCACGTGCAAACGTACCTAGATCGACAATCCATATGTTTTCTTTACGTGAAATGTTCTTTCGTTGTTACCTAATAATACTTTCAAAAATCCAACGGCACCAAGGTTTTGATTTAAACGAGATCTAGAGAAATCGTCTCTAATCGATGACGCTTTCCAATTTTGCAGAATCATCAAGTATCGCTCGATTTCGAAGAGTCGAAGAACGAGGCCGATGCTGACATTAATATCCGATGGGAGGAGGGACTTCACGGAGATAAATTTCCCGTGCGTTTTTTTATTGAATGGGGCTCACATTGATGTCCATTTAACCTGAACCCCCGAAGACCCCGAATAGAGAGGCGGATATTAAAATGAGAAAAATTCAAAAAAAAGGGCGTAGCCAGAAGGGTCGTTGATGATGAGGTGGTTTCTTCCAGTTCGACGGTGACGGCGACGACAATGAGAACGTACTCGCGCACACCTTCTACCCAGATTACAAGCCATTTCCACTCAATGGAGACATTCATTTCGATGATGCTGAGAAGTCAGTCATGTTTTATTGATACAATTATTTTAATTTTGTTTGATTGGCAAAAATACGTTTTTGGTTTGCTATTTGCTGACCTATCACAATCTACAACGCAACTTCATAACTGAAAATACGAGACTGGTGTTGAAATTGAGTTATTATTTTGGATAAGAGAAAAAGAAAGTATTTGTAGATGGAGTCTGCAAGTGGGAGTGAATACGTTCTTCCCGTATGTACTCGTTCACGAGATCGGTCACGCGCTCGGATTGCAACACTCTCATTCATCATTAGCCATTATGAACCCTCATTATAAGGTACGAAATGAACTATTTGGTTGGGAATATTGTAACAAGCACTATACTTTCTTGCTGAAAATGAAACAACTGAAACAATTGAAATATCGTTTGTTGAACCGTGAAATCGACTCTCAGGACATTCCGATTGATTCGATTCACCTGCACGCGGACGACAAATGCGGAGTGAATTGGAATATTGGTTAGATCATTCTATAATTTCAATGCTATAAAGTTTTGAAAATATTTCAAGGCATTATTGCTGAAATAGGATGCGAAGTGGGTGGAGTACTCGAATCGAAAAATGATTAGATTCATTTAGATTTCTGCAATTTAATTTTACAGCCGGTCCGACCAACTGGTGTCTCTTCGTCTGGTTGACATCGGAGATTGTGCCCATCCACTCGCAGACCTCAGGAGTCAACCCGAATAAACGATGTGAGTTATTGACCAAAGCTCAAGTTTCTACATACGCTCTTCTTGCTCCATCTCTATAATATGTCTATACATAACGGGAAAGAAGCTTGGGGAAATATGAATTTGAGCTTACCTATTTATAGTAACTTTGCATATTTTCAGTGACAAGACAGGAGAAGTTGTGGTCGATCAAGAAGCAACTGTGGAGTAAGTTATATTCAACATAATCTGAGACCATATCTGAAAAATTCATTTCTTTTAGTCTTAAATGTTATTAAATTTAACGAGTTTTACGTACTTTTTTATTTCAGATTCGCAACTTCCATTGTGCAGCTCTGATAACTCCGTCCGCAGCGATCTTCTTGTGTTGTTGGAGAAGAATCTCCATTTCTCCCCCAGCGATTCCATATTATATGGTAGGTATACAAATTATAGCTAAACTATCAGCTGTTATAGCCTGTTTTATATGTTACGATAATCATTCATTGTTGCAGGTGAGGTCTGCTGCCGCTTCTTGAATGGATTGGACCAATATAGAGAAAAGGTGATGAGCAATATTTTTATTATTTTGTGTGACCAATGTTACATTCTCTGGTATTACTTTCCCATTAGGCCACCTACTAAAGACTCTTTTATGTATGTAGATATTCCATTCTTAATAGGCGTAATGCCCCTTCATAGTCGACAAAAGCTGATGGGTCACTCTCGTCATTTTACGTAGACTGAAGATCGACCGTCGAGTCAGTGCGCCGAATGAAGAGAGTAAACCATCAGCTTTTGTCGACTATCTCTGAATGCTAATCCGCATTCTAACGAAATCTGAAGCTCTACCGCCCTAGTTGGCCACCTAGCGACGCTTCATAATGGCCTATGTATCTACTGCAAGGGCCCTTTTGTCCTATTCTAACTAGGCCACCTAGTCCAGATGAGAGGGTTATGTTCCTAGTAGGCCACCTAGCTATGTAGGTCACTAGAAAAACAAGTAGGTTAGTAGGCCACCTAGCAATTGCTACCTTTCTCTATTCTCCGCAAAGGAACACGACAGGGTCACTGAAAACTGACAAGAGATAATGTTTGCAATATAACAATAATAATGGACGATTGCAGATCGGCGACTACGCACACAAGTTAAACGAGGACATTGGAAAGACGAAGGAGTTCGTTTCAACATCCGAGGACGGAAAACAGCTTTCGAGAAGGGCACTGCACCGATTCGCAGCGTGAGTATTTCAGTGGGAAAATCAAATATCTATATAGATAGTTAAATATTGCTTTCGCAGATTGCCCAGAATTATAAGTTCTGCTGACAATTCATTTTTTTCAGTGACAAGCCGTCAATCCTGGATCTCGACCATTTCGATATGGACTTTTTTGACTCATTCTTCGCCGAATATTGAATAGAAATTTCACGCCAAATCGATAGTTATCCCTGCATTCCTTCCAATAGCTACCATACCTTTAACAACCGTATCCCCAGCTAGCTTAATCACGTCCTACCGTATGCCACTCACGGGTTGCATATTTCCCGGCAATTTTCTTTCTAGCGTGACAGCCAACCGGTGTGTTTTGAACCGCTGCAATACCGCCTCCTCCCTTTGACCTCGTTACCTTCCCCTGTCTAGCTTCGATTCTCTTTTCACCCTTATCGTGTGCACTTCTCGTCATTCATCGCTGCTTTTCCGACGGTTTCCCCACACTTTCCCTTGCCCCTAGTCTCTATCGCCCTCATAGTATGCATATAGACCAAACCCGCACCGGTTTGCCCTCCAGACATCCAGCCTTTCGTAGCCTCCTCTTCGCATAAATCGAGTGTTCTCCGCTCCGACAGTTACTAACTTGTTAGCTGTTATTGCTTAGCAACTGTTTGTGTGCAAACGTTTTTTTAGTGTGTGATTGTGTGCACCAAGTTATTTGAACCTTTATGGAGCTCTTCTGTCTCCCTTCTCCAATCGTCGACCTTATACACCTCACAAACCTTCCTTCTCTCCATCAACACTACCCGAGCCTTCCACTTCCCATACTATCCACGGGCATCTAATAATTTCATATTGTAATTTCCTTAATGTAGTATTGTAATATGTAAAGTGTTCTCCCCTTCTTAATACTCATTTACTGGTAGGCTCGTGATGCTAACATGCATCTGCAACTCATTTTGTTTACAATCGTAGATCTTTTTTTCATCTGTAATATGCGGAACGTTAGTATTTATTCAGCGTATACTATTTTTCGTTGTGTCTAGTAATTTATGTAAAGTTGTCTCAATAATAATTGTTTAAGATCTCACGTGTTACTATGAATTGTGCCTAAAATGAAGAAGAAATGTTTCGTAAAACTGTTTTAAAGGAGCACGAATGTGGCAAAAATAGATAAATGAACAGACCAGATGACCCCTCAGCAGATAAACAGAAGGCTAATTATATATTGCCGTTAATAAAAAAATATTCTGAACTTAGGGTTGGCGTTTTGATTCTGCACTCGCATTTCAAAATGATTCTCTAAAGCCGCTCGAGTAGAAAATGGAAGATTCTCAGAGAATCCAGGATTCTCTGAATTTCGACTGCCTGTATGAACAAAGTCTTTCAATTTGGACAAATATTTAATTTTGAAAGTCATAAAAAAGATTGAACATTCAATTTACGATAGTTCGGACGGGTAGGGTGTGTGCACACAGTACGGTAGCCCAGCATTTTCTTATTAAAAAATTCCTATTTTCGTTTGTCGAGCTGTAGTCAGTTGTTTTTTCTTGTTGTTTTTCAACTAAGTGTTCTTTTCAATCGTCTGTCTACCTTTTTGCTATTTGGATTATTATGTTGCCTTTACAAAAAAATACAAAAACGGTGTAATTTACGCAGTTTCCTCCGATCGAAAATGAGCGACGATGAAATGGACCATAGCGCCGACGTTGAAATGGAAGAATCGGGAGACGAGTCCGTTGGCGGCCATGGCGACGGAGGTACCGGTAAGGGGCGGCAGGTTGGTTTGAGCTTACATTAAATACGAAACTTGTTTTTTTTTGTGCAAAAAGATCTCTCGCTTGTTTGCTAGCAACTTTACTGGCAAGATAAATATTTCTGTCTATTATGTGTTTATAGGTGTATATTCCTGGCATCAGTCGCGCTCTCAAGCGCAATGAAGAACTCGAATTCGACCCAGATGCGTACAAGCTCTTCCACTCCTTCGAGACTAGTAAGCTGCTTTCGTATGCCGTTACGTTATTTGCTTGGTGTTCACTTTTTTATAATGTAGTCGCTAGTTATTCTCAATTTTTTTTTCTAGCTCGTCCCTGTCTTTCCTTCGACATCGCCCGTGACGCTCTTGGTGACGCCAGAACAGAGGAGAACGGTCCTCTCGAGTGCTACCTCGTTGCAGGCACACAAGCGGAGAAAGTTAGAGACAACGAGATCATGGTTCTTGGATTGAAGGTTAGAGCATTCTTATAATTTGTTTTTCATGAATTAAATTGATCCTTCTAATCGTTGATTTTAGAACCTTGTGGGCATGTCGCACGATTCGGATTCTGAATCTTCTGACGATTCTGAGGATGAAGATGCGGAAGATGACAAGGTTAAGAAAGAAACTCCTGTCCTCCATGCGGTATCCATCGCTCACTACGGAGGAATCAATCGAATCAGGGTACGAATACCTTTTTAATGTGTGAAACCTCTTGAGTAGTACGTTTCTAATATGTCTGCAAGGTGAACAAACTGGGCGACGCCTCTGTGGCTGCAGTGTGGAACGACCAGAAGAAAGTCCAGTTATGGAATATTACTGGTAAGTCTAGCAAATGTTGAGGTATATCATTAAACTTGCAGATATCTATTAGTGATTCGCGTCGACATACAATTATGGACATTTACCGAATTTATTTTCCCTTAAATTTGTTCATTTTTAAGGTGCATTGGCTGATGCGCAAGCAATGACTGGTGAGAATAAGAATACAAAATTGACAAAGGTGAGCGATCTATTTTTTATGATCTGATTTCAATTGTTAATCATGCTAACGTAATATTTGTATATATCACAGGAAAATCCTCTATTTTCCTTCACTGGTCACAGAATGGAAGGATATGCGCTCGGCTGGTCGCCTCTTACCAAGGTATTACCAACAAATATTTAAATATTTTGGTGTTGCTTGTAGATTTTAAAGTGAATGTTTCAGGGCCAACTCGCATCCGGAGATAATGCAAAGGCTCTACACATCTGGCACATGCGGGAAGGTAATTTTATCACTTAAAACACCACATAAATAATCAATTGTGTTGCGCTGGCGAACGGGATTTAGCGAAATTGCAACGGAAAGAGAAATATTCCACTTCAGACCCGATTCAAGGATTTACTACATAGCTCATGATAACCCAGATTTTTGATTAATAAATTGTTCTCTTCACAGGAGGATCGTGGGTCGTCGATTCGCGCGGTTTATCCGGTCATACGGGTAGCGTAGAGGACATTCAATGGAGCCCTACCGAGGCAGCTCTGCTTGTATGTTGCTCTGCCCTCTTGTAACGAGGATTTTCCCTTTTAGAATTCACGTTTCAGAGAACTCAATTTTAAAATTACCTGTTCTGAAACGTGATATCTACACATCTCCTATCAAACATTACACTGGTGATCTATTATGGGCATAAAAATGTATACAAGATGTTCACACAGACTTTTTTCTAATTTGCCGCCACCTCTCATAAAATGTTGTTTTCAGATGTCTTGCAGCTCGGACAAAAGTATTCGTTTGTGGGACTCGCGTGTCTCAGGCAAAGTAAGATATTTGATTTATGTGTGTGATTTTGATAACACGAGACAAATGTTTATTGCTATCTCACATAGATTCTGGTAATAGCGTGTGCATTGCCAATATAATGTTTTATATGTGGTATGTTACAGGAAGCGTGCGTCTGTGTAGTGCAGAGCGCGCACGAGACGGATGTTAACGTTCTCTCGTGGAATCAGCACGATTCTCTCATTGTGACGGGCGGTGACGACGCTGCTCTCCACGTATGGAGTCTCAAGACGATTCAGGTCAGATTAGTCTATGCAGAGATCGGCGCTTCTGCCGTTGGGGGCGCCCCTGTACTTTTTACAAGTTACAAGGAATGATAGGGGGATAGGGTGGGTATCATGGTGATGGGATATTATGGATTAATATAATACCATTCTCATACTATCACCATGATACCCTCTTGTCATTAAAAAAGTGTTATAGTGGTAGGCAACATACGCCCCCCCCCCCAACGGCAAAAGCGCCCAGAGATCGAACGCTATCCTAAAATATTATATTATCGGCTTTTGTAAGGGTGTACTTTTCTTTCAAGACCTAAACAAATTTAAATATTTTTTTCAGACCGGCCAACCGGTCGCCCGCTTCAAGCAACACACGGGTCCGATCACTTCCGTGGAGTGGCATCCCACCGATACCACTACTTTTATCGCAACGGGTTCGATAAAAATAAATAAAAACGCGTGTGGATGATATTGCGTGGTAGACGACTATTGTATCGATTCTACAGGCGAAGACGACCAAACGTCCATTTGGGATATTGCTACCGAAACGGATACTACAGCTGCAGGAGAGGCTGATGAGGAGGTTAGAAATGGTTCTATTCGAAGAGATAGAGATAGAAAGTTTAATGGTCCATTATTCCAGGAAAAAAGAATTACATTTGTTCATGATTCAGTGTTTGTTTACTTAAATCCCTTTCCTGTAATTTATAAATATTGAAATAACAATGTCAGTTTTTCAGATGGCTGGTGTAGCTCCTCAACTCATGTTCCTGCATCTCGGTCAGAAAGAGGTATGGTTTAGCTCGTAAATGTTCTTGACCTAAGGTGTTCGTATGTGAGATTTTTTAAACTGTTGTTTCGAGCTTCTAATTATAATGTCCATTTTTGAGGTCAAGGAGGCTCATTGGCACCCGCAGATTCCGGGTCTGGCAATGTCGACGGCTCTCAATGGGTTCAACGTCTTCAAGACCATCAACTGTTAGTATATAACGTTGCCGTTATAAGATTATTGATTGATCAATGCTGATAGGTTGTTGATCACGCGGCTAATCTATGTTTTATTAATGTTCCCATTGGAATTGCTATTTTGTTGTTTTTTGTTGACTTCTTCGTTTTCGGATGTTTTACTCATTTTCCGTTCATTATCTTTGTTCCTTGTTGAGTTATAGATAAAAATTTGAAATGTCTTTGTCCACTCTCTAGAGGATAAAAATGCAAATTCTTTTGAACGACTCAATTGATTATTTTCGACATACCCGAAACTAAATTGAAATATATCATTCTCACGTGAGAGTGAGATGCGAGGCGGTTCGTTCCGAGCGGAGCAGAGTAAGGTAACTACGTCAAATCAATTCTATACTTCTGCTGCAGTATCCCTTTAAACCTACGTTTGTTACTGCCTAGAATATCTGCTTCTCCACAGATGGCCTCTCTTCTGAATTACGGAGAATCAAATATGAAGCAAGCAGATATAATCAACTTCAGAAAACGAATGAAAGATGGTTGCAAGGTGCGCGTTTTCAAATCACAGTTGATTAAATCTTAGAGTTTCCTTATGGTTTCTACGACACCTTCATCAATAGTTTGGTCGTTGCATCTAATAGCAGATTGAGATTGTCGAGTTACGATTCGATCACTATTCTGTTGAATACTATTGCCGTTTTAACGATGTTTTACTTTATTATTTGTGAAAGATGGCCATAACCATCGAGAAACCATGAGATTTCCCTTTTTTTACGATGTAGCTGCAGGTGTTGTATATCAGCAACGTGCGCGTTACTGAAGCCGATGCAGACGATTGGATGGCACTCCCGATCATGGAAGAACATGAGGTAAATATTCAAAGATTAATTAATTCATTGATAATTCATCGATAGATATTATCTAGCCGTCGCAAGGAGTTATGAAATAGATCGGCTCAGATCTCAGATTAGATGGGTCAAGATCATCTTGTTGTATGTAGATAGCTCAGGATGAATCGAATATTACTTTTGAGTATGAGCCAACTACCGAATAAATCTCTCGATAATGAAATAATATAATCAACGGACTACAAAAACTAATTTCTAGACAGAATCATCTTGCGCTCGCCGTAATTTCCTTCTGCTGCACGTTCCATCGTTAAAGGTAGATATAATCATCTGCATTTCATTCGGACTTTGTTCTGTTTTCCTTTATCATCAACGGTGTTGATTTTTTGAGAACTATATTCACAGAATAAATCCCAAAAGTCACCTCTGTTTTTCTAACATTCAAATTGTTGATCAGGAGTTTCTGCTCAAGTTCGATGGCGTACCTCAACCGGCTCAAAGACTGGAAGAACCGGACATTGACACTACCTCCGTCCTTGAGCAAGTTTTCATGATTGTCGTGTTTTGTTAGCTCAGAAAGATATTCATTTACGAAAGTCAGAAACTTTTTTTTATAAATTAGGACTTCTGTTGTCACCACGGACTACGACGATGTCACCGTCGAGGAAGAAGCGATGGAAGATAATCTGAAGACTAGGGTGGAAGGAAAACTTCGCTCTGTCTTACCATTCCCAGCAACTGGTAAGGCGAAAAGTAGATTCGGGTTTTTAAACCTTTTGTGTTTTAATCGCCAGAATGTAAACTAGAAAAATACAATCATATCTTCATACGAATTAGAAAATTAAGATCCCTGAATGTAATTCCTATAGCGAAATGTTGCAGATTACTTCTGCCTCGAACTCCCTGACGCGCATGCGGACCAGAAAGAAGAACCTCGAATTGGCCACAACAGTTCAATTCATCACTAATTCATTGATCACGAGCTCAGTAATATTGCAGATTTAAATAAACTCACCGACTGTCTCGTTACGAATTCGACTGTTCCAGTGGAAAACGTTGTTTCCGAGATGAACAAAGTATGTGTCTTTCTTTCGAAAATGACTATCTCTCAGATAGTGTGTGAGTGATCATAGAAAATAGTCCTGATCAATATACATACCTTTCAGCTCAAGTCTTCCAACGCTACTCCTTCCGCCTGTACGATCAAGATAGAGCCGGTCCCGCCCATCGATTGTGCGACTATTGGATGTCAGTGAACGTTCTGGTAGATTCAGATTAGTGCATCCCGAAAAACGATGCTCGTTATTGATCATTGCTGTTTCCATGATTGTGTATATTATTGTCAGTCGTTCCACACGAGGACTCGGCGGTGACTCTGATGGCATTGATTGCGCACGCGACTGCTACTTCACCTATTACATCTGTGGGAGATCAGAAGCGTGAGTTGAACGATAATAATAAGCTACTGCTTTGTAAGGCAGTGAAGTGGCAAATAAAAATAAGACTGGGAAATGGCGTATTATGGAATGATCGTAATGGATATTCCGATATTAACACACATTGCTTAGCATTGAAATCGAATACGGTCGACCTGCCCCCCACTCGCAAGGTGAACGCTGTCGCCGTGAAGAAACAGGTAATTCATGTTGATAATGACAGAGCCTCACAGAAGGCGCAGACAACTGGGATAAAGACTTCTGAATTTGTGTTTGCTCCTATTCATTTCCAGTCAATTTATTGAACTAAACTCTCAATGATAATACACTCTTACCATCTAAGTCTCATCAACAATGCAACGCGAGAGAGTATGGGAAATAAGGAGAATATGATGTTCCAGATGACCGTGCAGTCTCCGTGTCCTCGCTGCTACGTGATGATCGAGAATTTGTACGAGGCCAAGGCGCACATCGATAGGGTTAGTGAAGACTCCCTCTCCATCTAATATTGACCTAGCGATCATATAAATTAGAGAGTGAAAATGGTACGGTTTGGATCTCGTGTATGAGAACTATTAAAATCAGTTATCACATTAATTACGTGAAAATTGAGGATGATTTTATTTATATTTTCTGCATTTTTTTCTGTGATCTATTCAGCAGATTTACCATATTTGTATGCATTTTCCGTTCCAAGTCCGAACAGAAATGTAGAAAATTCTAAAGAAATATACTCTCTATAGCCTGTCAGTTTGTAAGAGCGATCGAGCTTCAGGCTGCATGCGTTCAAATCGGAATGCACGCATGCGAAGTCTGTGCTAAACGACTCGCTAGCAAGTGGACACTCAAGAAGCATGTAGAGAGACATGTGGTAGGTAGAAGGAAGTCACAATTAGAAACTGGAATGCCATGAACAGTGCTGCCATGGTGGCACACAGTCCAATGAAATAAATTTAAATGCTTTCAAAAGAATATATCAATATTACATCATTATCTTCATCTCATATACACAGGAGAAACCTCGCTGTGTCTTCTGTTCTAATCGCTTCAATTCCCTTGATGAACTGCTCGAACACAATCTGCTCTCCGGACACATGTACCGGTTGGTAAATGATCCTTGGTCTTACAAATGTGTCACTCTAGTCGAATATGGCTCCAATTCATTCTCATTTTCCACAAAAGTGATCATAAACTGAATCAAGCATTTCGAACTATAAGTCTTACTCATCTCAGTTTGAGTGTTTGCGAAATTGGGAGACTTTAACTCCAAACTCCCATCTCTAGTCCCGATGAGGCGTGTGCGGGTGCTCCCGAAATCAACCAGTTAAGAAGACAGAGAAGACTGGAGCAGAAAGAGGCTATAAGGAACAGGGAGAATGAGCAGTGAGCATCATTCACCCTGTTCTCCGAGTTCCTTCACCTTTCTCCTGACAACGTCTAACATGCTAGTTACAGCAACCTCGCTACCGTCATCGCTGCGCTCGAGGAAGTGGCTGCATCTGCTGCAGCTACTCTGAATGAGAATCGGCCGGTTACAAAGATGAGAAAAGTTCGTCTGCTTATATTAGTTGTTCACTGCCTTTTTTTGTTTATAGATGAATCAACTGGAGGACGAGGCAGCGAACGCAGTCGCGTCTCTCATGGAAATGGAAGATGATGTGATGGAGGAATAATAATTGAAAGGAAAATGCTATATCCGTATATCTCATAACATACTCATAACGTACCATTCATAATAAAGATTTTCTATTTGATAAGTCGCATGAATCAGACAGTGCGCTTTAAATCTAAGCATCTCAAATGTGCGTTGATTTACTGGATCCATCCGAGTTCATTATCTGAACAATCGCAAATCGAATGTATCTGTTCGCCAATCACCGCTCACCATTCTTCGTTCTACTTATGTAATCCTAGATTTACCAAGACATCGCCATACACATGTGTTTTTGGAACAATAACCAAGGATTTGGAAGAGAGGGGGATAAGGATAACAAATCCGGATAACCATTGTTGAATCTATCCTTCGAAAAGTGGAGCTCGGTAGTTTACCTCTAACTGTCTGTCTAATTGTAAGACGGAGAGTGATGTGAAGGGAGGGGGTTATTAAAAAGGTTTTATTTAAGCAAGAGGGAAAATAATTAATTAGGGAAAAACAAAAGAAAGAGAAAGCAATCTAGAGATACCAAATATTAAAACTCAGGAGTATCGAGTACCGTATTGACGAAAACAGTATCGAGGGAATTATAGAAAAATAGACACATTTAGAGAGAATGAATGAGAAAATCGGTGTGTTACTAAAAGGGGAATATGGAGATAGAATATTAGCAATGAAAGGGGAATATCGAGATGGAATAACATACGAATATTTTTGGGGAAAAGAAGTGGATTGGTCAGAGCGTGCCCGTACTAGTGGATGCAAACCACTGGTTACAATATAGGGTAATATAATAGAAGAGTGAGGAATAATAACGAGGGAGGGGAAGGTTCTTTCAAGGGAACTTGTCCTTAACCTCAAGCTCTAGTCTTCGCGTATAGATCATTGATGATGTCCTCGTACTTCTGGGCGATTGGACGTCGCTTCAGCTTGAGTGCCTCCGTGAGGAGACCGCTGTCAGGCGTCCAGATCTATAATTGATCACTGAACTTTTATTATAAACACTGAACTGTTTTATTATAATCACTGAACTGTTATTTTTCAAAGTAAAAATAACCGGTGCATGCTTGCTGACATGTATTAATTTGCATGCCCAATTTAGAAAAAAAGCGAAATCAATTCAAAATAGGGCTGACAGCTCATCGATTTTTTATAGTATCCACGCACCGTTACCTACAACGCTTAGATAATACGCGGCTTAGGGGCGACTGTTAGAAAGAGCTCCACGATTTTTAGAGTAACAGGGAAGCGCTCTGTTCTGATTCAAATGATCATCGTTTATCTCTCTAAAAGTATAATTTCTTTTCGGAAATTGGGATTCCTTCAAGTTTACTCACCTCAGAGCAGAGATGGATAGCGCCCGGCTGTTCGACACGAGACAGCTTGTCTACAATTTAGCAAATTATATTTAATCAAGAATTTAATTAACCCATTAATTATTAGAGACTAGTTAATACTCGCTGATTTTTATATTTACTTTTGCTTGCGTGCTCATCCAATTTCTTCTTGAATGCCTTTACAACTTCGACATTAGCGCACAGCTCCTCCGAAGAACCAGATACACCGACCTGAGATAAACAAATTTTAGTTCAATATACAAAAAGGGCTTCCAATTAACAACCCACCTCCTCTGCAATTTTCTCCAGATGCTTCTGGTTCGGCACGACAAGGGCGATCGTGAAAGACTACAAGCATGAGCATAGATTCGAGATTGAGTATTATTTCCAATTTGTGAAAATATTAGTTTTGGAAGTTCTTTTACGATTATTACACAGTGTTCTAAAGTGTTCTTGTCTCACCTCCAATCCGCTACCATATACACAGATGTTCTCGACAATCGGACAAGTGAGCAATGCCGTTTCGCACTTGGCCAGTGATACATACTCGCCGTGCTGCAGCTTCACCAGATCCTTTTTGCGATCTGAGAAAGATACAACATCACACCACAGACTACATATCAACTACGGAAATTGAGCATTTTTAAATAAATATAAAAGGTCTACCAATGATGAGCAGACTGCCGTCCTCGCGCCACTCTCCGATATCGCCCGTCGCGAAGTATCTGCATGTTTTTATTATCAGCTTCCATTTTAACAAATAATCGGTAATTCGGTCGACCCATTCCGAACCTCTTGCCCTTGTACTCGACGAAATCCTCAGCAGTCTTCTCGGGTTGCTTCCAATATCCGGCCGAGATATTCGGACCAGTGATCATGATCTCGCCCTGCGGCGGGTCGTTGAAAGGCGAGTAATTACCTGAAGAAAAGATTAATCAATCAATCCCGATTTATACACCTTATCACATCCGAGAATAATAGAGCAAAAAGAGACTGACTGTCCAATACCAAGTTCTTGATTTACTACGAACAACTTTCGTTTTCAACAAAATTGAACTCCGATCGTGCTCATTCTTAAGTGAGAATGATTCAGACACCGACTACTCACCCTCAAGCCACTCTCTCAGTGCAATCTGGGAGCATCGTACGGGAGGTCCGACAGTTCCCGTCGAAAGATCCGTGATCTCGGCAACGCACGCTGCACCGCAAGTTTCCGTGAGTCCGTAGCCCTACGAGAAATAGGTGAATACAGTTATCAATAATACAGCATTACAAGACAGCGTCTTCAATGAATTACCTGCACGACAGGGCAGCACATACAGATGTTCATAAAACGCTGCGTCTCGGGACTAAGTGCAGCGCCTGAATAACGCTCTTTAAGGGTAACTACAATGAAATAATAAACATAACATTTTTAAGTGGTTATATTAAGCGCTATCCACTTTACATAATGATCAGACAAATATAATACTAATTTTAAACATTGCTATCAATGGAGATGATGGGGGGGGGGGGCTCACCTCCAGACAAGACTCCGCGCAGACGACCTCCCAAGAGCCGACGAATCTTCTTAAAGATGACTCTGGAAAGTAACAACGATAAGGCATTCAAGAGAAAATGAGACGGTAAAACAAGACTCCAAACTTGAATGAACGATTGATTATATGACCATCATGCGGCATGACCAGCAACTATGACCATTATCAAACTAGCCTCACCGATCGAGGAAAGGGCTTGCGTAGCCCTCCTGGTAGCGGGCGCGTTTGCGCTCGTAGTTCAGCTTGAAAAGCTCCTAAAAAGTAGCTTAGAACGAAAAGACGAATCTTCCGACAATAGTGTAGTCATATCAGGTTGGGAGTAAGCTGCACCTGCATGAATCTAGGTGATGCAGCGACTTCCTCGGAGACGGCTTTGAAGATACGATCCATGATGGCCTCAAATATTTTCAAATAGCATTTCAAATATCAGGAGGCATAGAATTACAAGATAGAGCTCTTCATGCAGTACTGGATATATAACAAACTTAAGAAAACTTAAGAAGGTTTTGGATTAATAACACCTCATATTTCAAATTATTAGCAGACGAGTTGTCCCATAAGTACTTGTCCATGCCTAAACCGAGAGAACCACGCTATAAATATGAACCCAATTTTGGTGCCCTTCGTACCGGGACGGCAGCCAGCAGCGTTGGCCGCAGTGCGTAGCAGTCGCCATGGGTGCCTTTGAGGATCTTGCTGCCGCGGTCGTGCAGTGTGAGTGGAGAGGAGTAGCCGACCTTCGCGCCGCGCACCTGAAAGATTATCAATTCGTCGCTGAAATAAAAATGCATAAGAAATCAACGATTTTCCTTATCCAACATGCACATAACGCTCTATGATGCCAAACGCAGCGAAAATACATGCACAAATTAGCTCACCAAGCAGGTCATCTCAGCGCTCAGCTCGAGAATATGCGCCAAAGGGAGATATCCGATGTACGTGTCTGTCTTGCTGCAACAAAGAATAAATTATTTGCCTTGTAAAAGAGCATATAAAGAAGATGGCTACATCAGTCTCATGGAGGACACATTTATTAAATAATTGATCCA
The DNA here is from genome assembly GCA_900490775.1 of Pristionchus maxplancki. NCBI lineage: Eukaryota > Metazoa > Nematoda > Chromadorea > Rhabditida > Neodiplogasteridae > Pristionchus > Pristionchus maxplancki. The sequence goes on along the minus strand of LS561559.1, from coordinate 6,945 downwards.
TATACAGTCTTCGTTGGTCTTTCTGTCACGAAAAAACAACTCACCAGATGATGCCCACTCCCGCGCCTTGGCCGGCAATCGCCGATACAACATTTTGATGCAACAGAATGACGCCCTTGGCAGCGCCCGTTGTGCCAGAAGTGTACATAATCAACGCGATGTCGGTGGATTTAGCAGTCGATTCGGCTGCAAATGGAAAACAATTATTAATCAATGGCAAGAAAAATCAAAATTTTCTGGAAATATATTCTACGTTTAGTTTAGTCTTTATGATTCAATACATTTTCAATTTTATTGTTACGTAATAGTTTCACTAACTGATGACGGTCGGGTTGCGATCGAGTAGACCATTCCACGAGAGAACGTGTGCGAATTGGGCCCTGTAATACATTTCTGATCGATCAGCTTGTATATATTTTTTTGCGTTTTATTTTCCCCCACCCACGTCTCTCCTCGATCTGATTGAGGAATAGGATGCATAAATCAAAATACTGCACTCACCTGACACTAGTGAGATCGGGCGCGGTGGTGTTTTTGTCCACCTGGGGGAAGTAGATGAGCGTGTGGAGTGTCTTGCACCGGGTGCCAACTGCGCCAAGCTACAATACATTGAGTTTCGTTTTCAAATCGATTTAACCACAGCTCTTATTTCGAAAAATTTGAAAATAGATCGATTATAAATAAATGCAGCACAATTTCTCGATCTCTCATTTGTGCAAAAAAATTTCGATCTCTCATTTTGCAGTGCCCTCTCGCAAAATTTTTTAGCAGGATCAATAATACGGAAGAAAAAATCGAGAGAACTTCTTGAGTGCTGAGTTGTATGGAAATGATTCTTCTTTGATTCTGCACAAAAATAGCATTACCATATTGAAGCCTCACCTTTTCAATTAACTCCGCAGAGGTCACGAGCATAGTTGCGTCCGTTTCGTTGATGGCAGCGACGATCGCCTGTGATTATCAATATAATATTGAACAAAAGACCGCTTTATTTCGAAATTGTTGAATATTCCAACCTCCTCGCCAAGTGTCGCGTATACAGTCACGACGGGGATGTTTGCACGGAAGCACGCGAGAGCTGTCATCATCCAGTGCGCGCGCGTCTCGGCAAAGATAACCACCTTCAATTCTCGAACTATTACGCATACTCAATATTTGACTTATACGGAGAACATACCTTGGGATCCTTTGAGTCAGCACAGAGGTCGTTTATTCCTGCGGCAAGATGAGAGACCTTTGCTTCCACCTCACGGTACGATAGCCACGAGTACTCACCCAGCTCCCACTACAAATGTAAATTGTTAATTAACCAGGACATAAACTTTCGTTATTATTTTATTCTAGCATACCAATGACAACAAACAAATATTATTAAGAAATTACTCTTTTCGTGTGAAAAGATTTCTAAAAATATGTAGATTATAGCGATGGCCTGATAAAGTAAACGCTCGCCTTCTCGAACACCCTTCCATTGTCTTGCTTCTCCTGGTGAACAGCAATAAGTTGGCGAGTTCCCAGACATGGTGATTCATCGTGAACCTCGACGATATGACGCCAAACCTTAAATAACAAAAAATTAGTTAATTAATCAACCGACATTAGAAACTAGGGCAAAAAATATTCGCAATTTGTACGGAAATTCTCCAGAAAGTTTAAAGATCTCTACACTTGAAGATAGCGTTCCAAAAGTACATTAGTACCCTGTGAGTTGCATGATACATCCCAGCACAGATTTAAATCAATTTCTTGATTCTTATCTGCCTCTCTCGACTTGAGGCCCCTTCCCTTATTTTGGTTCCTCACCTTGTCTACAGTATCTTTGCCGGGAAAGTCCTCTGAAATCAATCCGTCCACATGCCTCATTGGTCCATCGCGATCCTCCACGAAGCGAGCCTGCCAATAACACATTCACAAAGCACTTTCCCCGCGAAATTCACTTTCCACTTTCCACCTTCTCCGCAAAGCTCATTAAAATTGTAAATAATGCACCATATTTTAAAAAAATAAATCCGAAAAATAACTTGCTGCCTGAATATCTTTTTAAACACTATACCAGAGAGACAAAATGCATAAAATGTATTTAGAAGGTGGAATACATCATCATTCTTACATTCATCACTGTTTCTTTCACAGTATGGGGTAGATATTACCCTTCGTTTCTCGGCATAAGAAAGAAGAGCAAATGATAAGACTGCACAAAAGATGACTATCACTGACGTGTTGCGATAAAAATGAACGTAATCACCAAGTGAAAGTGAGAGGAACTATGACCAGCCTATCAGTGCACACAGGGTGGTCCGCAATGATAATCCCCTTTTTGAATTTTATATGCTTTCACATAACGATCATAATGCAATCTTTAGCTGAGAGACGGGTTTGATGTCTATCTCTCTCTACTCTACCCAATCTTAGTTATGGTGAAAACGAGTATGCGCAATATACAATACTGATAAAGCACATGTATGCCTTACAAATATAAATGCCAATGCTAAGATGCACAAAATAGGAGTGCTGCAAATCTACAATGAATTTATAGATTCAAAATCGAAGTGCGGTCATATCACGTCTAAATACCTTGACTCTTCCAGATTTGCGCAGTTTCTCCGTAGGCGAATTGAAGAGCTGGTATGGCAGGTAGTTGAGACAATCGTATATAAAGAACCTTCAATAATTATAATTAAACATGATTGAAATAAATCTAACTGACCAGACACGGAGGATTCCGATGAAGATGCGAATCCAGATGGGAGACTCGCCTTTCACAACCTGAATTTACAAATTTGCAACAGAAATTTTTCATTTTGAAATACTTTTCCGAGGGTTTGGTCCTTACTCGCGTCGTACGCGTCGGATTTTTTACGATCCGGCATTCTGAAACATTATGAAATTGATAATAACAAAAAGCACAACGAAGAATTCCGATAAATATTAGCGGACTAGAAAAAAATATAACAAATATTTTTAAAAGGTCGTGAAATATGATCTCGTGTGGATGACGCATTATTTCACAACCGGTACAACTTGAAATATTGAGTGTTCTCCTAAATTAACGGCCAGAACTTCGATCGCTTCTCAATGTTCTCGATAGTTAATAGCGTGCAAAGATAGAATGATACGACTTTCGAAATGTGAATGGGCTAAAAAGAACGGTCACGATGATTACATATTGCGATAGCACGAAAAAGGACACGCGACGCGCGCCCAGGAAAAGACGCAAGGACAAACTAACTCTCTTCATTTTCTCCCCTTTGCTATCTGTTGCTGACGTGGAAAAGAGGGTAAGTGTGTCGAACGAGAACAAGAACGACGCAAGAAGGAAAGAGGACATGATGGTATTTCGCAACAAAAATTTCTAGACCACGTCGATTTTGAGGGCACATTACTCACCGTTGCAGTGCGATGTGTAAACGATAAAGTGGCGCCTAGGATTGTCTCGGATTACGTAACGCATCAAGAGGACCAATTCAATCGATAAATGACGACCAGCTGCTCATAAAACGACATAGTGGTCACGAGGGGGACTCAAGCGGCGTGTGTCTGGACAGCGAGAGGGCGGAGGGGGGGGGGGGGTCGCGAGAGAGGGTGGGAGTTCGCTTGGCTCTTCTCGTCTCCGGAAAACCACCTGCTATCGCACGATCACTGCTCACAACACTGACCTCTCTAATCATCTATCACCAGCATACTCCCCCTCTCTCACCTACCGCCGAGCTTACGCTAATTTATTGCACTATAAATATTTGCAAACCGAACAAAATAAATAAAATGCGAGTGAGTAAATTGATGGGTTAAATTAAATAGACTTTAAAAAAACATCTATAACTATAAATCCGAGATACGTGTGAATGACAAAAAAATCGAAGAAAACTGAACAGCAAAAACAGCTAGAGACACGTCTGAATCGCGCGCGCAAAACTGCGGGTTTACGGTAGCCAAATGGATTGAATATTAATTTATTTTTTAGTTTAAAAAATTAAAATCATCATTGACTCCACGTAAAAGAAATAAACAGCATTCCGTCGAGTGAAAGCATGGTTGCGGATACGCGCTGATAAGTGAAAGTCATAAGAGGGGACAAAGGAGGCCAACACAACAATGGCTCGTATTATCATAGTTCTGGAGGATGACGTCACATTCACTGACTTATTTATGCAAGCTATGTGAAAAAAACTGATGTGACATTATGAAATGAAAAAATTACATATTTTACACAGTGAATTATGTAAACCGTTGATTCTCAGTATCCGTCAGTATCTATCACATTAAGTTCCTCGACGTCTTCTCTAGCATCCGCTTCTTCGAATCTGAAATTTGATTGACAAAAGTCAGCAACGCTTATACGTTCCTGACCTCGCCCCTTCGATCATCCGGTTCTCATGAGCCTGTAGAACTCGCATCTGCATCTTCTGTATCTCCAACTGCCGGTTTAGTAACTGCAACCAATCGATATTAATAACTCGTTCTTTTCCTACCGTATACCTCTTTCTGCAGTTCGGCAACCTCGGGATCGTTAGACGGCATAAGTAAGACAGGAGCGAGAGGTGCAAATTCTGGACTTCAAAAGGGATGGTGTAATTAACCACCTCTCTACGGATCTACATCGTACCGATCTCTGGCTTCGTCAAAAGATGTGATCACATCGTGCCCGACCAATCCATGATTCTGATTGTACATTATGTGTCTCTCAACCGCAGCTGCGACACCTGCAGTCGTCGATGCCGATTGGCCGTCGACGCGCAGCGAATCTGAGTTTTATTTAGTATTACTGCTGAAATTTTTTTAGAGGTAAAGCTGCTCACTATGCGCCATTATGCCACTGAACCGAGACGCAGCTCCGCGCATCGCTCCTAAAAATCTCGAATAGAAGTTGCTCAACTCGCTTTATTCAAACTTCAAATTCACGTTGCAAACTCCTGACTATCGAGCAACAAAAAAACCTACTTTGATCGTCTCTCTTCGGCTGCCTGCCTTCTTTGATCGCTCGCTCCGCATTTGCTCGTCGATAAGCGGGATGGCTTGTGTCGTAGACTATAATCGATAATACTCATTAAGCAAAGCGATCGAGCCCACCCTTAGCTTGTCTCAGTCCTGTCCGCCTGGATGTAGCTGAAGCCCTAGTACGCAAGATCGACGGGGCAGCCGCGGCAGCAGATGCATCATCTGCGCCCACAAGCTGCTCGCAGCCACTTGCTGCAGAGGTCGCGCGAGATCCGCTAGCGACTGTCGGATCTACCGTGGTCAGTTCGTCATCTTCTATTCTGCAAGAAAAACGAGATCAAGGCCCGGCATACATTACGGCAGCTGACTCAATACAATGAATGAAACCAACTTACTCATCAACATATTTGTTTTTTTCTGCATGCATTCGATCCATATCATCAATTCTTGACGCAGGGAGTGACATGTATATTGGTTCTCTCTGAGATTCTTGATCGGTTAAATTTATCAAATTGTCTTTGGAATCTGAGTTAACTACATTGTCTCACCGTTTCTCTATTCAGCACAGGAACGAGAAAAGAGGATTGACTGTTCTGGTCGAATCGGGAGCGTCGTAGATACGGCTGTCGCTTGAAAAATGGCTGCAATGTGCATCAGTTTTCCGCAATTACACAGAAAAGTTCTAAAATTAAAGCTTTGTAAAAGCACCAAAAGAGCATATATGCTCTTTTGGCTTTTATTACGCTAATATTCCGCCTGAATAGTTTCAACAAATGGAAATAACGGGCAGGGGAATTAACGCACAGGTGTTCTGTACATCTTCCTGTGTTCGGATTCGGTGGAACGGAAGGTGTACGATGTCATTCTCGTCATCGCCGCAGCCCGCACGAAATCTTCATCGTAGCCTTCCTGAAAAGATTTTTTTAAAATTATAAATGTATACCCATGTAATCACCGTATGGGTGCGTTTCACAACTGTCTGCATAAATTAATTGCAATGCCTTGATTTATATCAACTTTTTATTCACCCCATTGAACATCAAATCCATACGTGTCCAGCTGTGGCGGCGAGGGAGGTGCGCAGGGGTGGAGAGAAGAGAACCCCTGCGCACCCCCCCCCCCTCGCCGGCGGCGTGGACACCTATGATCAAATCACTTTAATCAACAAACGTTCAAGGAATGAATCACAAAAATAAAATAAAATGATAGTAGTGGAAAAGTCGTGACCCACCAATCCGACTCTGATTATGCGCCGATTTGGAATCGCCGTGTATTGGACGGTGATATCGAGATCGAAAGATTCGCCTGATGAGCAATGAATTATGTATCGCCGTAAGTCATCCTGTCAGAACTAGGCAATAATATATTAAAAACGATAATATATTCACTCTGAATATCGATTGGCGCCTTGGACAGCTTCTTGCCTTGCATCTTCTTATCATGACAGAATGAACAGCTGAAAGGATCAGTTTACTGTATGAACTTATTTATAACACTTAAAAGTATTGCTGGAGAAAAAGAACGCACGTCTTAACAAATTCGATGACATCATTTCGCACCGATCTCCAATACATTTTCTTCTGGAGTGCTGCTTGTCTGAAAATAATTCATCGAAAAGCGCATTGAGGCGAACAGGTACATAGGTATACAATAACAATTACTTGACGAAATTTAGGATGGCTTTATAAAAATATTCGAGTTTTCAAAGTAACAAAGAATCTCACGTTCTCTTCGTACCCACGTGCCCGATCAGCGAGTGCACACGATCAATCATCTCTTTTACCTTTAAATATTAATGCTGCCACTTATTCAAATTACAAAAAAGACAATTAATGGCTCATACGGCTTGTTAATGAAGAAACTAAACGGAACTGTAGTAGTCCAACAGAAGATAACGTACCTCTCCCTTTTTGATGACAAACTTGGAGGGAACATCTACGTTCTCGCTGCCGTACATTAGCGTCATTCCGTCGTCGTGCATAGAGAAGCGACCGCATCGCAATCTGAAAT
>LS557868.1:0-24368 GCA_900490775.1 Pristionchus maxplancki | reverse complement strand
AGTATCTCAAACGCCCTGACAGTACGATGGTTGGGCTAACTTAAATCTCGCATAGATTATCTATAAAAAGAGGCCATTGCATGATTGCATAATAAGAAAACACATCCCGCCCCTTTCATCCCCGCCCTTACAGTATGACGGACTCTTCTTGAACTCGATTGAGTGTGATACAGCGACCGGCGAATGGACGTACAATTCTAGAGGTACGGATCTTCAGTTTGAGTGTATCCATGTGGAAAGGATGGGTGTCGCTGAGCTTCTTTTCTGGGTATGAATCACTGAAGATTGGTTCTCAGCGAAGCTCAACCGGCCAATTCCCCTTAAAATGACGAAAAAACACCCTTCAGATATGGGCAAGATGTCGCAAGCGGACGTGGATAAGCACATGGTGAAGCCTCCGTACGAGTACGCGTGTCTCCGCAAGAAGTGATCGCCCAATCTCGGATTGATCTCTCTGATCAGCCACCCTCTAGTTCTCTTAATTGGGTCATTCTCGTTGGTTGTTCAAGTTACTTGATGCACGTAATAAAACATGAATAAGTGTCACTTGTGTGTGGTACCGTGTTCTACAAGCGACTATTAACAAGTGGTTTATCGGTACGACTGATCTATCACTGGAGGATATCCGTCGTGCTCACACCATATCATCGTCGACATCGTCATCCTCGACCTCGCGCGCGGGAGCACGCTAAAACTTGCTCAATTACGTCATGCGCGGCTCCGGCCGCGATGCCTCTCGGTCCTCCCTTTCCTGGTCTCTCACATGATATCTATTGTCATAACTTAACATGGCGGATCCAAATGAATGGAGTCTAATAACACGCAGCAACGTCGAGGCCAAACTCACCCCTCTTCTGACGGCCGAAGTGAGGCGTCTGCCCGTGAAGCAAAATAGCAGCAGCACGACGGGTAGGCAGAGGCACTCGACGACGGAAATGACGGAGAGACCGAGCCAGAGACCCGCCTGACCACCGATGTCGTTGAGGGCGGTGGAGAGCTGACAGAACTTTTTTAACACACATTACTTCTTACTTCTTATTTAGCACACTAGACATTGACCAGTGCTAACACGGATATCGTGCATTTCCTATCCTATCTCGGTGCTTGTCCAAAAAACGTACAGAATATGAGGCAGACTCGACGATCACTCCAACCGCGAGCGTCTTGTAGTAGACATTCACGATCATTCCGTTCTTCTTGTACCTGATTTATGTACCGGATTTTTTATTTCTGAAGGAGAGTCTGACGCAACAAACCAGGCGTGGCAGTTCTCCACGCTCTTGAAGTTGGCGTTCCACGATTCGCAGGAGCCCTTCTAAAGATTTTAGATTGTTGGCGTTCGCGTCTCTTCGTTTCGTGCAATCTCTCGCCCGGTCGACGTACGAGAATGCGCGAATTGAGGAGACTAATTGGATGGCTTCGCAAGAAATGGTCTCTTCATATGGTGCACTTTCCGCTAAGAGATGCGAGAGAGCACGCAAAATGAGGAGACGACAACGGGGTGTTTCACACGCAACACTCACGCCGGGAGTGCCCAATTTGTTTTCCGGGAGACCAGCGCTTCTCTTGCTCCTCGCTTTGCTTGTTCCGTCAGTTGTCGCCCGATCGCAGTCAATCTTCGAGGCGCCAGTGTCCCAGTTTGTGAACATCGGAATGTGTGCGTAGCCAGTGACGTTGATCGCGAAGCACTTGAAGAACTGCAAGATTAGAATGTTTTGTTGCTTTTTTTCAAGTTTTGCTCAACCTCCTTGCAATCGACCCTGTCAATGCGGTGGAAAGTCGATCCATAATTGGGGAAGCGTTGTCGGCCGTTACCAGTGGCGCATATATAGCTGCACGGCCAATCCGAGTGTCAGTATTCCTCTGGTGAAATCTTGTAGAGCACGGGCTTAGGACCATCGACCCTGAATAATCATGAGTAGGGTAGTCAAAATCAGCCTCTTCATCTCGCGTGCTCTCTCACTAGTGAGAGCGAATGAAGAAAGCGTACTCCATTTTGACAATTTAACAGAGAAAAGAGCAAAGAACAACCTGTACGGGCGGTCCATTTCAAACTGTGCCGGTGCAGACTTCAGCATAGCCTCCAAATCCAAACAATCGCCAACTACAATCCAACATTTGAAATTTAAAGTTTCAAACAATATTTGAGTTACTGACCAAGTCTCTCCCCTGGGGGAAAGGTGAACGGCTCGGGTTTCGTGATCTTTGCCTGCTCTGCATTGCATTCCGAGCGCGAGAGAGCCTTCGATTGCGAGTACCAGTCATTCCAGCCGGGTCGGTTATTAGCCTTGAATCTTGCGAACGAGAAGAGCTGAGAATACTACAATGACGGAGCATGGCACCTATGACAACTAACGTCTCGGCATTCGATATCAGGAGTAGCGCGAGGAATCGATGGAAGGCGATAGGCGGGCAGATCTCTGAATAACCACGATCTCCCACTAGCCTGAGAGACACGAGAGATTATGGAGAGATGGAGAGAGATGGAGAAAGATGGAGTGGAGAGTGGAGTAGGGTTCGTTAAATGAGAATAGAGCGAGAATCGAGAACGATCATTCGTTCTCACTTATTGTATTTGACCGGTTCTTCTCGATCGATTGAGAATGGATTCTCGGCGAGAACTCTCGCAAAAACGTTTTCGCAAGAACGACTCTCCTTTCTCCCCTCTCATTCGCTTCGAATGAACATCGCTTGCCCGCTCTCTTACCCAAAAGAGAGGGAAAATGAGAGGAGAGACGAGTGAGTCGTTCTTGCGAGAACTCGAGCAAGAATATTGTTCTTGCTCAAGAATGACCGCTCCATTCTCGATCGAGAATTCTCAAATGAGAACGAAAAAGAATAGAGAGCTCTTTCGCGAGATCTCATTTAACGAACCCTAGTGTGGAGAGATGGAGAGTGACAGGGCACTGCCTTTGGAAACTGAACCCACCCTAACGCCGGACACTGATAGTAGCACGGCCAGCAGGTCCACCACTCCGAAGAACGAGAATTACATTCAAAGGTTGGCCTTAATCAGACAATTTGCCCAAAGAAGGTCAGAAAATCTCACTTGCAACTCTTTCCCGATGGTTCTACTTTGAACATCTTGTGCCTTCAGGATATGCCATCAGCGTCTTCTGGAAGGAATCCTTCTGGATCAATGTAGACTTAATTTGCGCGTACGTATCTCCCATCGTCTCTGTAGTCCGCGCACTCGGGCGTGGTCGTGGTCTCTTCTGCCGCCGTAGTCGTGGTTGTTGCCGTAGTCGTCGTACTCGTCGTTCTCGTCTTCTGAAGATTATGATGGAAGATGTCTTCGGGAGGGGGTCAGACCTGTTCCTCCTTCAGTGCCTTCAACTGTTCCGAGGTGCCGACGCCCACAGTGTAGCTGAAGGCGGGATACGCCAGAATCTGCAATCGTCGAATGGTAAAGGGATCTCATATCTGAGGTGCGGTCACGCATCATCGTTGATGCTAATCGATGAGGTCGAAATGCTCCATGGAGCAAAGGGAATAAAGGGACGCCAGATTCAATGGATCTACCGATAGGCTCGGCTTGATTCGGGTTTCGTTGCAGGCTGGCTTGCATCCACAGTCATCGATCTGATTCAGATTCGGCTCGATCGGATTGCGTTGATCTCCGCGATGGGTGGCGATGCAGTTGGCTGAAAAAAGACGAAACTGGTACTCAGCATCTTATCAATAACGAGGTATTGATGACAACATCATCTCACCCTGTTGGATCGTACCGCACCAGGTCTCGTTGTCCGCTTTGCGATACAGCGGATGAGCGCATCCACATCTCTTGAGTGTTTTTGTAGTAGTTTGAACTCATGACACTTAGGCCTTTTTCTTCCGCCTAAACTAGAGTGATGCTGGCAAGAGTCCTCCGAAACAGCTCTCAAGCACAAGACTGCCCCTAGCGACGCCACATCTCCCATTGTTTGCACAAACTTCGAGAATTCGTTTCTGCACACAGCTGACGAAACAGGAGTCGATGGTGTAGTTGAGATCCGAGTAGTAGTTTGATCCGGCATCCATCTGCGGCAGACAATCGCCGTACGGCGCCATGGCGCGCTCGGTGCGTGACTGAAAGAGTTACGTTAGGACTATATTCGAGGCGATTTTGAACTCCGAACCAATTGATGGATCCGAAAAGAATGAATTTCGAAAATGATAGTTCAGCCTACCTTCGAGATTGCGATGGACGTCTGAAAGCCGACGTTCAGGTTCAATCCTTGAGAGTCGAGCGAGACGAGTGAATTCTGTTCGTTCATCGTCATTCGAATGCCGACTCGCGATGTCGTGGGGATGTAGTCGGAGGCGGAAGTCAGGGGGTCGTACAGCTGTAATTTCGAAAATCGAGAATTTCCCTCGCTCAGAAATCAACCAAGCCGAGAAAAGAGCGTGAAAATGAGAGAGAGCCAGACTCTTGCTCCGAAAAACTCACGTTGGCAGTCAGAATGAGGCGTAGTCCCTGCTTCAAGCCGGGGCTGAAAAACAATTTTTTGGAAGCCATTCAGAAATCGCACCGCGTGATGGTCTGATTGCGCCACTGAACACAAAGCATCGACCGTATTCCGGATGAGGAATCTCTTCGATGTCTCCTCTGCAATAGTCAATGATGATTATGTACATGCGCATACATCATCAGCAGCACGCGATTTAACACTCCAGTCGTGATCCTGATAATGATTCTGGCAAAGGTAAAGGTACATCCCGACATCGAGACTGGGCTCGCGGGAGGACACTACTAGGCCAGTATCATTATCAAGAGTCTGATAATGTACAAAATTGCACTCACGGTTCGCACGTCTCTCCAGCGAACAGGCACTCGGTAACGACCTCGTCCAATCGGTACAGCGCGGGCGCTTTCTGGGCATCCGTCAGCTTCGCAGAGAGAATAATGAGCAGATCGTTCGCTCGCTCGAGGCGTTCGGGGCGGATTAGACCCTGAAAGGGCGTGTTAAAACGTTGATTGTGAACTGATCACCTGGAATCCGAATTCGTTCGGGCCGCCAGTTCCTTGCTCCGCCGCTCTGAACTCGGTCATCATTCGCTTAATTTCTCCAAATGCCGGATTCGCCATCACAACGCTCATCTTGAACGGGTTGAAGGCGCAGAAGGTCACATCGGGGAACGGCTGAAATGACAATGATAATGTCAGTTGCATTGACAATGTCAATCCACGTACCTGGGACGAGTACTCGATCGTTGTGGTCAAGTCAGAAGGGAAGGACAAGTACTTGATACAGATCGCGGTCACTTGCCATGTGAATGCCGAGATCCTGCAAGGTGTGCGACAACAAATTAGGGAGGACTTCGCAATTGTTCTCTACTATAAATGGACCAAAATAATTGCACTCACATCAGTAGCAGCACGACGAACCAGAGCAGCCGGAGCCATCTTGATTCGGCACACGCGACATTGCGCACACCCGCCACTGTAGACCATTCGGCAAAGTTGCCGAGTACCGTAGTCACTTTCATCATCCTTCCGGGATGGGAAGGGAAAGCAGGACTGAAATTGAGGGGGCTGGGCACAGTCTCCACTCTTGCAATCGTCAGGTTGTCCCATTAGACAATGCTTTCTCGCCTGCTAGAGAGGAGAGTGATCACGGGAAAGTGGGAGGGTCAGACGTTTTCTCCGCAGTGGGGAAGACTTTCCATGGCGACACCTGCCAACCTTATGCTCTTTTCGCACTCTTTTGTCTCGGATTTGCTGAGATGCGTCAGCAGAGGAGGAAGAGGAAGTTCCTGCTTGCATTTATAATGGCTAACTATTCGAAGATATTCTCATTTCGTTGCACGCCGATTTGGGCGATTGGGTCCGTTTATTGAAACACTTTGTCGCTATCGATCTCATTTTATAAGAGTGGCTATCCTTTCGATCTTTAGAAAGGAATGATTGCTAATCCACTCACTCCTTTCCTTATCTTCCAACTCTCTCATTTCGCATATGCCCTCTCGTCGGACAGAGAAACGAGGGAGCATGCAAAATGAGAGAGTCGGCCTGTTCCTCATCTCTTCCTTGTGCGTGATATCTCGTAGTTTAGTTCACGGGAATCGTTACTTCATTCCACTCACTCCCCACCTGGACTACGAGCAAACTAAAATAAACTCAAACTACGAATTCTACAGGTACACATGCATAGGCTTCCAATGCACCTCGACTGCCTTCACCTACGAAGCGGGATATAAGCCACTCATCTCCAGTGATGTGAGTATCTCAAACGGCATGACCGTCGGATACGATTTCGAAATACTTCGGATAGAAAACCCAGAAAGAGGATTCAAGATGCATTCGATAATGAGGAAAACACCTGTTCTCATACACGCCCTTGCAGTATAAAGGACTCTACTTGTATTGAGTGTGACACAGCGACCAGCGAATGGATATACAATTCCAGAGGTAAGGATTTTCAGTTTGAGCGTATCCATTTGGAAAGAATGCTTTTTTTCTGGGTATAAATTACGGAAGAATGGTGTATTCAGCTCATCACGTATACACCAGTCTACTCCACCTCAAATAAGGAAGAACAATCACTTCAGATATGGGCAAGATGTCTCAAGCGGATGTGGATAAGCACATAGTGGACACTCCGTACGAGTACGCGTGTCTCAGCAAGAAGTGATAGCCCAATCTTGGATTGATCACTTAGCAGACAGCCTCTTGTTTCCTTATTCGTTCCCAAATGAAAAATTACTTGATGCAAGTTATAAGTCGTGAATTTAAGCTATGTGTGTCGAGCCGTCCAATGACTAATGGAATATGGAAAGCCGGTAATGCGATTGTGTATCAATTGCTTAAGCAAAAAATCAATTGCGTGAATCAATTGCTCAATTTTTTTGCTCAATTGCTATGAATATTTATTCGGAATAATTGTGTGCATTGTTCTGACTTCTTCCCTAGAGACCGAAGCAGCCCACTCTCACTCCGGGCGGTAGCGCGGTCGGGTAGGCGCCGTTCTTGTTGGAATACTGCCACTGCTTGACTCCAGTGGTTGCGTCCGTGCTGAAAATAATCGGAAAAATGTAAAAATAAAACAAATAAATAAAAAATAAATAAATAAAGCTCACACGCAGTAGAGTTTCATATTTCCAAGGACAACACGACTCCCAGCTTGGGTGTACCCGAAGTTTTCGCCCTCGTAGCAGGAGTAGTACTGTCTGAGATGCTTGTTTTGACACTATTTTATGAATTAAAAAAAATAAATAACAAAAACACACCTGAACCGATCAAACTTCAGTGTATAGAAATCGTATTCGATCGGGGGGCAGCCCGTTTCGGAGAAGTAGAGGTTGACAGTGAAGCAGTGAAAGCCGGTGACTTGCACGCCGGTGAGGCCGGTGTCCTGGAGAGGAACGGCAAAAAATGACTCATTCTGAACGCTCTCACTCCTCACTGGACGGTGAGAGAGTACGTTCCTCTATTTCTCGCAATCTTTTCAACACAATTGCGAAAAGATTATTGCTCATTTGTCACCAACCAACACGAATACCGTACACCAAAGTGGTTCGGAAGGTCAGCTTTAGTTCCGTCGGTCTGATTTATGTTTTTGCAAACCTGCAGCTGCCAGCCGTCCTTGTTGCACTTCATCATTTTCATGTCAAAGTCGCTCGTTTCAATTGAGATTTCGGTTCCTATGGTTTTGTCCTCATAATAGACTCTCTTCAAGTAGTAGCCCTGCAATGTTTTGATTCATTATTTGAAAAAAAAATTCGAGTTTGGATGTATTTCACTCTTTTTCTGAATTCGACTTCTAGTACCTTAATCAATTGACTTTTTTTTCAATACTATTCCAATTACTCAATTAATTGACCTTTTCCATTGTAATGGATATTGAATTGGCATCACTAGTACCTTCAGGCATTCGAACGTATTCCCCTTGCGTTGACCACCGGTAGTCCAGGGTTCCGTACAAGCCGCGTGCTTGGCGCCCACGTCCTTGCAGGTAATTGCTGAAATGTTATTGTTATTGTTGTTATTGTTATTGCTGTTGTTTGTTTGGGTTTATGTAATGAATCAAAATGTAATGAAAATAACAGACATTTGATTTTGTTCTCGATCATGACACCGTACGCGGCAAGCGAGGGCACATGGCGGCAGAAGACTAAAAAATTAGATAATTAATTAATTATTAATTTTTTTATTAATTAATAATACAATCAACTAAAACGCACTGTTGTTACACTCCAGAAAGGGCATTTGTAGAAGGAGTTTCCCGCCCATTTCTAGAATTCGTTATTTCAAAAAAAAATTTATTTTCTAGACTCACTGTCTGGGTATTCCGTCTCCATAGAAATGACTGAATCGATGCAGGTCCATCTAAGAAATACGGTACATCACAAACATTTTTTTAAAAATATTTTAAAACGTTTTTCGAAAATGGTTTTACCTCGTCATTCCATCCGCAGATTGACCGACTTCCAGCAACTGGTTGGCGCCGGGAGGAAACAGATCATTATCTTTCACGACGCAGGAAACCGCTGAGCCGGCCGGAATCTGGAAATGTTTTTATGTTTATTTTTTAAAATCAAAAATAAATAAATAAATAAAAAATAAAAAATAAAATCGAGCTTGATCACCGTCACGCCATTCCCATTGACAAGAACCCATCGATTTCCCGCACTCCATTGCCTGAAATAAGTCCGTTTTTGCCAAGAATTCGAGTATTCGCCTCCTCTTTCTTCTCACTTTCTCGTCAGTACACAGGGGGCGAGAGAGTGCGCAAAATGAAGAGACGGAGCCCTAGTGTCGGCAAAGATCAAAGATCACTCACACACAAGTCAGACCGTCTCCATGATAAACGTCGCCAGTGGGCGTGGTGACGCTCATTTTTTCGAATGCAGTACTGTAGCAGCCATACTTGTTACTGCAAATTGGAGCTCGATCTTCGGTCAGAGAGGCGAGAGAGCGTGCAGATCAGTGTTGACAAATCGGCCTTCGTCTCTCCTCATTTTGCGTACTCTCTCGTCTCTCTGACCGGCGAGAGATGATTCGAAACGAGAGATGCACGTGCCGAATTGTCCACACTAGCGCAAACCTTTGATACTGCACACTGTGCATCGCGAAATTGAGCTGGTCACATCCTCCGACAGACGCCGGTATAACCCCACACCAGAAGCCGGAGAGTCGCATGCCAGCCAGGCCTGTGCCCTGGAATCATAAGTCTGACCTAGAGAACTAAGGGTGACCCTCCGAACTACGGTACTCACAGCGATGCTCCATCCAGTTGCATCGCATGAGGCCGTGGCCGGCTGCACATCTTGTATGCTGAACGTTTTCAGGACGTTATCGAAGTCGTAGTAGTGCACCTGGTTCAGGTAGCAGCCCTGCAAGGTTGTGCAATTAGAGCTCGAAGTACGAATCGCTGTCTCTTCATTTTGCACGCTCTCTCGCCCGATCTGCTGTAGAGAGAGCGCGGAGAATGAAGAGACGGTAACTCATATTTCGAGCTCTAGTCTGATCATCAGCAGAAATACTGCAAAATCTGCTTACCTTTTCGCAAACAAATGTTCCATTAACAGACACTGCGGCGTTGGCCCAGGGAACCGAGCAGATCTGGAGCAAACTGCTATTGTTATTGTTGTTGTTATTGTTGTTGTGTTGTTGCAACCAACCGGATCATGTTCTCCATAATCTCTGCACGAGATGACATCAATGTTGTATAAATCTTGCTTTTCGTCCAATGATGAGGACGAGCGACAATGTGCTGGAGAAGAAGGTGTTTTTATTTGTTTTTAAATTATTATTTTTTTTTCGATCTACAAGTGAATGAAAACTAACCTGAGTTGCATTCCACATACTTTGCGTAAGAGAAGAAATCTGAACGCGTTCATTCGTTAAAAAAATCATTGTATGATTATTAAAATCGAGTATTTAGACCTCGAAATGCGAGTCGCCGTCTCTTCATTTTGCACACTCTCTCGTCAGTTGACCGGGCGAGAGAGTGTGCACAATGAAGAGACGACGACTCGTATTTCGATCTCGCTTTATGCTCACATCCGAAATCGGGGATGCCCATCTTGATAATCTGATTATCGCTGCATTGGTATCTGAAATTCAACGTGAAGTGCGCTGCAATTCGAGACTAGAGTGTAGTCCCGTATTTCCGATTCTACTAATCATTGCACCTCGCATAGCCATCGACTGTGCCGATGTACACCAGTCCTACGCGCGAGGGCAGTAGCGTGGGGAAGGGCGCTATGAAATATTATTATTATATTAAATAATTTTAAGTATTTAGTTTAATGTTAATTATTAAAAATAATGAAGCTCACGCTCTGAAGCTTGGCCGCATTGAACGCTCACTGGTGTTTGCAAAGACTGAAATTTCATTTTTATTATTTTTTGCATAATTCAAAAAGTAAATTTAAAAAAGCGAACCGTAGAAATTCCAGCTTGGATGCCCTGCCAAATTCGCTGAACACAAGTGACACGGTCGTATGCGGTTAGAGTCGAACCGTTCTAGGATAAATAAATAAAAAAGATAAATCTTTAAAAAAAATAAAACAAAATACCTTGACAAAAATCTGGTCGTCGCACTCTAGTACGTGATGGATACCGTTGAGGCAGGATGAGTCAGGCACGGCCTGAGAAAAGTTATTGTTGTTTTTCATAACAACAACAAAAACAAGAAAATACCAGATTGAGAGCTACTCCAGTGTTGATAAAAGGGCAAGCGCATTTGTCCAGCAGCTCAAATTCGTCCCGATCGCAGGCAAAGTGTGGTGATGCACGCTGTAAAGTTGAACAATAAATTATGTTTAAAAAATTAAAATCGACAATTTGTGCAAAAAAAGCAGAGAAGATAAATACATTCAATTCGAGACTACACTCTAGTCCCGTATTTCGAGCTGTGCAACTAACCAATATGAATATGTCCCCGCTGCACGTGGTGCCGTACCAGTCACCGGCCAGGAAAGTCGCGCGGTCAACGGACACGATCGTAGCCTGACAATGAACATATCACGTAATAATCTGGGCCATCGGACTCGAAATACGGAATGACACATTTCGAATTTATTTTGTCTGCGTGTTGAGATATTGATCTTGCTTCTCATTGCGGCATATCAGATAACTTACATTCACAGCAAGCCCTTTAGAAAAAAAACCTTGCCATTGCTCAGTAATTTTCGAAAGACCCTTGTTCGGAAATGCCATCGATATAGCGTGTAGATCATGTTTTATGCTTATTGGTAAAAACTTATTGGTAAAAAAATGCTTACATCCACAGCAACCGCTCCAATCTGTCCTTGTAAGCATGATACAATAGTAGTACCACTGCTACAGTCTTGCTTGATACTAGTGGTGACGGCGGAGAATGGACCAGGCGCGGAGCAGGCGCCTGATTGAGATGTTATTTCAGTTTATATTTTTTATACATCAGGGGGAATTCAGCGTAACGATGATCGTCGTAATAATTTGGTGGATGTCTGTTTCGAAAATAATTGACTACGCTAAGTATGAGCGTTGCCGACTGGCAACTGCGTGACAATACAAACTGTAATACTCAACGGGATGCTCGCAACAGTAAGCAATCGGGATTTATTCACGTACCATGAACAAGTGGGGCGGCAATCACCAAGAAGAGTAGGAGCATCAGCATCGCAAAGTGATGGGTTCCAATCCAGTGGTTGTAGTTTAAATACCGGGTCCGGATGGCTTCGCACGTAATCGTATCTTCATTTCGCGTACTCTCTCACTGGCCTGAGAGGCGAGAGAGCGTGCAGACTGAAGAGAGTCATCGCTTGCCGAGCCCTCTCTAATACCGCGCTCGAAATACGAGTCGCCGTCTCTACATTCTCCACGCTCTCTCGTCAGTTGACCGGGCGAGAGAGCGAGCGAAATGAGGAGACGGCGGCTCGTAATTCTAACACCGAGCACGGAACGATTATGCTAATACGAGCAAGTCTGACGAACGTTTCGGTGCATTTTTGTCTCTCCATTTCACACTATCTCTTGATGTTCTATCGCCGAGAGAGTCAGTGAAGTGAAGAGACATTTCGAAATCATTCGGACGCGATCTACTGTTCTCGGTTCATCTCTTGGAAAAATGAATAATCAGTCAAACAGGATAGAAACGGGGAAGGGAGAAACGATTCCAAACGATTCTCGGTACAGTTGACCTCGCTTTTTCACATGCCAACGTGTTTGTCGCCCTGATACACAAAGATGCACTTAACGCAACATGTTTGTGGTTGTGGATTTGTTTCGGTTGTGGATTTGTGATTGAAGTGACAGTGATTTTATGTTTATTCAGAACCTCAGCGAGGTCAACTGTACCGAGAATCGTTTGGAATCGTTTCTCCCTTCCCCGTTTCTATCCTGTTTGACTGATTATTCATTTTTCCAAGAGATGAACCGAGAACAGTAGATCGCGTCCGAATGATTTCGAAATGTCTCTTCACTTCACTGACTCTCTCGGCGATAGAACATCAAGAGATAGTGTGAAATGGAGAGACAAAAATGCACCGAAACGTTCGTCAGACTTGCTCGTATTAGCATAATCGTTCCGTGCTCGGTGTTAGAATTACGAGCCGCCGTCTCCTCATTTCGCTCGCTCTCTCGCCCGGTCAACTGACGAGAGAGCGTGGAGAATGTAGAGACGGCGACTCGTATTTCGAGCGCGGTATTAGAGAGGGCTCGGCAAGCGATGACTCTCTTCAGTCTGCACGCTCTCTCGCCTCTCAGGCCAGTGAGAGAGTACGCGAAATGAAGATACGATTACGTGCGAAGCCATCCGGACCCGGTATTTAAACTACAACCACTGGATTGGAACCCATCACTTTGCGATGCTGATGCTCCTACTCTTCTTGGTGATTGCCGCCCCACTTGTTCATGGTACGTGAATAAATCCCGATTGCTTACTGTTGCGAGCATCCCGTTGAGTATTACAGTTTGTATTGTCACGCAGTTGCCAGTCGGCAACGCTCATACTTAGCGTAGTCAATTATTTTCGAAACAGACATCCACCAAATTATTACGACGATCATCGTTACGCTGAATTCCCCCTGATGTATAAAAAATATAAACTGAAATAACATCTCAATCAGGCGCCTGCTCCGCGCCTGGTCCATTCTCCGCCGTCACCACTAGTATCAAGCAAGACTGTAGCAGTGGTACTACTATTGTATCATGCTTACAAGGACAGATTGGAGCGGTTGCTGTGGATGTAAGCATTTTTTTACCAATAAGTTTTTACCAATAAGCATAAAACATGATCTACACGCTATATCGATGGCATTTCCGAACAAGGGTCTTTCGAAAATTACTGAGCAATGGCAAGGTTTTTTTTCTAAAGGGCTTGCTGTGAATGTAAGTTATCTGATATGCCGCAATGAGAAGCAAGATCAATATCTCAACACGCAGACAAAATAAATTCGAAATGTGTCATTCCGTATTTCGAGTCCGATGGCCCAGATTATTACGTGATATGTTCATTGTCAGGCTACGATCGTGTCCGTTGACCGCGCGACTTTCCTGGCCGGTGACTGGTACGGCACCACGTGCAGCGGGGACATATTCATATTGGTTAGTTGCACAGCTCGAAATACGGGACTAGAGTGTAGTCTCGAATTGAATGTATTTATCTTCTCTGCTTTTTTTGCACAAATTGTCGATTTTAATTTTTTAAACATAATTTATTGTTCAACTTTACAGCGTGCATCACCACACTTTGCCTGCGATCGGGACGAATTTGAGCTGCTGGACAAATGCGCTTGCCCTTTTATCAACACTGGAGTAGCTCTCAATCTGGTATTTTCTTGTTTTTGTTGTTGTTATGAAAAACAACAATAACTTTTCTCAGGCCGTGCCTGACTCATCCTGCCTCAACGGTATCCATCACGTACTAGAGTGCGACGACCAGATTTTTGTCAAGGTATTTTGTTTTATTTTTTTTAAAGATTTATCTTTTTTATTTATTTATCCTAGAACGGTTCGACTCTAACCGCATACGACCGTGTCACTTGTGTTCAGCGAATTTGGCAGGGCATCCAAGCTGGAATTTCTACGGTTCGCTTTTTTAAATTTACTTTTTGAATTATGCAAAAAATAATAAAAATGAAATTTCAGTCTTTGCAAACACCAGTGAGCGTTCAATGCGGCCAAGCTTCAGAGCGTGAGCTTCATTATTTTTAATAATTAACATTAAACTAAATACTTAAAATTATTTAATATAATAATAATATTTCATAGCGCCCTTCCCCACGCTACTGCCCTCGCGCGTAGGACTGGTGTACATCGGCACAGTCGATGGCTATGCGAGGTGCAATGATTAGTAGAATCGGAAATACGGGACTACACTCTAGTCTCGAATTGCAGCGCACTTCACGTTGAATTTCAGATACCAATGCAGCGATAATCAGATTATCAAGATGGGCATCCCCGATTTCGGATGTGAGCATAAAGCGAGATCGAAATACGAGTCGTCGTCTCTTCATTGTGCACACTCTCTCGCCCGGTCAACTGACGAGAGAGTGTGCAAAATGAAGAGACGGCGACTCGCATTTCGAGGTCTAAATACTCGATTTTAATAATCATACAATGATTTTTTTAACGAATGAACGCGTTCAGATTTCTTCTCTTACGCAAAGTATGTGGAATGCAACTCAGGTTAGTTTTCATTCACTTGTAGATCGAAAAAAAAATAATAATTTAAAAACAAATAAAAACACCTTCTTCTCCAGCACATTGTCGCTCGTCCTCATCATTGGACGAAAAGCAAGATTTATACAACATTGATGTCATCTCGTGCAGAGATTATGGAGAACATGATCCGGTTGGTTGCAACAACACAACAACAATAACAACAACAATAACAATAGCAGTTTGCTCCAGATCTGCTCGGTTCCCTGGGCCAACGCCGCAGTGTCTGTTAATGGAACATTTGTTTGCGAAAAGGTAAGCAGATTTTGCAGTATTTCTGCTGATGATCAGACTAGAGCTCGAAATATGAGTTACCGTCTCTTCATTCTCCGCGCTCTCTCTACAGCAGATCGGGCGAGAGAGCGTGCAAAATGAAGAGACAGCGATTCGTACTTCGAGCTCTAATTGCACAACCTTGCAGGGCTGCTACCTGAACCAGGTGCACTACTACGACTTCGATAACGTCCTGAAAACGTTCAGCATACAAGATGTGCAGCCGGCCACGGCCTCATGCGATGCAACTGGATGGAGCATCGCTGTGAGTACCGTAGTTCGGAGGGTCACCCTTAGTTCTCTAGGTCAGACTTATGATTCCAGGGCACAGGCCTGGCTGGCATGCGACTCTCCGGCTTCTGGTGTGGGGTTATACCGGCGTCTGTCGGAGGATGTGACCAGCTCAATTTCGCGATGCACAGTGTGCAGTATCAAAGGTTTGCGCTAGTGTGGACAATTCGGCACGTGCATCTCTCGTTTCGAATCATCTCTCGCCGGTCAGAGAGACGAGAGAGTACGCAAAATGAGGAGAGACGAAGGCCGATTTGTCAACACTGATCTGCACGCTCTCTCGCCTCTCTGACCGAAGATCGAGCTCCAATTTGCAGTAACAAGTATGGCTGCTACAGTACTGCATTCGAAAAAATGAGCGTCACCACGCCCACTGGCGACGTTTATCATGGAGACGGTCTGACTTGTGTGTGAGTGATCTTTGATCTTTGCCGACACTAGGGCTCCGTCTCTTCATTTTGCGCACTCTCTCGCCCCCTGTGTACTGACGAGAAAGTGAGAAGAAAGAGGAGGCGAATACTCGAATTCTTGGCAAAAAC
The DNA here is from genome assembly GCA_900490775.1 of Pristionchus maxplancki. Lineage (NCBI taxonomy): Eukaryota > Metazoa > Nematoda > Chromadorea > Rhabditida > Neodiplogasteridae > Pristionchus > Pristionchus maxplancki. The sequence continues at coordinate 8,633 of LS557868.1, read as the reverse complement.
GGACTTATTTCAGGCAATGGAGTGCGGGAAATCGATGGGTTCTTGTCAATGGGAATGGCGTGACGGTGATCAAGCTCGATTTTATTTTTTATTTTTTATTTATTTATTTATTTTTGATTTTAAAAAATAAACATAAAAACATTTCCAGATTCCGGCCGGCTCAGCGGTTTCCTGCGTCGTGAAAGATAATGATCTGTTTCCTCCCGGCGCCAACCAGTTGCTGGAAGTCGGTCAATCTGCGGATGGAATGACGAGGTAAAACCATTTTCGAAAAACGTTTTAAAATATTTTTAAAAAAATGTTTGTGATGTACCGTATTTCTTAGATGGACCTGCATCGATTCAGTCATTTCTATGGAGACGGAATACCCAGACAGTGAGTCTAGAAAATAAATTTTTTTTTGAAATAACGAATTCTAGAAATGGGCGGGAAACTCCTTCTACAAATGCCCTTTCTGGAGTGTAACAACAGTGCGTTTTAGTTGATTGTATTATTAATTAATAAAAAAATTAATAATTAATTAATTATCTAATTTTTTAGTCTTCTGCCGCCATGTGCCCTCGCTTGCCGCGTACGGTGTCATGATCGAGAACAAAATCAAATGTCTGTTATTTTCATTACATTTTGATTCATTACATAAACCCAAACAAACAACAGCAATAACAATAACAACAATAACAATAACATTTCAGCAATTACCTGCAAGGACGTGGGCGCCAAGCACGCGGCTTGTACGGAACCCTGGACTACCGGTGGTCAACGCAAGGGGAATACGTTCGAATGCCTGAAGGTACTAGTGATGCCAATTCAATATCCATTACAATGGAAAAGGTCAATTAATTGAGTAATTGGAATAGTATTGAAAAAAAAGTCAATTGATTAAGGTACTAGAAGTCGAATTCAGAAAAAGAGTGAAATACATCCAAACTCGAATTTTTTTTTCAAATAATGAATCAAAACATTGCAGGGCTACTACTTGAAGAGAGTCTATTATGAGGACAAAACCATAGGAACCGAAATCTCAATTGAAACGAGCGACTTTGACATGAAAATGATGAAGTGCAACAAGGACGGCTGGCAGCTGCAGGTTTGCAAAAACATAAATCAGACCGACGGAACTAAAGCTGACCTTCCGAACCACTTTGGTGTACGGTATTCGTGTTGGTTGGTGACAAATGAGCAATAATCTTTTCGCAATTGTGTTGAAAAGATTGCGAGAAATAGAGGAACGTACTCTCTCACCGTCCAGTGAGGAGTGAGAGCGTTCAGAATGAGTCATTTTTTGCCGTTCCTCTCCAGGACACCGGCCTCACCGGCGTGCAAGTCACCGGCTTTCACTGCTTCACTGTCAACCTCTACTTCTCCGAAACGGGCTGCCCCCCGATCGAATACGATTTCTATACACTGAAGTTTGATCGGTTCAGGTGTGTTTTTGTTATTTATTTTTTTTAATTCATAAAATAGTGTCAAAACAAGCATCTCAGACAGTACTACTCCTGCTACGAGGGCGAAAACTTCGGGTACACCCAAGCTGGGAGTCGTGTTGTCCTTGGAAATATGAAACTCTACTGCGTGTGAGCTTTATTTATTTATTTTTTATTTATTTGTTTTATTTTTACATTTTTCCGATTATTTTCAGCACGGACGCAACCACTGGAGTCAAGCAGTGGCAGTATTCCAACAAGAACGGCGCCTACCCGACCGCGCTACCGCCCGGAGTGAGAGTGGGCTGCTTCGGTCTCTAGGGAAGAAGTCAGAACAATGCACACAATTATTCCGAATAAATATTCATAGCAATTGAGCAAAAAAATTGAGCAATTGATTCACGCAATTGATTTTTTGCTTAAGCAATTGATACACAATCGCATTACCGGCTTTCCATATTCCATTAGTCATTGGACGGCTCGACACACATAGCTTAAATTCACGACTTATAACTTGCATCAAGTAATTTTTCATTTGGGAACGAATAAGGAAACAAGAGGCTGTCTGCTAAGTGATCAATCCAAGATTGGGCTATCACTTCTTGCTGAGACACGCGTACTCGTACGGAGTGTCCACTATGTGCTTATCCACATCCGCTTGAGACATCTTGCCCATATCTGAAGTGATTGTTCTTCCTTATTTGAGGTGGAGTAGACTGGTGTATACGTGATGAGCTGAATACACCATTCTTCCGTAATTTATACCCAGAAAAAAAGCATTCTTTCCAAATGGATACGCTCAAACTGAAAATCCTTACCTCTGGAATTGTATATCCATTCGCTGGTCGCTGTGTCACACTCAATACAAGTAGAGTCCTTTATACTGCAAGGGCGTGTATGAGAACAGGTGTTTTCCTCATTATCGAATGCATCTTGAATCCTCTTTCTGGGTTTTCTATCCGAAGTATTTCGAAATCGTATCCGACGGTCATGCCGTTTGAGATACTCACATCACTGGAGATGAGTGGCTTATATCCCGCTTCGTAGGTGAAGGCAGTCGAGGTGCATTGGAAGCCTATGCATGTGTACCTGTAGAATTCGTAGTTTGAGTTTATTTTAGTTTGCTCGTAGTCCAGGTGGGGAGTGAGTGGAATGAAGTAACGATTCCCGTGAACTAAACTACGAGATATCACGCACAAGGAAGAGATGAGGAACAGGCCGACTCTCTCATTTTGCATGCTCCCTCGTTTCTCTGTCCGACGAGAGGGCATATGCGAAATGAGAGAGTTGGAAGATAAGGAAAGGAGTGAGTGGATTAGCAATCATTCCTTTCTAAAGATCGAAAGGATAGCCACTCTTATAAAATGAGATCGATAGCGACAAAGTGTTTCAATAAACGGACCCAATCGCCCAAATCGGCGTGCAACGAAATGAGAATATCTTCGAATAGTTAGCCATTATAAATGCAAGCAGGAACTTCCTCTTCCTCCTCTGCTGACGCATCTCAGCAAATCCGAGACAAAAGAGTGCGAAAAGAGCATAAGGTTGGCAGGTGTCGCCATGGAAAGTCTTCCCCACTGCGGAGAAAACGTCTGACCCTCCCACTTTCCCGTGATCACTCTCCTCTCTAGCAGGCGAGAAAGCATTGTCTAATGGGACAACCTGACGATTGCAAGAGTGGAGACTGTGCCCAGCCCCCTCAATTTCAGTCCTGCTTTCCCTTCCCATCCCGGAAGGATGATGAAAGTGACTACGGTACTCGGCAACTTTGCCGAATGGTCTACAGTGGCGGGTGTGCGCAATGTCGCGTGTGCCGAATCAAGATGGCTCCGGCTGCTCTGGTTCGTCGTGCTGCTACTGATGTGAGTGCAATTATTTTGGTCCATTTATAGTAGAGAACAATTGCGAAGTCCTCCCTAATTTGTTGTCGCACACCTTGCAGGATCTCGGCATTCACATGGCAAGTGACCGCGATCTGTATCAAGTACTTGTCCTTCCCTTCTGACTTGACCACAACGATCGAGTACTCGTCCCAGGTACGTGGATTGACATTGTCAATGCAACTGACATTATCATTGTCATTTCAGCCGTTCCCCGATGTGACCTTCTGCGCCTTCAACCCGTTCAAGATGAGCGTTGTGATGGCGAATCCGGCATTTGGAGAAATTAAGCGAATGATGACCGAGTTCAGAGCGGCGGAGCAAGGAACTGGCGGCCCGAACGAATTCGGATTCCAGGTGATCAGTTCACAATCAACGTTTTAACACGCCCTTTCAGGGTCTAATCCGCCCCGAACGCCTCGAGCGAGCGAACGATCTGCTCATTATTCTCTCTGCGAAGCTGACGGATGCCCAGAAAGCGCCCGCGCTGTACCGATTGGACGAGGTCGTTACCGAGTGCCTGTTCGCTGGAGAGACGTGCGAACCGTGAGTGCAATTTTGTACATTATCAGACTCTTGATAATGATACTGGCCTAGTAGTGTCCTCCCGCGAGCCCAGTCTCGATGTCGGGATGTACCTTTACCTTTGCCAGAATCATTATCAGGATCACGACTGGAGTGTTAAATCGCGTGCTGCTGATGATGTATGCGCATGTACATAATCATCATTGACTATTGCAGAGGAGACATCGAAGAGATTCCTCATCCGGAATACGGTCGATGCTTTGTGTTCAGTGGCGCAATCAGACCATCACGCGGTGCGATTTCTGAATGGCTTCCAAAAAATTGTTTTTCAGCCCCGGCTTGAAGCAGGGACTACGCCTCATTCTGACTGCCAACGTGAGTTTTTCGGAGCAAGAGTCTGGCTCTCTCTCATTTTCACGCTCTTTTCTCGGCTTGGTTGATTTCTGAGCGAGGGAAATTCTCGATTTTCGAAATTACAGCTGTACGACCCCCTGACTTCCGCCTCCGACTACATCCCCACGACATCGCGAGTCGGCATTCGAATGACGATGAACGAACAGAATTCACTCGTCTCGCTCGACTCTCAAGGATTGAACCTGAACGTCGGCTTTCAGACGTCCATCGCAATCTCGAAGGTAGGCTGAACTATCATTTTCGAAATTCATTCTTTTCGGATCCATCAATTGGTTCGGAGTTCAAAATCGCCTCGAATATAGTCCTAACGTAACTCTTTCAGTCACGCACCGAGCGCGCCATGGCGCCGTACGGCGATTGTCTGCCGCAGATGGATGCCGGATCAAACTACTACTCGGATCTCAACTACACCATCGACTCCTGTTTCGTCAGCTGTGTGCAGAAACGAATTCTCGAAGTTTGTGCAAACAATGGGAGATGTGGCGTCGCTAGGGGCAGTCTTGTGCTTGAGAGCTGTTTCGGAGGACTCTTGCCAGCATCACTCTAGTTTAGGCGGAAGAAAAAGGCCTAAGTGTCATGAGTTCAAACTACTACAAAAACACTCAAGAGATGTGGATGCGCTCATCCGCTGTATCGCAAAGCGGACAACGAGACCTGGTGCGGTACGATCCAACAGGGTGAGATGATGTTGTCATCAATACCTCGTTATTGATAAGATGCTGAGTACCAGTTTCGTCTTTTTTCAGCCAACTGCATCGCCACCCATCGCGGAGATCAACGCAATCCGATCGAGCCGAATCTGAATCAGATCGATGACTGTGGATGCAAGCCAGCCTGCAACGAAACCCGAATCAAGCCGAGCCTATCGGTAGATCCATTGAATCTGGCGTCCCTTTATTCCCTTTGCTCCATGGAGCATTTCGACCTCATCGATTAGCATCAACGATGATGCGTGACCGCACCTCAGATATGAGATCCCTTTACCATTCGACGATTGCAGATTCTGGCGTATCCCGCCTTCAGCTACACTGTGGGCGTCGGCACCTCGGAACAGTTGAAGGCACTGAAGGAGGAACAGGTCTGACCCCCTCCCGAAGACATCTTCCATCATAATCTTCAGAAGACGAGAACGACGAGTACGACGACTACGGCAACAACCACGACTACGGCGGCAGAAGAGACCACGACCACGCCCGAGTGCGCGGACTACAGAGACGATGGGAGATACGTACGCGCAAATTAAGTCTACATTGATCCAGAAGGATTCCTTCCAGAAGACGCTGATGGCATATCCTGAAGGCACAAGATGTTCAAAGTAGAACCATCGGGAAAGAGTTGCAAGTGAGATTTTCTGACCTTCTTTGGGCAAATTGTCTGATTAAGGCCAACCTTTGAATGTAATTCTCGTTCTTCGGAGTGGTGGACCTGCTGGCCGTGCTACTATCAGTGTCCGGCGTTAGGGTGGGTTCAGTTTCCAAAGGCAGTGCCCTGTCACTCTCCATCTCTCCACACTAGGGTTCGTTAAATGAGATCTCGCGAAAGAGCTCTCTATTCTTTTTCGTTCTCATTTGAGAATTCTCGATCGAGAATGGAGCGGTCATTCTTGAGCAAGAACAATATTCTTGCTCGAGTTCTCGCAAGAACGACTCACTCGTCTCTCCTCTCATTTTCCCTCTCTTTTGGGTAAGAGAGCGGGCAAGCGATGTTCATTCGAAGCGAATGAGAGGGGAGAAAGGAGAGTCGTTCTTGCGAAAACGTTTTTGCGAGAGTTCTCGCCGAGAATCCATTCTCAATCGATCGAGAAGAACCGGTCAAATACAATAAGTGAGAACGAATGATCGTTCTCGATTCTCGCTCTATTCTCATTTAACGAACCCTACTCCACTCTCCACTCCATCTTTCTCCATCTCTCTCCATCTCTCCATAATCTCTCGTGTCTCTCAGGCTAGTGGGAGATCGTGGTTATTCAGAGATCTGCCCGCCTATCGCCTTCCATCGATTCCTCGCGCTACTCCTGATATCGAATGCCGAGACGTTAGTTGTCATAGGTGCCATGCTCCGTCATTGTAGTATTCTCAGCTCTTCTCGTTCGCAAGATTCAAGGCTAATAACCGACCCGGCTGGAATGACTGGTACTCGCAATCGAAGGCTCTCTCGCGCTCGGAATGCAATGCAGAGCAGGCAAAGATCACGAAACCCGAGCCGTTCACCTTTCCCCCAGGGGAGAGACTTGGTCAGTAACTCAAATATTGTTTGAAACTTTAAATTTCAAATGTTGGATTGTAGTTGGCGATTGTTTGGATTTGGAGGCTATGCTGAAGTCTGCACCGGCACAGTTTGAAATGGACCGCCCGTACAGGTTGTTCTTTGCTCTTTTCTCTGTTAAATTGTCAAAATGGAGTACGCTTTCTTCATTCGCTCTCACTAGTGAGAGAGCACGCGAGATGAAGAGGCTGATTTTGACTACCCTACTCATGATTATTCAGGGTCGATGGTCCTAAGCCCGTGCTCTACAAGATTTCACCAGAGGAATACTGACACTCGGATTGGCCGTGCAGCTATATATGCGCCACTGGTAACGGCCGACAACGCTTCCCCAATTATGGATCGACTTTCCACCGCATTGACAGGGTCGATTGCAAGGAGGTTGAGCAAAACTTGAAAAAAAGCAACAAAACATTCTAATCTTGCAGTTCTTCAAGTGCTTCGCGATCAACGTCACTGGCTACGCACACATTCCGATGTTCACAAACTGGGACACTGGCGCCTCGAAGATTGACTGCGATCGGGCGACAACTGACGGAACAAGCAAAGCGAGGAGCAAGAGAAGCGCTGGTCTCCCGGAAAACAAATTGGGCACTCCCGGCGTGAGTGTTGCGTGTGAAACACCCCGTTGTCGTCTCCTCATTTTGCGTGCTCTCTCGCATCTCTTAGCGGAAAGTGCACCATATGAAGAGACCATTTCTTGCGAAGCCATCCAATTAGTCTCCTCAATTCGCGCATTCTCGTACGTCGACCGGGCGAGAGATTGCACGAAACGAAGAGACGCGAACGCCAACAATCTAAAATCTTTAGAAGGGCTCCTGCGAATCGTGGAACGCCAACTTCAAGAGCGTGGAGAACTGCCACGCCTGGTTTGTTGCGTCAGACTCTCCTTCAGAAATAAAAAATCCGGTACATAAATCAGGTACAAGAAGAACGGAATGATCGTGAATGTCTACTACAAGACGCTCGCGGTTGGAGTGATCGTCGAGTCTGCCTCATATTCTGTACGTTTTTTGGACAAGCACCGAGATAGGATAGGAAATGCACGATATCCGTGTTAGCACTGGTCAATGTCTAGTGTGCTAAATAAGAAGTAAGAAGTAATGTGTGTTAAAAAAGTTCTGTCAGCTCTCCACCGCCCTCAACGACATCGGTGGTCAGGCGGGTCTCTGGCTCGGTCTCTCCGTCATTTCCGTCGTCGAGTGCCTCTGCCTACCCGTCGTGCTGCTGCTATTTTGCTTCACGGGCAGACGCCTCACTTCGGCCGTCAGAAGAGGGGTGAGTTTGGCCTCGACGTTGCTGCGTGTTATTAGACTCCATTCATTTGGATCCGCCATGTTAAGTTATGACAATAGATATCATGTGAGAGACCAGGAAAGGGAGGACCGAGAGGCATCGCGGCCGGAGCCGCGCATGACGTAATTGAGCAAGTTTTAGCGTGCTCCCGCGCGCGAGGTCGAGGATGACGATGTCGACGATGATATGGTGTGAGCACGACGGATATCCTCCAGTGATAGATCAGTCGTACCGATAAACCACTTGTTAATAGTCGCTTGTAGAACACGGTACCACACACAAGTGACACTTATTCATGTTTTATTACGTGCATCAAGTAACTTGAACAACCAACGAGAATGACCCAATTAAGAGAACTAGAGGGTGGCTGATCAGAGAGATCAATCCGAGATTGGGCGATCACTTCTTGCGGAGACACGCGTACTCGTACGGAGGCTTCACCATGTGCTTATCCACGTCCGCTTGCGACATCTTGCCCATATCTGAAGGGTGTTTTTTCGTCATTTTAAGGGGAATTGGCCGGTTGAGCTTCGCTGAGAACCAATCTTCAGTGATTCATACCCAGAAAAGAAGCTCAGCGACACCCATCCTTTCCACATGGATACACTCAAACTGAAGATCCGTACCTCTAGAATTGTACGTCCATTCGCCGGTCGCTGTATCACACTCAATCGAGTTCAAGAAGAGTCCGTCATACTGTAAGGGCGGGGATGAAAGGGGCGGGATGTGTTTTCTTATTATGCAATCATGCAATGGCCTCTTTTTATAGATAATCTATGCGAGATTTAAGTTAGCCCAACCATCGTACTGTCAGGGCGTTTGAGATACT
>LS557865.1:665154-687912 GCA_900490775.1 Pristionchus maxplancki | reverse complement strand
TGCATTATCCCAGTCATTATATAGTCCAGTACCGAGTTCGGACAACAAGCCGAGTATTCTGCAAACAGAAATTTCAATTGAGGTATATTACAAAAATAAATAAAACGAACTAACTGAGTGATGCGCTCGCCTACGAATCCATCAACAATCTTCGTGAGAGATTCAGCGCTCTTCAATGAACTCTTGAAAAGCGCCCAGTTCGCCTCCATAACTGAATGAAATGTGATTACGGCCATATACCAAAATGATTCAAGTACATTCGCCGAAAAATACGGTTCAAAACCAAGAAAAAAATCACTTTTAACGAGCCAATTATTTATCAACATTTTCGTTCACATAAGAACAACAACAACAACAAAACAACAACAATGTGACATTACGACCACCGGAAGAAGGTCGAGAAGATATAAAAAATATGTCGATAGATCATTAACAAGTGAGTGTTATTCATATCAAAGGAGAAATTTGCAACAATTGTGGAAGAGGTTCTATTGGTGCTAGTTCTGATATACATGGTTGAACTTGATCAAAGGACCGAAATCCCATTTCTTCTCGAGATGCTTAATCTGGATGGTGTACTCTTGGGAGCACTCGAAGTGATTCTTGCTGTGAGTCGTCAGCACACCGTCGTCATAGTGGAAAAGATACGTTAGTCCCATTGGATCATGCGAATGGAGCTGTAATTAAACAAAATACTATGCTAACTCAGGTACATGTGCTATTATTGCCAGTTGATCATCTGACAACGTAAAATGAGAGAAGCATGCCTGGGCCGAATATCATCATTAATTCCACAGAAATAAGTCTATCATTGGTATTGCGCAGTCCTATTCCCCTCCTTCGGGGGTATTTATTATGCTGTCAATGTGATATCTACAACCCAACCACGAACCTGGATCGACATGTCCTTAGCGCGATAGACTCTCTTCTTGTTCCACCTTTGGACGGTGACCCCATAGAAAGTAGACAATGCCGAAATATGGAGCTTCTCTAGAAAGAAAAATCCAGATCTACACTGCACATTATCTCTCGCAATTCTCAAAAAATTACCTGTAACGAAAGCCTCGAACGATTCCATAGCGTACTCGCGATCGATCATGAGCTGTAACCACTCAGAGTAATTGAAAAACGGCTTCATACATTTTCTTCGTGTTGAATTATAAGCTTCGTTCACCTTTCTGATGCAGCCAAAATCTTCAGCGGTGAGTGAGATACAGACGAGTCTCCAGAGTTCCACAACTTTAACGTTGCGAGCGAGAATTAAGAGTCGGGAGAGGTCGAATTGTGGAAAATTGAGATTGGCAGATGCGCCGACCTCAACCTCCTGCGAGTGAAATAATAATATAAAATAAGTTTTCATTGTTTTCAAATTTAAGCTTTAAAAAATTCATTTTCAACTGCGAAACGGAAAATAACACTCACATCAAGGCATTGAGTCTCCAATCTGATACTACCAGCTTTGAATTGAAGAATTGCATCAATAATAGGTAAATCGTGCTGAAATAAAAATAATCTAATTTATATAAATCTCACAATAAATACCTCGGCCGGCTCGAGGTTGAATTTCAGATGAATCTTCTCGATGTAAGTGTTACGAGCTAGACGACGCAATCCCATTGCCAACTTCTCCAGATCCTTATAAGTTGAATGGCGACCCGAGGTAGTTGTTCTAGACCTCACTGTACAACACTTACGAAAGATCTATAAAAATAATTAGAAACGAGGATATTGTTTTAGATGCTTGAGTAATTCAATAAAATACCTCAACATCAAGTGTCTCCAACTTATTCTTGAATGCGAGCTGAAGTTGGTCCAATCTCTTATTCAATCGCAACTTGAGACGAATCGGAATATCACAATACGAGAAGATTCTTTCGATAATCTCATTCGGGAAATCCGAAAACGACATCTGAAATACGTATAAGCTTATTATTTTGTGCGTTCTACTATATAAAAAAATATCAGAAATATCCAGAATATAAAAACAATGTAGTACAATTATTGTATACCTGTCCCATCTTCTGCATCTGACCAGCAAGTTCGTCCATTTCGCGACAAGACATGACTAGTCTGTAAATCTCAATCTCTCTTTCACAAATCTTTTTTTTTCAAATTTCAAATATTTTCCAGAGAGCTTACAACAATAAGTTCACGAATATTACTATTGACAATCAAGTACATTTGCCGAAACATACGGTTCAAAATCACGAAAGCGCATCTAACGAGATAATTATTTATCAGCATTTTTCTTCACATAAGAACAACAACATTAAAAATATGATGTGACGTTACGACCACAGAAAATGAATTCGTCGAAAAGACATTGCATATTTTGAAATGTCAAGTGATCATTAACTAATGAGTCAAAACAAAGGAAAAATTAACTTGCAACAAATGTGAAAGATTTACCATAGGTGGTGATTCTGAGTCTGATACACATGATTGAATTTGATCATTTTCTCAGAACCAAACTCCCGTTTCCTCTCGTGATGCTCAAACTTGATCAAGTACTCATGGATGCACTCGACTCGATTCTTTCTTCTAAGAAAGTTCGTAAAGAGACTGCCTTCATAGTGATTGAGATCGAGCCAGATATTTGGCTGGTACGAATAGAGCTGAAACGAATTATATTTTCACGCACGAGCGAGCAAACACATCTGAAGAAAAATTAAAGTGTCGACAATCGACAATATCGACTACCTAACTACCAACCTGGACCGACTCGTCCTTAGCACGATACACTCTCTTTCGTTCGGGAATAAATTCATCTTCGATGGTTACCCCGAGGAGAGTAAGCAGTGCAGCATTTTGAGTGTCTTCTATAAAAGCAAAGCATGAAACAACTGACCATGAACAATATGTGAAATTAAAATTCTCCAATTCACCTGGAACGACAACTTCGAACGATTCCATAGTGCACTCGCGATCGACCATAAGCTGCAATGTTTCCCGGGATTTTATTTACAACTTTATCACTCATTTTCCAAAATCTATAAAAATATGCGGTTATAAAGCTCGTTCACCTTTCTGATGCAGCCGAAATCCTCAGCGGTGAGCGACGTACAGATGAGTCCATCAATTTTGACGACTCTAACATTCTGGGCAAGAGTTTGGAGTCGGGAAAGATCCAATTGCGGAAAGTTGACATGGCAGTAGGAGAAATCATCCTGGTTTTAAATGTTAAAAAAATAGTTTGATCGACTCTGAATGTAGATCTACTACATTTATCCCTACACAGCTCTTGTGATGAAGAACGGTATAACGATGAATGAGAAAGACTAAGATTTGATCTGTTAAATACTAGAGTTGAAAAGCGAAATAGAAGGATAAAATAAATCCAACCTCAACATATTGAGTTATCATCCAGATTCTCCCAGATTTGAATTCGAGAATCGCATCGATAACAACTAACTCGTGCTGTGATCACATTGGTAATATTATAGATGTATATATTATAGAAATAGGTAAGTAAATAGTTCAGTTATTATACATTGTTTAATACTCGGAATACCTAGTTTAAAAAAAACAAATGAAACCTCGGTCAGCTCGTTGGTAATTTTGAGCCGAATATTCTCGACATACGTGTTCCGAGCCAGACAACGTAACCCAATTGCCAACTTGTCAAGATCAGAATAGTTTCGAATTGAATTCGAGAGATCAGTTCTCATTCGACACCGTTTACGATAGATCTGTGATAGAAATTGAATGTATTCGAAATGATATTTGTTTATCTTTGCGTTGCATATGCAACAGCATACCTCGATAACATCAAGTCTCTCCAACTTATTCTTGAAAGCGAGCTGAATCTGGTCCAATCTCTTGTTCAATCGCAACTTGAGACGAGTCGGAATATCACAATACGAGAGGATTCTTTCGATAATCTCATTCGGAAAATCCGAAAACGTTATCTGAAATATGAATGCCCTTATTTTATTGAATATTTTTAGAAATTAGAACAAACTTCGGAATATACTGCAAATTGAACAATGTTGTGAGATACCTGTCCCATCTTCTCCATCTGACCAACAAGTTCGTTCATTTCGCGACGAGACATCACTAGTCTAAAAATAATAATCACTTCATATTTTACCTTCTTACCGGCTATTGACAATCAAGTACATTCTCCGAAACATACGGATTGAAGTCACGATCGATTACAGATGGATTTTAACTATTTATCAATTTTGCATCTTCATGAAAACACAACAACATACATACAAGGACATGATTGGACGAGGAATTTGATCACTATCACTACAGTTAATATCTTCTAGAATGACCAAACTGATCGCTTAGGCCGTCTCCAATTAGTGTTCCTCAGTAGAGTGTTGATCCGTTATCGATCGGAGTCATCGCACAGCCCGATTGGTTTCCGTTTCTCTTCTTTCCGTAGGAATGCTAGGATTAAATATACAAATACTAACTTTTGCATAATCGAAATGTAAAAACTTCGTCGCTGGGCATTTAGTAACGTTATCAATTACCGTGCGTTCAAAAAGCTTATATGAAATTAGCGTGCATACCGAGTAGTGAAGGTTGACGTGTCTCGAACATAAGAGAAATGGATGTCCAGTTTTGAGATATCCATAAGCGGCCTTGAGCTGTTTCGGAGTTAGCTGAAAGCACTTAGCTTAGCTTCGTTACCTCTCAGTTTTAATATTTGATTGTCTTTTCTTTGTAATAATAATAATTTATTCACGTCAGGCAATAATGGTCAGATGAGGATTTTCTTATCTTCTTTGCTTTTTAATAACGAGAGAAAAATTGAAAGATACGATCAAACCTCGATGAGGTTCTGGACGAATGTTCGGGCCATAGCCGGATCCCGGGGTGAGAACATCCAGGAAGTGGTGTAATCTACGCAGAGAGTACACTGGCGAGAGTACGGCTCACGCGAGGGAATCTGATAGAAAATATGAGTTATCCTCGTGATATTTGCAAGTCGATAACACCTTCTTCTTCACTGGTACTGTTGCAACTTGATCGATAGACTTGAAATCGATGGATTGCTGTTTATTAACTTGGAACAATCTCAAAGAAATTCAGTTCATAAAAGAAACAAATTAGGAAAATTGAGTTATCACTAACAGTTTGATTGGAGGCCTCAAGGGAATTGGCTCGATATTGACTGGATAAATCACTTGAGAATTCTTGTTTATTCTTTCTATTCCTTTACCGGAGAATTCATTCATCTGACCGATAGAACGAGAAGTACCCGTGGACGGGCAGAATATCTGAAGAAATAATTAATTAAACAAATAAAATTGCGACAAGTAAAATTCACATCGGCAATGGGCTCTTCCTGCTTGATATCAGCGAAATTATCGATTGGTTCTTCCTTGATCTCTACTGGTTCATCCTTGATCGTATCTGTAGTCTTGAACAGTGAAACAGTCACTCTTTCTTTGGCAATCAGTCCATTACACTGAATTCAGATTTTCTCGGTATGCCAACGAGAAAAAACCCCTCACAGTGTTGAGCGGAGAATTGGTTGAGTCGTCCTGGCTGGTTGACAATTCAGTCAAAATATGATTAGCAGTAGGGGTAGAGGCGGGTGAAAGCTGATAAAGCTTACTTTAAAAATGGGTCAGAGGCTTGGTTATTATATACGAAAAACGTGCTTGCATTGTAGATAATCTTCGATAATTTATTGACATCATTCATATTATTATTGCGCATTGCTCACCTCCGCCGATGGAATATGTCTCGTGCAGATAACAGCTTGTTTGCCATGGGAGTACAATCGCTTGCCGAGCCCTCGCTGGGCTGGAGTCAACTGGAAATACAGTATTCTTATTTACACATGACCAAAATGCTCTACAACAATTATATACATCTACTCTTCTAGTGAACGTTCTAATGAATGTCGAGTATCCCTCGAGTATATCTAATTGGCTAAGAACAAACCTCAACGAGCTTGAGAAAGAAGCGTGCGGCGAAATGCGGATGTCGGGGTGAGGTGGTGAAGGAATCAGAGTGGCCCAAGCAAAGATCACACGTGCGATGCTGCTGCACCTTCATTAATGGACCGTGTTCCTCTTCCTGTGAATAAAATTGAAAAGATACTCTACTTAAATAAGTAAACAATTATCGATTAAAGAATCATTGCAGAGTGGAACTAACGGAACAGCGGCGTTATAACAACTCACAAATAATTTTCTCAACCTTTCTTTCGGCTCTTTTTCTCTTTGTTGCTCCTCCACCCTTCGCTGCTGGTCTTTTCTGAATTCAGTCTTTTCTAGAAGATTCAGGAGATGCTTGATTGCCCTCTGAATATCGCGAATAGCAAGCTGAAAAGTTGAATCCTTCAGAAAAAATTAAATAAAACATACGCTTTAAAAAAAAAACAAATGTAAATATCGACTCACAATAGCGTGGACGTTCTGTTTGGAAATCGAGAGATCAGTAATTGTTCCTCCCCATGCATTATCCCAGTCATTATATAGTCCTGTGCCCAGTTCTGACAACAAGCTGACCACTCTGCAAACAGAAATTTCAATTTAGATATATTAGAATATTAAATAGAATGAACTAACTGAGTGATGCGCTCGCCTACAAATCCATCAACCATCTTCGTTAGAGATTCGGCGCTTTTCAATGAACTCTTGAAATTCGCCCAGTCCGCCTCCATAACTGAATGAAATATTAGTCCATACACCAAAAAAATGAATCAAGTACTTTCGCCGCAACATACGGTTCAAAATCAAGAAAAAAATCACTTTTAACGAGCTAATTATTAATCAACATTTTCGTACACATAAGAACAACAACAACAACAACAACAACAAGAACAACAATGTGACGTTACGACCACAGAAAATGAACCCGGAAGAAGGTCGAAAATACATTAAAATATGTCGATAAATCATTAACAAATGAGTGTTAGTCATCATATCAAAGGGGAAATTTACATCAATTGTGGAAGCTGTTCTATTGGTCCTAATTCTGATATACATGGTTGAACTTGATCAAAGGACCGAAATCCCATTTCTTTTCGAGATGCTCAATCTGGATGGTGTACTCTTGGGAGCGCTCGAAGTGATTCTTGCTGTGAGTAGTCAGCACACCGTCGTCATAGTGGAAAAGATACGTGAGTCCCATTGGATCGTGCGAATGGAGCTGTAATTAAACAAAATATAATGCTAACTCAGGTACATGTGCTATTATTGCCAGTTGATCATTTGACAACGTAAAATGAGAGAAGCATGCCTGGGCCAAATATCATCATTAATCCCACAGAAATAAGTCTATCGTATTGCGCCGTCCTATTCCCCTCCTTCGGGGTATTTATTATGCGGTCAATGTGATATCTACAACCCAACCACGAACCTGGATCGACATGTCCTTAGCGCGATAGACTCTCTTCTTGTTCCACCTTTGGACGGTGACCCCATAGAAAGTAGACAATGCCGAAATATGGAGCTTCTCTAGAAAGAAAAATCCGGATCTACACTGCACATTATCTCGCGCAATTCTCAAAAAATGACCTGTAACGACAGCCTCAAACGATTCCATAGCGTACTCGCGATCGATCATGAGCTGTAATTAAATAAACAAAAAATACGTGTTGAATTAAAAGCTTCGTTCACCTTTCTGATGCAGCCGAAATCTTCAGCGGTGAGTGAGATGCAGACGAGTCTCCAGAGTTCCACAGTTTTAACGTTGCGAGCAAGAATTAGGAGTCGGGAGAGGTCGAATTGTGAAAAATTGAGATGGGCAGATGCGCCGTCCTCAACCTGCGAGTGAAATAATATAAAATAAATTTTTATTGTTGTCAAATTCATGCTTAAACATGGCTTTTGAGCAAAAAAAATTAACCCGAACAAATTTGACGGTTGCACACTAGAGTTAAATGGCGAAACGGAAAATGTTACTCACATCAAGGCATTGAGTCTCCAATCTGATACTACCAGCTTTGAATTGAAGAATTGCATCAATAATAGGTAAATCGTGCTGAATAAAAATAACTTTATTTATATTAAAAAGGTAAATGCGGCCACATCAAGCGATTTTACTGTCGAAATTCGACTACGCTAGGTGGTGCTCGTCGGTGGGCCGACTTGCTCGATGGGAATACGATACCCTGCTTTCCCAATACTTCTAGGGCACGTTACCTCTTCGCAACCGAAGTTACTACCAATTTACCGACCCCGGAGGGATAGAGGGCTTGGTTGGCCTGGGCGGGGATCGAACTCGTGACCCTTCGATAGCGAGCAGCGCCTCACACCACTGCGCCATCCCATTTATATTAATCTCACAATAAATACCTCAGCCGGCTCCAGGTTAAATTTCAGATAATTTTCAGATAATCGATAATAAATTTCAACATTTACGAAAGATCTATAAAAAAATAATTAGAAACATAATATATAATATTATTGTTTTAGATGCTTGAGTAATTCAATAAAATACCTCAACATTAAGTGTCTCCAACTTATTCTTGAAAGCGAGCTGGAGCTGGTCCAATCTCCTGTTCAATCGCATCTTGAGACGAGTCGGAATATCACAATACGAGAGGATTCTTCCGATAATCTCATTTGGAAGATCCGAAAACGATATCTGAAATATGTAAACGCTTAATTTATAGAACATTCTAAAATATTAAAGGACGGAATTATTCTGAATATACAACAACGTAGTACAATACCTGTCCCATCTTCTCCATCTGGCCAGCAAGTTCATCCATTTCGCGACAAGACATGACTAGTCTAAAAATAAATTCAAATTAAATTAATACGTTCCTGAATACGGATAGTCACAATGAAGTACATTCACCGACGCATACAGTTCGCAATCACGAAAAATACCGGATGAATTAAATTATTTATCAACTTCTTTCTACAAGGAAACACAACAACATAAAAAAACTGATTGGACGAAGAATTTGATCACTATCACTACAGTTAATATCTTCTAGAATGACCAGACTGATCGCTTAGGCCGTCTCCAATTGGTGTTCCTCAGTAGAGTGTTGATCCGTTATCGATCGGAGTCATCGCACAGCCCGATTGATCACCGTTTCTCCTCTTACCGGAAAAATGCTAAAAGCAAAGATAAAAATGCTATTCTTACGCAATTGAAATACGAAAACTGGATCGCTGAACATTCAGTAACATTATCTATTTAAATGTAGTCAAAAAAGTTATAAGCCATTAAGCAAATAGTGCTTACCGAGTAGCGAGATTTTTCGTGTTTCGCGCAAACGAGCAGTCGACGTCTAGCATCAAGCAGTCCATAAGCGCTCTCGAGCTGCTTCGGGGTTAGCTGTAAGCGCTTTGTTTTTTATTGCGTTTCGTTTCCTGTTTTATCGAGAAAAATTGTTTAAATAAAAATTATCATAACGATCATACCTCGAGATTCTGGACGAACTCTCGCGCCTCCGCTGGATCCAGGGGTGAGAATATGAAGGAAGAGGTCTTGTCTCCGCAGAGAATGCAATTGTGAGTGTACGGTTTGCAACGGATATCCTTCGGGCAATAGAAAATATATGTAATCTGTTTTATATAATCTGACTTACCTTCTTCTTCACTGCTTCTGTTGCAACTTGATCGAGAAACTTGAACCGTTGATTAGCAAGATGGGAGACTCTAAAATGAAAAAAATGGATTTGGCATAGAATAAAATTTCAATTTACACTAACCGTTTGATTGGAGGCTTCAAGGAAGCAGGCCCGGCTGCCTTCAACAATCTAGCAGGGACAAATCTAACCTTGGCTATGTCTTCAGCATCTATTTCTTGACTGGAGAAATTAATTTTTCTGATCAAAAAATTTAGCTATTAAAAACCGTTTGATTGGAGGCGTCAAGGGAATTGACTCGGCTGGATAAATCACTTGAGAAGTCTTGTTCATTCCTTCTATTAATTGACTGCAGAAGTTATTCATCTGGCCGATAGGACGAGAAGTACCAGTGGACGGGCAGAATATCTGAAAAAAATAATTGATTAAAAAATAAAATTGCGACATGTAAAACTGACATCGGCAACGGGCTCTTCTTGCTTGATATCAGCGAAATTATCGGCTATTTCTTCCTTGATCTCAACTGGTTCATCTTTGATCGTATCCGCAGTCTTGAACAATGAAATACTCTCTGCCTCTCTCTCTTTCGGTCCATTACACTGAATTCTCAATTTATCGGTACGCCAACGAGGGAGAAATTCCCACCGAATTGGTTGAGCCGTCCTGGCTGGTCGCTAATGCAGTCGTAGTTTCGTTCGCAGGAGGGATAGAGCAGGGTGGAAGCTGATAAAGCTTATTATAAAAAAATGGAGAAGCGGTTTTTTAAAAATTTTTTTTATTTTTTATATGGTTTTTTATATGCGACATGCGCACTTGCTTTGTCGATTATCATTGCCCGTTGCTCACCTCCGATGGGATATGTTTCGTGCAGACAACAGCTTGTTTGCCCTGAGAGTACAATCGCATGCCGATCCCTCGTTGGACTGGAGTCAACTGGAAATAGGCTATTACTATTTACACATTACCAAAATGCTCGACAAGCATACATAGGCCCCGCAATGGCTATTTTTTCAAAAAAAACATTTTAATTATTTTTCACTGCGCATTCTACGGAACTGGCTATGGCGAATCAGCTACAATAAAAAAGAAAACAAGAAGATGAAAAATAGAGTCAAAACAGCCGTTTCTATGGAAAAACAAAACGCCCCTCTGAGTACGGTATACTTTTCTCTAGAGTTGGGTCGTGCTTTTGGGTCACACTTTATATTCATTTTTGTATTAATTTTAAAAAAAAATCTATTTTCACAAAGATATTTTAATTTATGATTTTTAATTACTTCCAGACCATTGTTAATTAAGCTCGGCGCACCTGAAGCTCCATATTTGCGAAAAACAAATTTATTCTGCATCTGGAGGGCTACCGTAATCTAAGATCTCTGTAACGTGAAATAATCGGCTGAACAAGCGAGTAATCGATAAATACAAAAGAAAAATACGGCCAGTTGTCGATAGTATTTGGGTGCTACCGTACAATATCGCAGAAAATTAAAAGTCGGATTATTTTTGGGATTGCACCCGCAAGATCACGTTGCGATGCCTAAGCATACATCTATTTAATATCTCTAAATTTTCGAGGGATCGGGGAATGACCTATCGAGTGTCCCGTCCAATTGGCTAAGAACAAACCTCAACGAGCTTGAGAAAGAAGCGTGCGGCGAAATGCGGATGTCGGGGTGAGGTGGTGAAGGCATCCGCGTGGTCCAAACAGAGATCACACGTGCGAGGCTGCTTCACGGTCATCAATTGACCGTGTTCCTCTTCCTGTAAAAAAATTGAAAAAATAAT
Organism: Pristionchus maxplancki; assembly: GCA_900490775.1. Classification (NCBI taxonomy): domain Eukaryota; kingdom Metazoa; phylum Nematoda; class Chromadorea; order Rhabditida; family Neodiplogasteridae; genus Pristionchus; species Pristionchus maxplancki. The sequence goes on along the minus strand of LS557865.1, from coordinate 676,610 downwards.
CAAAATGAATAAGTAAACAATTCTCGACGAAAAATTTATTGCAGAATGGAACTAATGGCGCAACTCGGTTAAAACAACTCACAAATAATTTTCTCAATTTTTCTTTTTGTTCCTTCTCTCTTTGTTGCTCTTCTTTCCTTCGCTGAAATTGAAAAGATACTCAAATGGAATACATAAACAATTCTCGACAAAATAATTTTTGCACAATGAAACTATTGGCGCAACTCGGTTAAAATAACTCACAAATAATTTTCTCAATATTTCTTTCTGCTCCTTCTCTCTTTGTTGCTCTTCTTCCATTCGCTGCTGGTCTTTTCTGAATCGTAGATGATCCCGGAGATGCATGAATGCCCTCTGAATATCGCGAATGGCGACCTGAAAAGTTTAAGACCTTCAGAAAATTAAAATATAAAAAAAAAATTTCAAATAAATATATATATATATATAACGACTCACAATAGCGTGGCCGTTCTGTTTGGAGATCGGGCAATCAGGGCTTTCTTCTCCCCATGCATTATCCCAGTCATTATATAGTCCAGTACCGAGTTCGGACAACAAGCCGAGTATTCTGCAATTAACAATTCAGCTATTTTTCATGGCTTCAATGATGAAATAAACTAACTGAGTGATGCGCTCGCCTACGAATCCATTCACGTTTTTCGTTAGAGACTGCGCGCTTTTCAACGGACTCTTGAAATTCGCCCAGTCCCGGCTGCACTGATCCACATCCATAACTGAATAAAATGTGATTACGACCATGCAGCAAAAATGAATCACATACTCGTATATTCAAGTACATTCACCGAAATAAACGGTTCGTAATCCAGAAAATACATCAAACGAGTCAATTATTTATCATCATTTTCCAACAATACACCAACTGAATTTCGAAGAAGGTCGAAAATACACTGAACATTTAAAAATGTCGGTAGATCATTAACAAGTGACTGCTATTGATCTCATAGACAACGAAATCGCATCTAGTAACGGTGATCGATCAATTTCTTATTGACGCTTCTCATTCAAATCGAATTCTCCATCGATTGCAGTCTTTTCAGCGATCGGTTCAGAGTAGATCTGTAATGCTTAGTATTATAAGCTTTAAAAATAATACCAAAAGTCTGCTCAACATTCACATTTCTTATTTGTATGTGGTCAACTAACCTCGGGCGTCATACAGTGAGCCACACAGAGTGTAACGCGCAGATTTCGACTGGCAAAAAACTGAGCAGTCTCTCGCTGCTTCGGAGTTAGCTGAAAATCCAAGCATTAGAGCCTACAGGTTTAAAATGGCCCTACCACACTAACAAAAATCCATTGAATCTCTCAACTAACCTCGACTAGATTTTCGAAGAAGCTTCTAGTCAATGATGAATCAACTGGAGAGAACATGTAGGGAGACGCTTGCTTGCCACAGAGATCACAGACCTCAGCTCGACTTGATTGTGGCTTAGGTGGAACCTGAAACGCGTAATCTAGTTTCTTGGGTAATGTGCAATAAGTACTCCTCGAAACGTATTCAAGTGGATAATTTGCCTACCTTCTTCTCAACTGGAACTGTTGTACCTTGATCGATACAATTGAAATTGATGGACTGCTGATATGCAAGGGAGACTCTAAAAAGAAATACTGATTTTAGCATAGAACTACTATTTTACTGGCCACTAACCGTTTGATTGGAGGCTCCAAGAAAGCAGGCCCGTTTGCCTTCATCAATGGAGTATGGTAATATCCAGTCTTGGTCATTCCATCTATTCCTTGACTGGAGAAACTATTCATCTGATCATAAGGACGAGAAGTCCCAGTAGAAGGGCAGAATATCTAGGATAAAAAATTAATTAAACAAATATAATTACGAAAAAATAAAACTCACATCGGCAATGGGCTCTTCTTGCTTGATATCTGCAAAATTATCGATGGGCTCTTCTTTGATCTCTACCGGTTCATCCTTGATCGAATCCACAGTCTTGGGCAATGAAAAACTCTCTGCCTCTTTTATTGTCGGTCCATTACACTGAATTTACAATTTATCGGTACACCAGCGAGAGAAAAATTCAAACCGAGTTGGGTAGAGAATTTGTTGAGCCGTCCTGGTTGGTTGAGGAAGCAGTCGTAATATGATTCGCCGGAGGGATAGAGACGCGTGGATGCTGAAACAGCTCATTTAAAAGTGGGGAAGCGATTTGACTATCGATCGTTGTATGCGACATGCGCGCATTATTATTGCGCGTTGCTCACCACCGATGGAATATGTTTCGTGCAGACAACAGCTTGTTTGCCCTGAGAGTACAATCGCATGCCGATCCCTCGTTGGACTGGAGTCAACTGGAAATATAGTATTTATATTTACTCATGACCAAAATGCTCGACAAGATCGATATACATACACAAAACTATTTGAATTCTCACAATCCTTTAGGGAATAATGACCTGTCGAGTGCCCCTCCCAATTGGCTAAGAACAAACCTCAACGAGCTTGAGAAAGAGGCGAAATGCGGAAGTCTGGGTGAGGTGGTGAAGGAATCCGAGTGGTCCAAACAGAGATCACACGTGCGATGCTGTTATTAGGGAACCGTGTTTCTAAAATATCGATCAATTTTTTCCATCATGTGATACCGTATTCTCATGCTATCGTAAAGTTTGAATTGAATTTTTTTATAAAATGAATTATAAAATGAATCTTTTAAAATAAAAATCTCCAAGCCATGCTCACAATTCAACCTCTCATGTTTCATTTTGCAGCCAAGTTCGATGTAGTCGGGAGGATAATGTCTGAATAGAGTTCTTTTTCAAACGACATATGATCACGCCCAATCGACGCTTAAATTTTTCAAAAACAATTGCTGCCACCCGCATGGACGCCACTTAGGCGCGTGAGGCATAATCTGAGTATGTTCCATTAGAGTGAAAACCCATTTCTTTTGCAATGGATAATGTTTGTCCACCTCCACCAGCCAAGAAGAAAAAGAAGGATAATTCGTTATCTCCCAACACTGATGGAATAGAAGATTCGGAATCAGCAGATTTGATACAAAAAATATTCACAGGAGTATCCAGCACAGTGGTAAGAATAATTTTGATGTCAATTGATTGCATTACAGTTACTTCATTGTAAATATTTCAGGATTATTTCTCCGCTTTACCTGATGATTGCATTATCTCTATATTTTCATTATTAAATCAGTGAGTGAAAGAAACAATTTTATAAAAGACTTGAAACACAGTTTAATAAAGCCTTCAAGGTAGCGAATAATTATTCCAAGTCATTTTAGAGAAACAATGGATGTTCTCTCACCTGTCAGTCAAAAGATGCGTAATCTTACTATTTTATTGAGATCCAAAGTTCCGAGGTCACGCTTATTCAAACACTTGATTCTTCGACAGGTAAAATTATTTGCAAAATACTGACGTTTGAGATATTGTTTCGCTAAACCAAAATTGTTGATTGCAGGATGATCTTAATCATTTCAAAATGTTTCTACAAGGGATCTATTCAGAGAATATGCAAGTTAACATGACGGACGCAGGGAAGCTTGAAAGTCCATTGGACTGTATCAAAAGATGTCGTTTGCGTGAGGTAAATAACAGTTACTAAATTCTTATTTTACTGATTTTTACTACAAAAATTGTGTTGTAGAAAGATCAGATTGATTCACAAATAACATCAAAGCAAAAATCATATGAATTTTCGTATTTCGTCAACAATACAGAAAACAACAAATCAGTGTCAGTGGCTCACTGACAATGCCTTTTTTAAACCTTAGTGTGTTAAAACTATGACAGAAAAAGCTTAAAATATTAAATCGAAATCAGGGAGAATGAAGGGAGAAATTTGTACTTTATTTATATTAAGCAATTATTAAAAATAAATTAAGGAAATACTTCAAAGCAAAAATCAAAGTGCAAAAACACCGGTACCTCGACGAATTCTGAAACGAATAGAATATTTGTTAGTGAGATTTGAAATAACTCAGATCGAGTTCAATGAAGTAAGTTTTCAAAAAAAGCTCAATAATGTTAATATCTTCAGATATTGTTCGACAGCTCGCTTGTTCAACATTGCCAAGGATGGCCTCAGTTGCCAAAAACTATAAAGATTAGAAATGAGACTTTCAAAACACCTGTGGTCAAGAATATGTATTTTCTTTTATTGTATTATAATTTAAACACATTTTTTTCAGATTCGCGAATTGGCTAAGTACAAGTGGAATAAGCTGCATCTACCTAAACGATTCTTCTCTCAAATATAATATTGATAGAAAATTCATTATAGATCTCAGCCAGACAGTGTACAACCCAACTCTAATGGCTGGCACCTCACAGCCTTTTGCAAAGGAAGAAATCGTGGGTGGAATATTGTATTCAACTGGTTAAACTTCAGTCAGGTTTCATTGCTGGATAGGCACACACTAAAAGCAACAATTAATTTTCAATATTTACAAACACCCAGCTTGCAATTTTATAATGACGGCCTTGTTGAAGCAATTACGGTATGTCAAAATTACTCGTCAAAAATACTTAATTCTAACAATTATCAATTAAGACTAATGCCTAGCATTCAGAAAAGGCTTCGCAGAAAAATTGAAGGAGGATGGAATTTTAATATTTCGAGGAAGCTTGAACTATATGATTTTGTCGGTCTTGAATCTGACCTAGAGGTAGGAACATACGGAACAGAAACATCTAAAGAGAAACGGAAAAGCTCAACTTATGAGGGCGTTCGCCTAAGAATCGAACAATGGCTGGCACATCTAGAAAAAGTCGATTCTTTGAAGCTCCGGGTTTTGGGGTTCTCGTGGGTACTGATTACGATGGGCATACTCATTTTCCATACTGAGCCTTCGTTGGCTCCAGATGACGTCACGTCGAAATCAGTTTTTGTGACATTTCTCATTTCACGAAGTCGCTAAAATTAAGTGAAAATGTTTACCGGGCTAGAATTTGATGCTGATCACGCCTGTCCACTTCATTTTTCATAATTTTCTATTATAATTTAAAAAAAAAAAAAAAAAAAAAGATTTCTTCGCTGTGTGGAATGTACCCGGAGAGACTATGGTAGATCGGACCGGAATGATGTAACTATTCCAAATATGTATTGCACTAACATTAAAAACATGCCCGAAAGGTTTTACGCAAATGATCGGGTACCCTTCTTGTAAGTAAATTCTGCCATCCTCCCCTTGTTTACCATCCTATGATCGATCGCCGGTTTATACCCTCTGGCATGTTTACGTGATGCGAGGGAACAGGGGGAATGGAGAGGGCACAGACACAAGAGAGGAAGAGGGGAGACGAGACTCGCGGTAGATCAAAGAGGAGCAAACTTGGGGAAAGATGGCAGATTTTGCTTACAAGAAGGTTACCCTATCTTTTGCGTGAAACCTTTCGGGCATGTTTTTAATGACAGTGAAATATATATTTGGAATCCTTGCATCATTCCGGTCCGATCTATCATAGTCTCCCCGGGTACATTCCACTACGCGAAAAATTCACTTTTTAAAAATTATAATAGAAAATTAAAAAAAATGAAATTTACAGGCGTGATCAGCATCAAATTCTAGCCCGGTAAACATTTTCACTTAATTTTATCGACTTCGTGGAAAGAGAAATTCCACAAAAACTGATTTCGACGTGACGTCATCTGGAGCCAACGAAGGCTCAATATGGAAAATGAGTATGCCCATCGTATTCAGTACCCACGAGAACCCCAAAACCCGCAGTTTCGGAGAATCGACTTTATTTCAGCTGTGCCAAATCTTTCTAATTTTGTCCGACTCTTATGCGAACGGCCTCTTATTCTTCTGGATCAAATGTTTATGATTAAAAGTTTTTTTAGTTCACCTACGACAGCAAGTGTGAAAAGCACATAATTCGATTGAAAGAAACGACAATCTACGCTAAAATCCGTTGTACAAATTTAAACATTTCAGTCTCATTTACTGGTGCTTATGTAGAATAAAGCAACAACAACACATTTGAAAATAAGAAAAAAAATACATACTTTTGTTGAACAGAAAATTTCTTGATTAGAATTATCACAGCAGCAATCGTGAGGGAAGAGTTGAGAAGGAACTGAAATTGTTTAACAAAGTATCAAGTGGGTAAGTATTTTAATTCACCATTTTAGCGAAATATATCTCAAGAATGAATGTATATCACTTTTATGAAGCACTTCATAAAGTGTGAAGTGAGTAAAAAAAATTAAATTTCAGAAATTCGATTTTTGAGACTGATTATATTAAACTCACTCGCTTGATCGTCAAAATGAGATAAAAACAAAAAAAAACTTCTCTAATGGCTCTGATTATTCCATGCGTGATGTAGCACTTCATGGAAGACCGTCCTGACCTATTATAACACATGTAGCCATTACTAACAAACAACATATTCTGGTATACAAGTTTTTGAACTAAGATGTTTCCTGAAAATAATCCAATCCTAGCCATTGGTATCTTCCGAATGCAACACATCCTCTTCAATAACTGTTGCCGTCCAGGAAGTCGAGAGGGGATTATGAGGGATCCAGCCGCACCTGTATGGAAACATTATTCGTGAATAAACTTTTGCGAATTTTTCTGCTCATGGATGTCTAGTAGCATGGAAATAAATGTAATGCTCAACAGTATCCGGAATTCGTGATTTGAAAATGTAACATTTCATAATCCCTATGGTTTCGGTTGATCACAATGCGCGGGATGTCGAACTCATGTTTTTTCAAGTCCCATTCCAGACAAAAGTCCACTCCACCACGCGGCTCTCAATAACTAGAGCAATCTGATAAGATAAGGACTTAGGACCTTTTTCATCACAGTGATAAAGCTTACTACTTCGCGCATCAATCAAGCATCATTCATCATTCAGGCTGATAGTAATAATAGATTAGTTCTAGGAAAATGTAATGCAATGAAATGCAGTGTTACAATAGTGTAGTGCAATAAAATTATATACATATCGTGACATCGGAAGACGAGCGGAATTATTCTACGTGAAGGGTGTTAGAGATCAGCCGATAAGTCATCAAATATCGAAAGTCTGGCATGCTTTCTTGGTCAAAGGTAAGCTTTCTACGATTACAAAGATATTCTGCATATTTACAGATGAATGGGCCGCAATCAAAATTGTTGCTTTGAAGTGGTACTCCAATGACTCGTCTGATCATCCAATCAGATTGATCAATCTCCTTTGTAAGACTCTCCTTGGACTTACTCTGCAAGAAGCCCGTGAGTGGAAACTTTGCAGAGAAAAGTGTCTATGTTTGTCGCACTTTTCTCCGCGAACTTTTTTCCCAGTAGTTGCAAGAGCAATACTAGAAGTAATGTCAACTCACAACAAGTGTCCCAGAAATGTTGTGATCCCGCGTCATAATTTAACTTACAGTTTCCCTCACTTTTCACTTCATTTTGAAAATTGTTTTTATGAAATGAAGTCACTCCATTTTTTTACCGACCGATAACTGATCTACCTACATTTTCCGCCAGTTTCTTGATAGCGTGCGATTTCAAAAATTTGACGTGTGTCAACTATTCATTTGAGTTTGCTGATTTTCAAACATTATTTCTTGGCCGTCAACGTGGTCATTAATACATATCTACATCATTCTGCTTGCTGACCTTGAGATATGAGAAAATCGTTGATAATATATCTCCTGGATGGAAATTTCCAGAAGAGTCATAACTAAGAAGCGTTTTCGCCTTCATATCCGCAACAACCAGGCTCCAGTGCTGTACAATATGCACTGGGAATAGAAGGAGTTCGAACGTAAATATGTTATTCTGAAAAGAAACAAATAATCGTGTTGTTCGTGCTACGTAACTCTCTATCTGAATTATGAAATTCCTAATAATGGAGTGAGAAACGTAACTGGCAATTACATGTCGTGATAAAAAATTCAATAACACCTTCACTTGAACATTCAAAAATATCTGCTTAATTTTTAATTCTGACCTGGATATTCCATCTCCTTCCTTGAACCTTTTCGCCATCCATAAAAATTCCAGTATGGAAGGCAAATACCTCAATATGTAATAATTTTACGCTTCCCTGATTAGATTATGCATTTTCTATGCATTTCTGCTCACCTTGCCATTGGAATTATTAGCGATAAGATTAAAATATGAATTAATCACCTGAAATAATACAATTCTTCAAAAATATGTAAAAACAAATACCACGCCAACTGTGGATTTATAATCTATAACTCACCGGTGCTGTAAGACAACTGTCGCCCTTGAGACACATAAGATTTCGATTAGTGATTCCGGATGTGAATTCTTTATTCGTTACTCGCGGCATATTCCAAACTATTTCAACTGCCTCCTTGATTGCAAGGCTAACCACCTCTGCAAAAATTGTCTATTTTAATATAGACCATAAAAAATTGAAACAACAAAATATTGAAGACGAATAACGAAATTGAGCTTAGTTAGGGTTATCAATAATCTGATAATTTTAAAAGTTACGAACTGGGTATGTCAACCTCCGATTCCTCTTCGATTCCTACGCTCAAATTGTGAAGTAGGACAGTCTCGAACGAGATATCGGGAGCGGGACTGAAATGATAACAAACTTCAAGCAATGAACAACTTTAAATTCAATTAAATAAAAATCACGTTTTATACGACTTATTTTCTAGATAAAAATATAAGACTCACATCTTCTCAATCACTTCCTCTTTGTCGTCTTCATGATGTACCTCGTCGGAGTCAGATTCCTGATTTATAGAATCGGTTGCTCTTTCAAGACTTAGAATGATCACGATCTTTAGAGTTCAACATCGCATACATCGCTCGAATCTTCGTCCTCTTCATCCTCTTCATCCTCTTCGTCCTCCTCCCTCCCCACCGTCGGTCGTTGCACAATCTCCTCCGTTTCCTCTTCGTCGTCACTGCTCTCCTCTTCATCAATCTCACCCTCCTCCTCAACGTTCTCCGGCGTGGAAGCGACCTGATTTTAAAAAAATTAGTCTGTCACTCTTTCTAAATGAACATTTACTGTATCCAAGTTTCATTTCAATGTCATCGAGCAGATGATTTAGCACCCTAGTATTACTCAAAATTCAAATACTTTTCCATCGCGAGTTCTCATATACTTTTTTCAGATAAAAAAAGAAAATTTCAGTTATTCTCAACATTCATACCTCTTTCGTCTCATCGTCCTCCTCCTCCCTCTCTTCCTTCACTCTCTTAGTAGGCGGACCATACATTATAATCTACGCAAGGATTATCAGTTTTTTGACTCAGAATAGCTCACATTAATGTACGGTTCATCGGTAAACTAACCGTAATTCTCTCACAATGCGCTCTTAATAAAAAAATTTATAGAATATAGTTAATAGAATTGAACAATACTTCACAAGGTATAATTTATCTACACGTTTTGTATATTATACAAACAAACGTAAAGAACTTGATAAGTTCTGGAGCAGACAAGAGCTTGTTTGCCCTGAGAGAGCAACTGCATGCCGACCCTTCGCTGGGATGGAGTCATCTGGAGTATTTATATTTACTCATGACCAAAATGCTCGATAAGATCGATATACATACATAAATCTATTTGAAATGGCGGGGTGATGTGATGAACGAATCCGAGTGGCCCAAGCAGATAATAGCAACTCACAAACAATTTTCTCAATTTTTCTTTCTGCTCCTTCTCCCTTTGTTGCTCTTCTTCCCTTCGCTGCTGGTCTGTTCTGAATTGTAGAAGCTCTTGGAGGTGCTTGAATGCCCTCTGAATGTCCCGAATGGCGACCTGAAAAGTTTAATACTTTCAGAAAATATAAATTTCAAAAAATCATTTCTAAAAAAATAAAAATAATAAATAACAACTCACAATAGCGTGGACGTTCTGTTTGGAGATCGGGAAATCAGGGCTTTCTTCTCCTTATTCAAGTCGATAACTTGACTTTCCTTATTCATTGGTTCTGTTGGGGGAACTTGAAATCGATGTTAGCAAGACCGTTGGTTAGCAAGATGAAAGACTCTAAAATGAAATACTGGTTTTGGCATAGAAAAATTCATAGGACACTAATCGTATGATTGGAGGCTTCACGGGAAATGACTCGGTTGGAGAAATCACTGGAGAAGTATTGTTTATTCCTTCTATTAATTGACTGCAGAAGTTATTCATCTGGCCGATAGGACGAGAACTACCAGTGGACGGGCAGAATATCTGAAAAAAAATTATCTAAACAAATACATTTGCGACAAGTAATACTCACATCGGCAATGGGCTCTTCTTGCTTGATATCAGCGAAATTATCGATGGGCTCTTCTTTGATCTCTACTGGTTCATCCTTGATCGAATCCACAGTCTTGGGCAATGAAACATTCTCTGCCTCTTTGATTGTCGGTCCATTACACTGAATTTTCAATTTATCGGTGCACCAGCGAGAAAAAAATTCAAACCGAGTTGGGTAGAGAATTTGTTGAGCCGTCCTGGTTGGTTGATGAAGCAGTCGTAGTTTGGTTCGCACGAGGGATAGAGCCGGGTGAAAGCTGATAAAGCTAATTTTAAAAATGTTCTATTATTAATTGTAATATACGACATAACAATAATAAAAATATTTATGCGTATTTACAAGGAAATAACGCGGGTACAAATTAGAAATTTAAAAAGGAGAAATATACATGCGGGCTTGCATTGCCTATTACGCCTTGCTCACCTCCTTCGTGCAGACAACAGCTTGTTTGCCCTGGGAGTACAATCGCATGCCGAGCCCTCGTTGGACAGGAGTCAACTGAAAATAGGCTATTACTATTTACACATGACCAAAATGTTCGACAAGCATACATCTATTTAATTTCTCATGATTCTTGGGATCGGAATCAGAAATTACCTATCTGGTGTCCCGTCCAATTGGCCAAAAGCAAACCTCAACGAGCTTGAGAAAGAAGCGTGCGGCGAAATGTGGATGTCGGGGTGAGGTGGTGAAGGAATCAGAGTGGTCCAAACAGAGATCACACGTGCGAGGCTGCTTCACGGTCATCAATTGACCGTGTTCCTCTTCCTGTAAATTGAAAAGATACTCAAATTGTATAAGTATACAATTATCGATTAAAGAATCGTTGCAGAGTGGAACTAACGGAACAGCTGAGTTATAACAACCCACAAATAATTTTCTCAACCTTTCTTTCGGCTCTTTTTCTCTTTGATGCCCCTCCTTCTCTAGAAGAAGCTCTAAGAGATGCTTGAATGCCCTCTGAATATCGCGAATGGCGAACTGAAAGGTGAATACTTTCCGAAAAATTTAAATGAAAATTACATTTTTAAATGAAAAACAACAAATATAAATATCGACTCACAATAGCGTGGCCGTGCTGTTTGGAGATCGGGCAATCAGGGCTTTCTTCTCCCCATGCATTATCCCAGTCATTATATAGTCCAGTACCGAGTTCGGACAACAAGCCGAGTATTCTGCAAACAGAAATTTCAATTGAGGTATATTACAAAAATAAATA
>LS557865.1:654455-664474 GCA_900490775.1 Pristionchus maxplancki | reverse complement strand
TGCATTATCCCAGTCATTATATAGTCCAGTACCGAGTTCGGACAACAAGCCGAGTATTCTGCAAACAGAAATTTCAATTGAGGTATATTACAAAAATAAATAAAACGAACTAACTGAGTGATGCGCTCGCCTACGAATCCATCAACAATCTTCGTGAGAGATTCAGCGCTCTTCAATGAACTCTTGAAAAGCGCCCAGTCCGCCTCCATAACTGAATGAAATATTAGTCCATACACCAAAAAATGATTCAAGTACTTTCGCCGCAACATACGGTTCAAAATCAAGAAAACACATTTAACGAGCCAATTATTTATCAACATTTTCGTTCACATAAGAACAACAACAACAACAAAACAACAACAATGTGACGTTACGACCACAGAAAATGAACCCAGAAGAAGGTCGAGAAGATATAAAAATATGTCTACATATTATTAACAAGTGAGTGTTATTTACTATTGATGCTAAGTCCGATACACATGATTGAACTTGATCAAAGGACCGAAATTCCATTTATTTTCGAGATGCTTAATCTGGATGGTGAACTCATGGGAGCGCTCGAAGTAATTCTTGCTGTGAGTCGTCAGCACACCATCGTCATAGTGGAAAAGATACGTGAGTCCCATTGGATCGTGCGAATGGAGCTGTAATTAAACAAAATACTATGGTAACTCAGGTACAGGTGCTATTATTGCCAGTTGACCATCCGGCAACGTAAAATGAGAGAAGCATGCCTGGGCCAAATATCATCATTAATTCCACAGAAATAAGTCTATCATTGGTATTGCGCCGTCCTATTCCCCTCCTTCGGGGTATTTATTATGCTGTCAATGTGATATCTACAACCCAACCACGAACCTGGATCGACATGTCCTTAGCGCGATAGACTCTCTTCTTGTTCCACCTTTGGACGGTGACCCCATAGAAAGTAGACAATGCCGAAATATGGAGCTTCTCTAGAAAGAAAAATCCGGATCTACACTGCACATTATCTCGCGCAATTTTTTTAAAAAACCTGTAACGACAGCCTCGAACGATTCCATAGCGTACTCGCGATCGATCATGAGCTGTTATTAAAAAAACAAAAATCCGTGTTGAATTAAAGCTACGTTTACCTTTCTAATGCAGCCGAAATCTTCAGCGGTGAGTGAGATGCAGACGAGTCTCCAGAGTTCCACAACTTTAACGTTGCGAGCGAGAATTAGGAGTCGGGAGAGGTCGAATTGTGGAAAATTGAGATGGGCAGATGCGCCGTCCTCAACCTGCGAGTGAAATAATATAAAATAAATTTTTATTGTTGTCAAATTCATGCTTAAACATGGCTTTTGAGCAAAAAAAATTAACCCGAACAAATTTGACGGTTGCACACTTGAGTTAAATGGCGAAACGGAAAATGTTACTCACATCAAGGCATTGAGTCTCCAATCTGATACTATCAGCTTTGAATTGAAGAATTGCATCAATAATAGGTAAATCGTGCTGAAATAAAAATAATTTTAATTTATATTAATCTCACAATAAATACCTCAGCCGGCTCTAGGTTAAATTTCAGATGAATCTTCTCGATGTAAGTGTTACGAGCGAGATGACGCAATCCCATTGACAACTTCTCCAGATCCTTATAAGTTGAATGGCGACCCGAGGTAGTTGTTCTATACCTCACTGTGCAACATTTACGAAAGATCTATAAAAAAATAATTAGAAACATAATATATAATATTATTGTTTTAGATGCTTGAGTAATTCAATAAAATACCTCAACATTAAGTGTCTCCAACTTATTCTTGAAAGCGAGCTGGAGCTGGTCCAATCTCCTGTTCAATCGCATCTTGAGACGAGTCGGAATATCACAATACGAGAGGATTATTCCGATAATCTCATTTGGAAGATCCGAAAACGATATCTGAAATATGTAAACGCTTAATTTATAGAACATTCTAAAATATTAAAGGACGGAATTAATCTGAATATACAACAACGTAGTACAATACCTGTCCCATCTTCTCCATCTGGCCAGCAAGTTCGTCCATTTCGCGACAAGACATGACTAGTCTAAAAATAAATTCAAATTAAATTAATACGTTCCTGAATACGGATAGTCACAATGAAGTACATTCACCGACGTATACGGTTCGCAATCACGAAAAATACCGGATGAATTAAATTATTTATCAACTTCTTTCTACAAGGAAACACAACAACATAAAAAAAACTGATTGGACGAAGAATTTGATCACTATCACTACAGTTACTATCTTCTAGAAGGACCAGGCTGATCGCTTAGGCCGTCTCCAATTAGTGTTCCTCAGTAGAGTGTTGATCCGTTATCGATCGGAGTCATCGCACAGCCCGATTGATCACCGTTTCTCCTCTTACCGGAAAAATGTTAAAAGCAAAGATAAAAATACTATTCTTACACAATTGAAATACGATAACAGGATCGCTGAACTCTCAGTAACATTATCTATTAAGTGTAGTCAAAAAAGTTAAAAGCCATTAAAAGTTAATAGCAAATAGTGCTTACCGAGTAGCGAGATTTTTCGTGTTTCGCGCAAACGAGCAGTCGACGTCTAGCATCAAGCAGTCCATAAGCGCTCTCGAGCTGCTTCGGGGTTAGCTGTAAGCGCTTTGTTTTTTTTATCGCGTTTCGTTTCCTGTTTTATCGAGAAAAATTTTTTAAATAAAAATTATCATAACGATCATACCTCGAGATTCTGGACGAACTCTCGCGCCTCAGCTGGATCCAGGGGTGAGAAAATGAAGGAAGAGGTCTTGTCTCCGCAGAGAATGCAATTGTGAGTGTACGGTTTGCAACGGCGATCCTTCGGGCAATAGAAAATATATGTAATCTTTCTTTATATAATCTGACTTACCGTATTCTTCACTGCTTCTGTTGCAACTTGATCGAGAAACTTGAACCGTTGGTTAGAAAGGCGGGAGACTCTAAAATGAAATACTCGTTTTGGCGTAGAAAATTTCATTGGACACTAACCGTTTGATTGGAGTCTTCAAGGAAGCAGGCCCGGTTGCCTTCAAAAATCTAGCAGGGACAAATCTAGTCTTGGTTGTTCCCTCAGCATCTATTTCTTGACTGGAGAAGTTATTTTTCTACTCAAGAAAATTTAGTCCTCATCACTAACCGTTTGATTGGAGGCGTCAAGGGAATTGACTCGGCTGGATAAATCACTGGAGTAGTCTTGTTTATTTCTTCTATTAATTGACTGCAGAAGTTATTCATCTGGCCGATAGGACGAGAAGTACCAGTGGACGGGCAGAATATCTGAAAAAAAAATTAATTAAACAAAATTGCGACAAGTAAAACTCACATCGGCAATGGGCTCTTCTTGCTTGATATCAGCCAAATTATCGATTGGTTCTTCCTTGATCTCTACTGGTTCATCTTTGATTGTATCCGTAGTCATGGACAATGAAACACTCTCTGCCTCTTTCTCTTTCGGTCCATTACACTGAATTCACAGTTTATCAGTACGCCAACAAGGGATAAATTCCCACCGAATTGGTTGAGCCGTCCTGGCTGGTTGACAATGCAGTCGTAGTTTGGTTCGCAGGAGGGATAGAGACGGGTGAAAGCTAATAAAGCATATTTTAAAAATTGAGCAGATGTTCTACTATTAATTTTTATAGACGAGTTTGTTTTGTCGATTATCGATTTATCATTGCGCATTGCTCACCTCCGATGGGATATGTTTCGTGCAGATAACAGCTTGTTTGCCCTGGGAGTACAATCGCATGCCGAGCCCTCGTTGGACTGGAGTCAACTGGAAATAGGCTAATACTATTTACACATGACCAAAATGTTCGACAAGCATACATCTATTTCATTTCTCATGATTCTTGGGATCGGAATCAGAAATGACCTATCGAGTGTCCCGTCCAATTGGCCAAAAACAAACCTGAACGAGCTTGAGAAAGAAGCGTGCGGCGAAATGCGGATGTCGGGGTGAGGTGGTGAAGGCATCCGAGTGGTCCAAACATAGATCACACGTGCGAGGCTGCTTCACGGTCATCAATTGACCGTGTTCCTCTTCCTGTAAATAAAATTGAAAAAATAATCAAAAATGAATAAGTAAACAATTCTCGACGAAAAAATTATTGCAGAATGGAACTAATGGCGCAACTCGGTTAAAACAACTCACAAATAATTTTCTCAATTTTTCTTTTTGTTCCTTCTCTCTTTGTTGCTCTTCTCCCCTTCGCTGAAATTGAAAAGATACTCAAATGGAATACGTGAACAATTCACGACAAAATAATTTTTGCACAATGAAACTATTGGCGCAACTCGGTTAAAACAACTCACAAATAATTTTCTCAATTTTTCTTTCTGCTCCTTCTCTCTTTGTTGCTCTTCTTCCATTCGCTGCAGGTCTTTTCTGAATCGTAGATGATCCCGGAGATGCATGAATGCCCTCTGAATATCGCGAATGGCGACCTGAAAAGTTTAATACCTTCAGAAAATTAAAATTAAAAAAAAACAATTTCAAATAAATATAAAAAAATATATATATAACGACTCACAATAGCGTGGCCGTTCTGTTTGGAGATCGGGAAATCAGGGCTTTCTTCTCCCCATGCATTATCCCAGTCATTATATAGTCCAGTACCGAGTTCGGACAACAAGCCGAGTATTCTGCAATAAACAATTCAGCTATTTTTCATGGCTTCAATGATGAAATAAACTAACTGAGTGATGCGCTCGCCTACAAATCCATTCACGTTTTTCGTTAAAGACTGCGCGCTTTTCAACGGACCCTTGAAATTCGCCCAATCCCGGCTGCACTGATCCACATACATAACTGAATAAAATGTGATTACGACCATGCAGCAAAAATGAAAAAAAACTCGTACATGCAAGTATGTTCACCGAAATAAACGGTTCGTAATCCAGAAAATACATCAAACGAGTCAATTATTTATCATCATTTTCCAACAACACACCATCTGCATTTCGAAGAAGGTCGAAAATACATTGAACATTTAAAAATGTCGGTAGATCATTAACAAGCGAGTGTTATTGATATCATAGACAACAAAATCGCGTCTAGTAGGTGATCGATAAATTTCTTATTGACGCTTCTCATTCAAATCGAATTCTCCATCGATTGCAGTCTTTTCAGCGATCGGTTCAGAGTAGATCTGTAATGCTTAGTATTATAAGCTTTAAAAATAATACCAAAAGTCTGCTCAACATTCACATTTCTTATTTTTATGTGGTCAACTAACCTCGGGCGTCATACAGTGAGCCACACAGAGTGGAACGCGCAGATTTCGACTGGCAAAGAACTGAGCAGTCTCTCGCTGCTTCGGAGTTAGCTGAAAATCCAAGCATTAGAGCCTACAGGTTTAAAATGGCCCTACCACACTAACAAAAATCCATTGAATCTCTCAACTAACCTCGACTAGATTTTCGAAGAAGCTTCTAGTCAATGATGGATCAACTGGAGAGAACATGTAGGGAGACGCTTGCTTTCCACAGAGATCACACACCTGAGCCCGACTTGACTGTGGCTTAGAAGCAGCCTGAATCGCATAATCTAGTTTCTTGGATAATGTGTAATGTGTAATATGTAATAAGTACTCCTCGAAACGTATTCAAGTGGATAATTTGCCTACCTTCTTCTCAACTAGAACTGTTGTACCTTGATCGATACAATTGAAATTGATGGACTGCTGATATGCAAGGGAGACTCTAACAAGAAATACTGATTTTAGCATAGAAAAATATTTTACTGGCCACTAACCGTTTGATTGGAGGCTCCAAGAAAGCTGGCCCGTTTGCCTTCATCATTGGAGTAGGGAAATATCCAGTCTTGGTCATTCCATCTATTCCTTGACTGGAGAAACTATTAATCTGATCATAAGGACGAGAAGTCCCAGTAGAAGGGCAGAAAATCTAGGAAAAAAATTAATTAAACGAATAAAATAACGAAAAATAAAACTCACATCGGCAATGGGCTCTTCTTGCTCGATATCTGTAAAATTATCGATGGGCTCTTCTTTGATCTCTACCGGTTCATCCTTGATCGAATCCATAGTCTTGAACAATGAAACACTCCCTGCCTCTTTGATTGGCAGTCCATAACACTGAATTAACAATTTATCGGTACACCAGCGAGAGAAAAATTCAAACCGAGTTGGGTAGAGAATTTGTTGAGCCGTCCTGGTTGGTTGAGTTAGCAGTCGTAGTTTGATTCGCCGGAGGGATAGAGGCGGGTGGATGCTGATATGTTATCTTTAAAAAAAGGGGAAGCGGTTTGACTATTGATTTTCTATATGCGACATGCGCGTTTGCTTTGTCAATTATCGATTTATCACCGCGCGTTGCTCACCTCCGATGGGATATGTTTCGTGCAGACAACGGCTTGTTTGCCCTGAAAGCACAATCGAATGCCGACCGCTCGCTGAGATGGAGTCAACTGAATTGTGTATCTTTATTCTTGCGAAATTGATAGATAAACTCCTCCACCCACGAAATTTGTGATGAAATTACATTCATTTGAATAAAAAACCACGCAAACATACTCCAACAAGTTTGAGAAAGAATCGAGAGGCGAAATGAGGATGTCTGGGTGAGGTGCTGAAGGAATCGGAGTGGTCTCCACACACGTCACAGACTCGAAGCTGCTCCGCAACTTTAACTGAACTGCCTTCCTCCTCCTAAATATTAAATAGAGCACGAAAGTCGACAGTTCCATAGATGAGTGATAAAAATGAGCGTATTCTTAAATTTTTTAAATTCTTTTAAAGAATAAGCCCAGGGTTTTTCTAAAGGGGCCCTCTAATTATACGAAGTCACCGTAAAGAATCCTACGCTTCATTCATCCTCCACCCATTGTAATTTTCCCGATCGTTCACATTATTATTGCGCGTTGCTCACCTCAGCTGTGATATGTTTCGTGCAGACAAGAGCTTGTTTGCCCTGAGAGAGCAACTGCATGCCGACCCTTCGCTGGGCTGCAGTCATCTGGAAATAGAGTATTTATATTTACTCATGAACAAAAAGCTCGACAAGATCGATATACATGCAAATATCTGAATTATCACAATTCTCTAGTGAATAATGGCCTTTCGAGTGTGTAATACGGATGTAGGGGTGATGTGATGAAGGAATCCGAGTAGCCCAAGCAGATAATAGCAACTCACAAACAATTTTCTCGATTTTTCTTTCTGCTCCTTCTCTCTTTGTTGCTCTTCTTCCCTTCGCTGCACCTTCATTAGTGGACCGTGATCCTCTTCCTGTAAGTAAAAGTGAACATTAGAGTAGTTGTTGTGATCATTCATGAAAAAAATTATTACGGCAGAATTCCTCAATAATTCTCTACGGAAGAACTTTTGCAGAGTGGAGCTAAAGTCACAACTGAATAATAGCAACTCACAAAAAAAAATTTTCTCAATTTTTCTTTCTGCTCCTTTTCTCTTAGTTGCTCCTCCACCCTTCGCTGCACATCTTTTCTGAATTGTAGAAGCTCTAAGAGATGCTTGAATGCCCTCTGAATTTCGCGAATGGCGACCTGAAAAGTTTAGTACCTTCAGCAAATTTAAATTTATAAAATACATTCTTAAATAAATGTAAAAAAATAAATAAATAACGACTCACAATAGCATGGACGTTCTGTTTGGAGATCGGAAAATCAGGGCTTTCTTCTCCCCATGCATTATCCCAGTCATTATATAGTCCAGTACCGAGTTCGGACAACAAGCCGAGTATTCTGCAATCAACTAATTTAGCTATTTTTCATGGCTTCAATATTGAAATAAACTAACTGAGTGATGCGCTCGCCTACGAATCCATTCACGTTTTTCGTTAGAGATTCAGCGCTTTTCAACGAACTCTTGAAAAGCGCCCAGTCCCGGCTGCACGGATCCACATCCATAACTGAATGACAACTTTTTTTAATTCAGAAAAATATCGAAAACCAACCCCATTCAACGATAAATTCGAAAGTGTGCCTGAACGGAGATTATACTTCAATATCAAGTACATTCACCGAAACATACGGTTCAAAATCAAGAAAACGCATTTAACGAGCCAATTATTTATTAACATATTTCTTCACGTAAGAATAACAACATATAAATTGGAAGAAGACAGAGTGAATTTGATCTCTCTTACAACAGTTAAAGTAGCTACGACCTGAAATTTTTAATAATTCACAACATTTTTGTAGAGATATTTTAGTAATAATTCGAGTTTAAAATAGATACAGCCATCGACAAAAACGACTGGAATGAATACCAACATCCTCAGAATTGGATAAAATCTTTATTTGAATCTTTTTTTTATACTTTAGCTACATGACACATGATAAATGTCAATAACATCAGAATTAAGAAGGCGCAATCCAACAAGTAAGTATCGAATTGTAGTCTAGTATCGTGGATCGGTTATTAATGAAGCGCCTCATTCATTTTGAATACTCCATCGATTACAATATTTTCAGCGACCGGTTCAGAGTAGATCTTCAATTTTTTTGCATTAGAGGCTTTATAAAGAAAATATATATTACCACAATTTGTTCAAATTTCAACCTCGGGCGTCTTGCAGTGAGCCACACAGAGAGTAACGCGTCGAAGGCCAAGATTTCGACCGGCAAAGAACTGAGCAGTCTCTCGCTGCTTCGGAGTCAACTAGAAGTGCAAGTTACGGGCTGTTTCAATACAAGACACTGAACGAACCTCGACAAGATTTTCGAAGAAGCTTCTAGTCAAAGTTGGATCCACAGGAGAGAGCATGTAGGGAGACGCCTGCTTTCCACAGAGATCACACACCTGAGCCCGACCTAACTGCGGATTATATGCAACCTGAAACTTATTTTTAATTGGATAAGGTGGAGCTGCTGGTGATTTGAAAATTTGGAGAGGGGAAGGAAACAAACGAACCGGTCGTTTTGCTGGTTTTAATCTCATCGGTAATTCCTTTCGTTGTATTTTAACAAAACGCAAACTCGCACAATCCGCCCGTTTACACAGGAAGAAGTTGCGGCTGTCGCACTGGAAAGAGACGATTTATGAGATCAATTTCGGCAAAAAAAACAGATCGTTGGAAATGCAGAATAACGCAGTAGTACTCTATCGTCCCTGGTTGGAAAATACGTAAATACTTGACAATTATTTCGCAGAGGAGTACTGAACTGCTTATTTTTAAATAGTTAAAACTCAACAACTTTTCACTAGTACAACATTTTACTGAAAACAAAACAAAAAAAATCAATATATCATAGCCGATGAATTTATTCGCGTACCGCTTTCTTCTCCTTGTTGTGATTGACATAGGAAGCTACGGACACGAATTTGAAGCCACACATGCACAAGAGATAGAGTCCATTCTAGGAAGAAATGTGTTCACAATGCGTTTCATGATCAGTTCTAACAGCGATCAGAGTAGTTTTGTGACGTCTCTGGAGGTGAAATGTGTACCCAGCTGGCGTTTTGGGATATTTCTAAAAACAAATTAACGCTAAACAATTTCAAAGTATTTTAATAACAGTTTAAAAACAGCACGTACATTGCACACAATGCACTGAGGCGTCAACGGCTCATCAATTGGAGGAAATGTACCAGCCGACATCTGAATCAAATTGTTCGTCTGATAGTAATCCGGAATTGGCTATCCTGATGCCTGAATTCAAGCTACCTGATCGGAGAAACAGCCGATTTGGTCGACTGGGCGAGAAGTACCGGTGGATGGGCAGTATAACTGAGAATCAGATCAATATGCATATTTAAAATAATTGAAATATTTTAGACCTTTACCCATAATCAGCTAATGATTAATTCAAACTTACATCGGCGATAGGCTCTTAGTAGTATTATGTAAGGCGGGATCTATATTTTGGACTTTGACCTTTCAATCAAAGTCCAAAATATAGATCCCACCCTACAAACTTTTTTTCAATCTTTGGTCTTTGGTCTTTAATTTTTGGCCTTTTCCATTCAACTAATCAATAATCAATCAATAAATCGATAATCGATTTATTTTTAAAAGTACAGTAAGACAAGAG
>LS557865.1:617158-641238 GCA_900490775.1 Pristionchus maxplancki | reverse complement strand
CTCTTGTCTTACTGTACTTTTAAAAATAAATCGATTATCGATTTATTGATTGATTATTGATTAGTTGAATGGAAAAGGCCAAAAATTAAAGACCAAAGACCAAAGATTGAAAAAAAGTTTGTAGGGTGGGATCTATATTTTGGACTTTGATTGAAAGGTCAAAGTCCAAAATATAGATCCCGCCTTACATAATACTACTGCTCTTCTTGCGTGACATGGATGGACTCAGAACAATCGAATGGCTCAGTCTCAACCTCCGACTTAATCTCAATCACCTCAGCATTCTCTTTGAATAATGAATTAGCTGTTGCAGCTCGACCTACCTAAAAAATAATTCAGTTTAATTCCTGGTAGTTAAAATTGGCCAACCTTCTCCTTCGCAGGATCGTTCGAAACATTAAAGACGTGTTGAGTAACGGAGAGTTGCTGGCTAGGATAAACGATCCGATCGATTTTGAAGGACCTCCCACTGACATGAAGTACTTATTTGATGAAATGAGATGTCAAATACTCACCGATTAGCATTGCCCGATTCCAAATGGGCTTTCTTGCTGATGCATTGAGGCATGTACTGCTTGTAGATAGAGCAAAGAGAATCCTTGAAAAATAAGAACATCATGATAGTTAATGAAAGCAAACCTTTCTAGGTGCAGTAAACTACACTAAAAAAGAAGAAAATACCTGAGTGTGTTCGATCCACAATTTGTCACTCAACGATTTCGCTCCGCACTCGACACATATTCTACAACTAATCCTTATTTATTCTAATTGATCGCTACATACCGAGATTCTGATTGGTCCAGAGGGCGGGAAGCTCCAGTTGAAGGGCAGAATATCTGAAAAAGACGGGGGTTTTATTAATTCATATTCCAGTCCACAGTTTGTTTTTTATTCAACTCACATCGGCAACAGGTTCTTCCTGCTTTGCATCAGTAAAATCGTCAAACAGCTCTTCTTTGATCACCACTGGTTCCTCTTGGACATCATCCAGTGACTGAATCATTTCAAGCGAATATAATGGAATGGATACCCGTTGAAAAAACTCACATATCCGATCAATTCTTCCTGTTTAATATCAGCGAAATTATCGATTGGTTCTTCCTTGATTTCCACTGGTTCCTCGTTGAATTTATTCTCTGCACTGACATCGAAAAGTGGATACAAATCGGCTTCACTCGGCTCGAAATTTCTCGTCCAATCACACATTAATCTGGAAACAATTAGGACTCTGAAATTTTTCAGATACAATCCACAATTAAGTGAAAGGTACATCCATCGATTCAAACGATATGTTCTATCAGAGTATCGACGCATAAATATAATCTTTATCTGAATAGCCTTGGTTTTAGTGACGAAGTTAACTGCAGTAAGAATTAGTTTTCACATAATCAAATATTCTAACTGAGGAAACTTCGAAAAAATCAAACTACTACGAAAAAACAGGACGATAACAAAATAATAAACATCGATCACAGTTTAATAACTTCTGTAGTCATGGTCGTCGTATCCATGCTCGTTCTCGACGTTGTCCGTCGGACTCGCGTAGTCGTCCCTCGTATTATCCCACAGATTCCGCAGCGACTTCTTCTGTTGTTTCTCGAGCGCGATGTTGACCGTCTCCATCCTCTCCGGCCTGATGAACCACAGCGCCTTCCGGGCTCGACCGGGCTCGCCCTCATCCTTGTAGACCTCGACCTTGTCGAAGTTCGCGCTATTCGTGAGCGCATGGCGGACGGAACTCTTCCAGTTGGCGGGCGCTGTGCAGTAGTAGGGGAAGGTCATGCAAATGAAGTCGTAGATGTCCGCCACGTGCATCTCGCCGCGCTCGCTGCTCTTCAACGCGAGCGCGATCAGGTTGGGAAAGGCCCAGTTGGGTTTCTGAGGGGGGCGAGGAGACGAGTGCGGCATCGTCTGCAATGGGGCGTCTTGGCGATGTTCCAAAGCCCGATTTCGCGGCGAGACCACGTCTGTGGCAAACAACTACTGAGAAGGATGGCAAAGGAAGAGATACCTGATCAAAGTCGCAGTCGGGTCGGAATGGGCCATGAGGAGGGACGTGAGACGTACGAGGCATCGTCTGATAAAAATATATATATAACTTGTCATAAAACTCGAAATATAATTTTTCTGTCTTAATTAGCTTAATTTGCAATATTTTTTATAAATAGTTACCTCATCTCTGCGCCAAGCAGCAATTGCATCGACGTACGTTCTCGGGTCCCTGCCCCATCTGCAAAGATTATCAGATCAAATTCCCGTTTATGAGTAAGCTGATTACATACCGGGGTTGCGACGCTTGCTTTCCTCTAATAGAGTCGAGATATCTGAATCCGCAAATATCATCAGAAGCATTTTGGATAAAATAAGCCGGTAAGCTGCAAGAACAACTGAATACCTGTCTAACATACCGAGATTCGGATTGGTCCAGGGGGCGGGAGGCTCCAGTTGAAGGGCAGAATATCTAGAAAAGAAGGTTTTTTTTAAAAATTCAAATTCCAGACCATAGTTCAAACATTCAACTCACATCGGCAACAGGTTCTTCCTGCTGTGCATCAGTGAAGACATCAAACGGCTCTTCTTTGATCTCCACTGGTTCCACTTTGACATCATCCGATATCTGAATCGGGAACATATTGTATGAAAACTCGTTTAAAAAACTCACATATCCAATCAATTCTTCCTGTTTAATATCTGCAAAATTATCGATTGGTTCTTCCTTGATTTCCACTGGTTCCTCGTTGACTTTATTCACTGCACTGACATCGAAAAGTGGATAGAAATCGGCCCCATTGGGATCGAAATTTCTCGTCCAATCACACATCAAGCTAGAAAAAATTAAGACTCTGAAATTCGAACCATGGTCCATATTACAATTGAACGGTACACCCATCGCTTCAAACGATACGGTATATCAGAGTATCGATGTAGAGACAAAATCTTTATATGAATAACCTTTGTTTTAGTGTCGAAGTTAACTGCTGAAAAAAAGTCGTAACAGAATCAAATTTCCTAACTGAGGAAATTTCGAAACGATCAAACAACTAAGAAAAAAACAGGACAATAACAAAAAAGCATAAATTAGAATCTAGTATCTTCTGGGGAGACCGGGATCTTCGATCGCTTTTTCAGCGACATCCTCCTCATCAAAGTGTCATTCCTTAGCGATGGTCTCAGGTGAAATGGGAGTAACCCACTTGCTGTTAGAGTCACTTAAATCTTCCTAAAATTTGCTCAAATGTTGACAAATTCATCACTTCTTTACTCACATAGGGTATCCCCTGACGATTAAATCTCTCCAATTCTCTCTTGTAGTCGAACGGATTTAGCATCTGCAATTTGACAAACAACTATGAGTAATAACTGAGCCACGAAAGCTCATGAGAACCATGAATAACGGCACTCAATAGTCTTAATGCTAGTCGGTTTTTCACAGATACGTTACAACAGTATAAGAATACCTGCTCAATATTCGCTCTGGCGATCGCACCATCTCGCGAGGGAGAGAAGTTCATTACTTTGAGGTATCTGGAACAAGCAAACATTTATCTATCTATCGGTTAGGATCTTCAACCGCACCTCTCACACTCATCGGGATGCGTATATCGCACGTGATTCTCCATCTCAGCGCCTACCGCAAAGGTGTGATCACAGTAGGCACACTTGGACATAGTCGCTCTGAACGGTATTGGACATGCAATATTTAGCAATCGCCTCATTCGAGGGGATGATTCAACAGAACTATCATGCACTTGAAATCCATAAAAACGCAACTTTAATACATTTCCTGTCAAAAACACCCCCACAACGAGTCAACCTCTATCATTCTCGATATAAAATGTTTACGGGGGGATAGAAAAATGCATGATACGGGCTCTCCTCTCAGAGTCTCCACGCACTTCATCATACGTAGTGTTGCGATGTTCGGCGAGAAGTCTGAACAAAAAGTACAACATATATTGATGGAAGAAAATTAAGAATATTTAAAAAGATGCCCAATAAAGATTTCGAACAATTAAAAAAATGAACTCACGATAGCTCTCGATTGCTTCCTTGCGTCTCTAGATCGCTGGTCTTGCGACTATTGGCGATCAGTCTGAAACAATTGAAAAAATTAAATTAATAAACAAAATTAATAAGTGATATAACAGTTTTTGCCCCTTACTGTCGCACAGGGTCGACTTGCCGTGGCCTTTTTCTCGTAGGAGCAATCGATTTTGCGGCGAGCGTAGTTGGTTGGGGCTCATGGACTCTGCAAAGTACGCACGATAGGAAAACAATTACTGAATAAGGTTGAAAGAAATGAAATGAACTATAACGTACCCAGAGGTCAAATACCTAGGTCATCAAAGCTTCGCAAAGTGGTCTCAATTACAAATTTATAAGTCACCACCCTCTAAAGGTGGCGTGCTTTTTGAAAATATCCTTTCACCCCTTAAAACTTGGTCTGCTTTTGATATTTTCTCCTCTCATACTATAAAAAGTGGTATGTTTGTGTCATTTTTGACACTACATTCGAAACCTGAACATACCCCTCGCACCGCTCTGGATGCACCAATCGCAGGTGTTTCTCCATTGCAGCTCCCTTTGGACGGAGAAGCTTGCACAGTGTGCAATCATACAGATTGGGTTTCGTCGGCGCCTGGTCTGAAGCTAATTGGTATATTAAATAGCCCACTAACAACTAGGAAATGGCACAATGCGAAATTGTTATAGTAAAAATAACAAAATTTTGCAATTATTGCTTAATTGATGGGACATACCCCGCATTCGATAGTTTATCGTACTCCGAGGCCGCTTGCGGGCCGTCAATGATGCAGTTGCAGCAGACTTCACTAGTTCGCGTGAGCCGTAGGAACCTGAAATGTGTCATCGACTGAAAAATAAATTCGTACCATTAAGGGGATATGAAGGTGAGATAGGGGAAACGATACTTGGAGACAATTAATTCTAGCAAAGCAAACCCGAATTCATCCCTTCATCGAGGTCGATACTCAATGGGCGAGAAACTCCAGTGGATGGACAGAATACCTGAACGAACAATCGATATTTTCATAACAATAAACATACTCAGAAGGAATTGAAGAAAATAAACTCACATCAGCAATAGGTAAGGTGAGTGATTCTTCGCTCTTGATTGCAGATAATACAATAAGATCTTCTTTGAACTTCATTGATTGATCGCGGATCGCATTTAATTCCTAAACAATAATAATTAAAAATAATAAAGGATGGAATATGCTCACATAGAATTCTTCTTGTTTTAAATAACAGAATTCATTGCCTATCTCTTCCTTAATCTCCACTGGTTCATTTTTGAAGTCAATCGGTGACTGGAATGTTACTTTTAAACGCTTGTAAAGAGAAGAATCACTCACATTAAAAATAAGATCTTCCTGCTTGATATCAGCAAAATCAGCGAATGGTTCCTCCTTGAATTCCACTGGTTCTTTCTTGATTTCAATAGGAGTTGCCGTCCATGAACTCATTTATCTCAAAAATAAAATGAATCATTAAAGATAAAAGAGAAATAGCTAGTTTTTTTATATTATAGGGAACTGCCCTGAAATTTCGTACCTCAATAATAAATACATCCATCGATTCAAACGATTCCAATTGTCTATTCACAAAATATATTATTTAAGCCTTTATTATTTTATATGCTATGAACGAGGGCAGAATAACAAAGAAGCATACAACACAAAAATCTAACTAGTCTGGAACATAAAATCTAGATAGAATGGACGGCTCATCGATCTGATCTTCTTTTGTCGACTTCTCAATTGATTGACTCTGGATTTGGTTTAGCCTTCTTGACTTGAACTTCGTCGTTGACGTCGTGTCTGGACCACTCACATCTTTCTGCACGGAAACGTTGTCAATCGATCGATTACGAAAATTTTAAGCTTGCCTCAGCGAAATTCTTGATGTGTTTGCTGCAGACACGAGCGCGCCGATTATTCAGGACTACACGTTCAGCAGCAGCGCGCTGCGTTGAAGTCAGCTAAATCGAGTCTCGTTAATCGTTGAACTCCAGAAACGAATTAACGACGAAATTTTTTTTAAACACCTCGATCAGATCATTGAAGAATAGCCGAGCACGGGTGCCGTCAATCAGATTGGAGATAAAAGGCGAAATGAAGAAGGTTTGGCCTCGCTTGACAATTGCCGCGCAGAGATCACATTTGGTGGAGGAACGACTCTATCAATGTCAATCGATACAGCACTACTATCTTTTACTAGCAAATTACTCACAAATGCTTCCTCGACTCCGATGCTCCTATAGGAGGCCGCATTCGGAACACTGCATCTGCATAAATCAAACCAGTTAATTATCTTGAAAAGTGATCGTAAAAAGTTACAGAATTAACAATTCTATTTAGCCATTCTCTTGAATTCGTTGCCTATTTATAAGTTGGTAATAAAAATTAATCGAAATACCTCTTGAAACTACCAGAATGCATCCGTCCTAAGTGCTTCTCCATCTCAGCGCCTTCCAAAAGGAAAAGATGACAATAGGCACATTGGCGTCGACTTTTGATATAAGCATTGACAAAGGCGGACCTGAATGGCGAACATGGAGGGAAATACATCAGCAAATTGGTTATAAAATCAGGAGATTGGCCATATACTTACGAGACCTTTCACGAGAAAACGTACTTTAGCCACGTACGGCATTTTTGCAACCTATCCCAATATTTCACAGGCAGTGTCCCCATACCGAATGCTGATATTTGGCCCAATATGAAGGGCCATAGAGCACTTTCCGAAAAATGGCAGCCTAGTCCCAAAAAAAGTCGAAATTTTCAACGTCAATAAATGCCCTTTTAAAAAAGCTTATCCGACGTATTTTTACATGGAGATTCCGAAAAAGTTAGTTTGGAATACATCCAACGTCATTAAAAAGTCGAAAACGTCAAAAAGTATCGAATTTTATTTTTCCTGAAAAATTTTTCTCCCATTGGGATTTTCTAACCATGTTTTTCGGAATCTACGCCAAAAACTACATAGATGATAAATTTTTGGCAAAATTTTACCGATGTCCTAGGATTTTATAACGGCTGGAACCATGCATACTTTGTCGGTCCCCTTCTCTAAATGGCCCGAGGTCTAGTGATTGCGGAACCATAGGTAATGTTTCAGTGATGAAATTTCGTTTTTATAGTTAGTTTTACGCTTTGAGCTTGTACTGGATTGACTGAGGCCATAAATTACGAAAATAGCCTTCTCAGAAATCACGAAAAATCGTTCACTCGTTCAGACAGCTAAATTCGAGAAATACACTGTGAAATGATGTTTTGTAGCGCTACTATGATCTTTCAAATGTTTTAGGAGGTACATTAATTGAATTAAAAAACAAAACAGATGAGTATTAATATCTCGAAACAATGTTATGCGAAGAAAATCGCGAAATCACCGATTTTCGTTGAAAAATTGACATTCTACACGATCTGATTAGCTTCTTTCGGCATTAATACAGTTTTTTTCAACTTATTTAAGCTTAAGTACTTTAGTACAAAACATTTTGACAGTTCATGAGGATATTTGAAAGATTATTTTTTCTGAGATTTTTTGAAATCCTGAGAAAAATAAAAAATTGAAAAGTGCTTCAAAACGCTCTCTAATTTGCTAAATCAAATAATATGACCCTATTAAGTAATGGAGAGTGAAAAAATCCCGTACTGATACTTAAATACGCGCATTAGACAGTGTAGAATTTCACTTTATCAGCGAAAATCGGTAATTTCGCGATTTTCTTCGCATAAACTTGTTTCGAGATATGAATACTCATCTGTTTTGTATCTAATGCAATTAATGTACCTCCTAAAACATTTGAAAGATCATAGTAGCGCTACAAAACATCATTTCACAGTGTATTTCTCGAATTTAACTGTCTGAACGAGTGAACGATTTTTCGTGATTTCTGAGAAGGCTATTTTCGTAATTTATGGCCTCAGTCAATCCAGTACAAGCCCAAAGCGTAAAACTAACTATAAAAACGAAATTTCATCACTGAAACATTACCTATGGTTCCGCAATCACTAGACCTCGGGCCATTTAGAGAAGGGGGCCGACAAAGTATGCCTGGTTCCAGCCGTTATAAAATCCTAGGACATCGGTAAAATTTTGCCAAAAATTTATCATCTATGTAGTTTTTGGCGTAGATTCCGAAAAACATGGTTAGAAAATCCCAATGGGAGAAAAAATTTTCAGGAAAAATAAAATTGGATACTTTTTGACGTTTTCGACTTTTTAATGACGTCGGATGTATTCCAAACTAACTTTTTCGGAATCTCCATGTAAAAATACGTCGGATAAGCTTTTTTAAAAGGACATTTATTGACGTTCAAAATTTCGACTTTTTTTGGGACGTGGCTGCCATTTTTCGGAAAGTGCTCTATGGCCCTTCATATTGGGCCAAATATCAGCATTCGGTATGGGGACATTGCCTGTGAAATATTGGGATAGGTTGCAAAAATGCCGTACGTCGGCTCTGCCCAAAAGATACGTTCTCTCGTGAAAGGTCTCTTACGAGTATCCAGGATGATTCGTCAGGAAATGAACTTCCTTGGCCACGCATTGAGGCAGATTCAGCTTGCAGATAGTGCACCATAGTCCCTTCAAAACCATTGGGATTGACAAGAACATAATGTTATTGAAAAGGAGCTGACATAGTTGTGTGCATTGGATGGCGCCCTCAGTCCGCAGTAAGCGCACACTCTATAAATACAATTTTTATGTTGTCATAAAACTGTTCATAAAAAAATCACACAATTTGTTCAGATCATTTAAATTTTGAACAGTCAGACAAGGCATGTAAATTTCTTTGACTGAAGAAAAACCTTGCGTACCCCGCGCTCCGTTCCGTGTGCACCAAGAGCATATGGTTATCCATTTCGATGCCACTCGGGCGTCGAGAACCGCAGTACGTGCAGCTAACCAGCCTCTTGTTAGGACCAGATGGCGTTACTTCTTCCACGGTTTTCGAATTCATTCCCTCATCGAGATCGATATTCAATGGACGCGAAATTCCAGTAGATGGACAGAATACCTGAACGAGCTATCGATATTATCACAACAATAATCATTTTCAGAATGAATCGAAGAAAATAAACTCACATCAGCAATAGGCAAGGTGAGAGGTTCTTCCGTCTTGATATCAACACAATTTTCAACGAAATAGTTTGCCTCTTCTTTGATCCCCACTGGCTCTTCTTTGACCTCATTCGATGACTGAATAATATCAGGCGAATAAATTGCAAGGAACCAGAATGAACAACTCACGTATCCAATCACCTCTTCCTGTTTTATATCTGAAAAATTATCGAGTGGTTCTTCCTTAATTTCCACTGGTTCCTCGTTAATTTTATTCTCTGCACTGACATAAAAAAGTGGATAAAAATCGGCCTCTTTCGGCTCGAAATTTCTCGTCCAATCACACATTAATCTGGTAAAAATTCAAGTAAAAAATAAGCGAACTACTATCCACATTTTTGCAATGAAGTACATTCACCGAAGCATACGATTTCCAATCACAAACAATTATCGATAGATTCAATTATTTATCAATGTATTTCTTGACATAGTACGATAACATATCATTCAGAGTCTTCTTCGCAGAGTCCGATTTGTCGCCGATTTTCTTCTCATCGGGAGCCTCCTAGAAAATAAAATAATGAAACAGACCCATTACAAGAACTGCCTGGAAGTCGGTCCAATTGTGAAGACATCTATCGAAATTGCTCACACCATTGAATACCTTCTGGAAATTCCGGCGGTGTCTTGCGCAAACAGTCATTTGATAATTGCGATCGGCATAGCTGCAAGCGGTTTCGAGCTGCTTCGGAGTTAGCTGAAAATGGACAATAATTATATAGTTATGGTTCATTTAGCTAATTAGTAAATGTTAAAATTAGAAGAAAAAACACTGGCAAATATACCAAAATGGTACAAAATAATCAACCTCGATGAGATTCTGGACGAACGCTCGAGCTGTTGCTGCGTTCTTGGGGGACAATGAGAAGTGTGGGGACAGCTTTCCGGACAGCGAGCATTTCCGCCGATACACTCGTGGAGAGATCATCGCTTCATTGGGCTGCTGATAGAAAATGTCGTAACATGGTGAAGTCAACACTTGGCAACAACTTCAGATACACACTTCTAGTCTTAATGGTAGTCCATTTTTCACAGTTACATTAAAACAGTTTAAGAATACCTGGCCAATATTCGCTTTGGCGATCGCACCATTTCGATAGGAAGCGGAGTTCATATTTTTAAGGTATCTGCCACAATCAATATTTAGCAAGCCATCGTTTAGGATCTTATACCGTACCTCTCACACTCATCTGGATGCGTATATCGCACGTGCTTCTCCATTTCTACACCTACCCAAAAGGTGTGCTCACAGTAGGCGCATCTGGACTTCTTCACCCTGAACGGTATTGGACATGCAGTAGTTTAGCAGTTGCCAAATTCAAGGGAACAAAGCTCGACGCTATCTTGTGAGGGACCCAATGAACTATCGAAAAATGCATAAAAACATAGGGGGTAAATATTGTGCCAACCACCCAATGATTTTACTCGATTCTTAGGAGACACGCGTGATATATTTGCTAAAGACGGTGCAAATTATGGATATTTAAAGATGTTCAATGAAGATTTCGAACATTTTTTAAAAAAAGGACTCACGATAGTTCTCGATTACTTCCTGGCGTCTCTAGCTCGATGCTCTTGCGGATATTGGCGAACAGTCTGAAACAATTGTTCAATTAATAAACAAAATTAATGAGAGATATAACAGTATTTTTTGTATTTCCCCTTACTGTCGCTGGCGGGCCGTCAATGATGCCGTTGCAGCAGAATTCACCAGCTCGCGTGAACCGTAGGAACCTGGAATGTGTCATCGACTGAAAAATAAATAAATTCGTAGCATTAGGGGTATATGAAGGTGAGATAGGTAACGAGTAGGCTTAGAGACAATTAATCATAGATAGTAGAGCAAACCCGAATTCATCCCCTCATCGAGGTGGATATTCAATGGACGAGAAACTCCAGTGGATGGACAGAATACCTTAACGAACAATCGACATTTTCACAACAATAAACATTCTCAGAATGAATTGAAGAAATTAAACTCACATCAGCAATAGGTAAGGTGAGTGATTCTTCGCTCTTGATTGCAGCGAAATCAATAGGATCTTCTTTGTACTCCATTGATTGATCGCGGTTCGCATTTAATTCCTAAACAATATTCATTAAAAATAATAAAGGACGGAATATGCTCACATAGAATTCTTCTTGTTTGAAATCACAGAATTCATCGACTATCTCTTCCTTAATCTCCACTGGTTCATTTTTGAAGTCAACCGGTGACTTAAATGTTTCTTTTACAAGCTTGAAAAGAGAAGAATCACTCACATTAAAAATAATATCTTCCTTATTGACATAAACACAATTTTCAACGAAATAAAGTGTCTCTTCTTTAATCTCCACTGGTTCATCTTTGACCTCATTCGATGACTGAATAATATCAGGGGAATAAATTGAAAGGAATCAGAATGAGCAACTCACGTATCCAATCAACTCTTCCTGCTTGATATCTGCAAAATTATCGACTGGTTCTTCCTTGATTCCCACTGGTTCCTCGTTGACTTTATTCTCTGCACTGACATCGAAAAGTGGATAAAAATCGGCTTCATTCGGCTCGAAATT
The DNA here is from genome assembly GCA_900490775.1 of Pristionchus maxplancki. Lineage (NCBI taxonomy): Eukaryota > Metazoa > Nematoda > Chromadorea > Rhabditida > Neodiplogasteridae > Pristionchus > Pristionchus maxplancki. The sequence goes on along the minus strand of LS557865.1, from coordinate 629,529 downwards.
TCTCGTCCAATCACACATTAATCTGGAAAGAAATAGACTCTGAAAATGTTAACTAGCTTCTATCCAAAGTACATTCACCGAAGCATACGGTTCGCAATCAAGAAAACTAATGAACTGCATTAATTATTTATCATTTTTTTTCTCACGTAAACAGAGATTTTATTGGACAAAGACAGTCTATATGTGTTCATTCACAAAACAGTTAAAATATTCTAGAAGGTCAAGGCAGTCTCTTAGTAACGTCGAGAAAGGCGATGTATATCCATAGCTTCTGTAATCGGCCACTAATTCGATTAATTATTAATCCTAGTAATTACAAGAAGTGAATTCAGCGGGAATGTGAATAACTCATTTAGGAAAAAGAAACTTCAAGGTTCTAACTCTAACCATCCCTGGTTGAGTTCGCATTCACAACAGATTTATCGAAGAGACTCTTCTTGACTTGAACTCCGTCGTCGCTGCTCTTGTTTGGACCACTTGGACTGCTCCTGCAGGAAATAAATCGTAAACTTATGTGCATCGATGGATAAGATGATTGAAAGCGTACTCACACAGCATTCGTGATGTGTTCTCCGCAAACGCGTGCACGCCATTTCTTGTTGATGAAAGCATCTGCAGCTTCGCGCTGCTTTGGAGTCAACTGAGAAAATTTTAAAATAATAATAAAGAGACTTAAAATACCTCGATGAGCCCGTCGAAGAACAGTTTTGCCATTCCTGAATCGATGGGCGATACGTAGTACGGTTGACCGAATGTGAGAATGCCGCACAGATCACACTTCACCGTGAGACCACTCTGCAAAAGCAGTGATCAGCCAGTATTCAACTATATATTTCACTACAAAAATTACCTGATTAATGTCCGCTCCAGATAATTTGCACGGTATCGTCTTGTCTTTCGGCGAAATGCGCCCCTCTAGCAGTTGCCGTGTCCTTTTCTGGGCCTTGTCACAGGATTTCGGACCCGCGTGCTTTCTAAATATTATATCTTTGGTCAATGCCCTAGGCGTATGTATTGTACCCTTGCAGAAGTTTGTTGCACTCCTCATGGTGCATAGATCGCACGTGATTCTCCATTGCTGCGCCTTCGGTGAGGACGGAATTGCAGAACATGCACTTTCTGAGTGACCTGACACATGGTTGTAATCAAAGCAAAAGTAAAGAAATTACCTCGAGAATTCGACGGGATGCACAAATCGCACGTGAATCTCCATCTCGTCACCCATCATGTGCGCTGAATCGCAGAAGGTGCACCTCTTGGGCAGCCTGGAACGCTTTTTATATTTTATTTGACCCAATGGAACCCAATCCCCTTCCAATTGATTGCACTTCCTGCAGGCCCATTGCCTTGATTTCAGGAGAAATATGAAATAAATATGAAATATGAAATTGATTTCACTCGATAATAGTGTGCCAGTTAATTAAATACTTCTCAGTGAGCTTAGGAAACAGACTATTACAATCATCATCATAAAAAAAATTTACTTGAAAGAAGGCGGATCCTTCGATACTGGAGGTACTGCACTGACCAATTTCAATCTGAAATAATATATTTGAGGCAGGTTGACAGCTAGACTATTAAGTTATTCCCCATTTAGACAACGCCCATGATGAAAAATCGGTGAAATGTAAATACCGAGATTGAGAAGAGTTGTCCAAGCGTGAATAAGTTGTGCGACGACCGGTGATTAGCCTGAGAAACCAATTTGAACTCATACTATTGTACATTTTATTTGAAACATAAATGTGACAGGACTCACGAGTGATTTCGATGACGCTGCACGACATGGTCCTCCTCTTTGACGCATTCAGGCATGAAATCCTTGCAGATTGTGCACCAAGAAGCCTTAAAATAATTAATTTAGAATGGAATTTTAACACCCTGTCTAAGTCATTTCAAATCAAACCTGAGTATGTTTAATCCACCGTTCTACTCCCGCAGTTATCATTCCGCAGATAGAACAGCTCCTTCAATTATTATTTTGCAGGGGAAAATCTACATAATAACGATTGCTTACAGCATGAAACGTCGCTCCTCACCGAGTGACTTTCTCCGATGCATTAATGATCGTCTTAGCAAGGGGAGCTTTTCCGGAGCAATCACCTAGTTTGGTGGCTGCGTCTACCCTGTGTTTTGTAACTTTTTATTCAGCAAACATATGTGAACTCACCGAGTGACCTCTACTGGGACATTTTCAGGGGTCGCCTTGGTTGCATTCATGACTGGTGGGTCGGGCGGAGCTGCCTGCTCCACGGCTTTCGAGCAGATTCCCCCATCGAGGTCGATATTCAATGGACGCGAGGTTCCAGAAGATGGACAGAATACCTGATAACTGACTTAATTGTACACTTCGAAATAACGTGAAAAATAAACCCACATCGACAATAGGCAAGGCGCATTGTTGTTCTTCCTTCTTTATATCAACTTTGATTTCTATTCGTTGATCATCGATCGCGCTTAATGCCTGAATAAATATACAATTCACAAATAGTATATTAGTGCGGATTCACACTAGCGTATTCAACTCACAATAGATTCTTCTAGCTTGACGAATTCCCCTTCCTCAATCTCCACTGGCTCATCTTTGAGGTCATTCGTTGACTCAAATTGTGTTGTTAGCTCGAAAAAAATAGGTCAACTCACTTTAAAAATAAGATCTTCCTTCTTGATATCAGAAAAATCGTCGAATGGTTCACCCTTTATTTCATTCGAGATTTCAAAATCCTCATTCAGACTATCATCCGTCTGTGAACTCATTGAACTGGAAAGATAATGAAAAACCGATAATTTCGAAATTACATTGCAAGCGATCGCATGACCAGGTTGAGACGCTTGAGATGCGATATCTTTCTATTGACTTTAGATAGTTTTAGACGGACTGTGAAACCTTTCCTCTCAGTCACCACGAGACACTCACAACAAATTAATTTATCAAATTTGGATTGCTATAGGAAAAGGTTAAGAAAGCTGAGATTGATTGGCATTACAAAACATGGAGAAGTGAATGAGGAATGTCATAGGAACTTCTAACACAGGTATAATCGTAAAGCAACAAAAACAAAGTCGATTCAGGATAGTAATTCGGAGCTATCGTAGATCACTGGAGCTTGAGCTTCCAGATTCGCTCGAAGATCGCAACCTTCATCTCGTCAGAAGAATTAGCGATTTCAGGAGTGGCCTGTGAAATGTGATTTGAAGATGTGTTTTTAGTCTAGATGGTGGATAGAACAACGAATATACTCAATCCATAAACGTCTTGGACTATTCATCTAGGATACATCATAATATTTCTTAGCGAAACAAAAAAGATCTGGCTAAAACACAACAAACCTTCAGCTTTCCCGTCAGTTCAGCGATGCTCGAGAACGAATTGAGGCAGTTGTCCTACAAAAATAATCGTCTTCAAAGTTTTCGAGCAAACATTTATTTTTATCACGATAATTGATGACCATACCAAGCTAGATTGGATGCTGAGAAATAAATAAATAAATAAAGAAGCCTACAGAAATTCCGTACCCTGAGCTCAGCGAGTCTGTACTGGTCGGCCATGATCAGCTTCTGAGATGCATCAAATCCTTTCGATTGTGTAAGATGATTTTTCACGAGATCCAGAACGTGCTAAACAAATATAATCAGAAAGATTACCAGCAAGAATAAATAGTTTAATTTTGAATGTCTTGAAGAGCATGTTGTCAGTTAACCATGAAATCTATTATTTCATTGTTTCTCCAACTACTCAGAGAGGACTTTTCAGCAATGGCGAAATATTATTAAAATGATAATAATCAATTTTAAAACGTACCTTCATCTGGAACCGATCAGCAAGCTTCAGAATGTGCGACACGGTGTGATCTGAAGAGAGAATGCTTGTCTCCCTGTTCGAATATATTATCACCTGTAATACCAGCAGTCTGGAGGTAGATAATATTCAGAAGGTCGACGAATTCCTAAAACGACAATACAATTAGTTAGCAAAAGTAATTTATAAAATATCAATCACTAACTCCACAGTCAACATCCTTCAACTCCACTTCCTCCTTTCCATTCTCGACGAAATTTCCGAAGAACATAGCTTCGAAGACGGGTGAGTGGATAGACAGAAGCTGAACGTTTAGGTTATTATATATATAGGTTAAATAAATTAAATAGAAAAACAGTTTGCACTTACCACGAAGATCTGTCAACTACTAACGATGGATTGTGCAAAATACCTCCTTGGAAGCGTGAAGATTCTTATCTCCGATCTTCAGAACGACATCGCTTCTACTGTTCGGCGCAGCGAATTTCGTCTCCAGGTCAGTAGGGGGTTGACCCATTCTAAGGAGAATATTTGTGATCTATTTAACTCAAAACAGTCGGAGCATTGTAGCAACTCATGAAAAAGATAGGATTTCGCAAATGTCATAAATAAAAAAATAAACCAACCCCTCCGAACTGATGACGTGAACGTCGAATTCAACAGTGACCTTATTATTATTGATGAAATACTGAAAGTATTTTTATGGCGAAGAATCTTAAACAAGTATGAAAAATACATCAGAATTGACTATATACTTCAGAGGAGCTCACCTGTTGATTGAAAATACCCCAGCCGATAGATCCCAATTTTCGACGGGGAAATGAAAGATTATTTTCATCGAAGACGAACTTCTATAAAATAATATTAATATTAACCAGGAAGATATTAACCAAGAATATTAACCAGGAAGAGTTTTCCTCCCTGTTTTGATGCTGTTTTTAATAATAAGAGAGAAAAACTGCATCAAAACAGGGAGGAAAACTCTTCCTGGATTTTAGAAAAGGAAAAAGTACTCCTTCGACTTCGTACTCGGATGCACCATTCTTGCTAAATAACATGAATTTCACGTTCGCTTCACACTTCCAAGGTCGACTCTGATCCACGCCGCATCTCAGAGTGAATTTAGCGTATGCACCATCTCGTTCTGCCATTGCAGTCCTATAAAGAACAATAAAATGAAAATTAATCAAATACACTTATTTTTCTTCTATAATGTACCGACGATCGTGCACCAAGGCGTTGAATTGAGTACCCCACTGACCATTTGAATCCTCCCTCGTTGAACACTTTCGGATCCACCTTTCCAGCTGCGTGCACAGCAGCCGCATTGTCGATTTCCCATCGAAGAACGAACTTGGAATTGCCGGTCATTCTGAAAGTATGGATGAGTATTTCTCGAGAACGTGCATTCGGGAAAATTTAAAACTGTGTTTCAGGCAAATGAGGGCAAAAGCGGGAACCAAGAAGCAACACGGAAAAAAGCAACATGTCCTCACGGCCGCCTATCTCATGACCATCATGCTGATGTCAATCAGTGATGACAAATCAGCACTCGTCTCTCCTCATTTTGCGTACTCTCTCGTCTCTCTGACCGGCGAGAGATCATTCGAAATGAGAGAGGCGCGTGCCGATTTGTCAACACTAGTGTCAACGTTCATCGTTGCGCACCCCCACCAGGTATATTAGCGCGAGACGAGCTTTTCTCCATTGACAGTAGGTATTTTTAGACGGACTGCGAACCGTTTCCTTCTTCGTCACCAGAAGACACTCACAACAAATTAATTTATCTTTTCGATTAATATAGGAAAACTGGACGAACGCTAAGATTGATTGGCATTACAAAACATGGAGAAGTGAATGAGGAATGCCTTAGCAACTTCTAACAACTGATTCAGGTAGAATAGCAAAACAGAAACAACAAAATCAATATAGGACATTATTCTAAGCTATCGTAGATCACTGGAGGTTGAGCTTCAAACTTCGATCGTAGATCGCTGCCTTCAGACCGTCAGAGAAATTCTCGGCCTCAGGAGACGACTGCAAATCAATCGCTTGTCTGGACAATTATTGTCATTTTAGTTTATTGTGTTCCAGGAATTATCGACCACTCCATTTTATCAACTAAAATCAAAAGGATCATGAGGAGAAATTTGCAGGAGATATTGCTCAGAGAGACAGGCAAGCTAATTGCAAGTATCTGTCCATTTATAAATAAATTGAAGACGTTTAAAACACAAATCGATACAAACCTTGAGCTTCTTGTGCAATTCAGCGACACTCGTGAACGAATTGAGGCAACGATCCTGGTGAAAAAAGCTTATAATAAGCGATGCCTCGATATGTTGCACCGAAACCAAAATCGAAATTTGATAGTCATACCGTAATCGTATTTCTCGAAATTATGGTTAAAAGAAAGAAGGAAACTACAATAGCAAAAAAACAGCCTGGATCAATATTTAGGAGAAAAATATTTCAAAACGCACTCTGAGCTCGGTGAGTCCGTACTGGTCGGCCACAATCAGCTTCTGAACTGTATCAATACCCTCAGAGTGAGTGAGATGCTTCAGTGCGTGTTCGTGAATGCACTTAAAGAGACAAATATCTCGAGGGACAATGAAATTATAAGAAACATGTTTGTAGAAAATATTTAATTAAATTAAATTAATTCGAACCGTCATCTGGAACTGATCTGCTAGCTTCAGAATGTGGATCGCCGTGCGATCTGAATATGAAATCGAAATTACTGCTTTCCTAAAATGCACTGCACACTGTACTTCTAAAAACAATGTGCACTAACGAAATCTGGAAAGAACACAGATTAAATTACCATTACCGGTAATCTCCATTGAAACGACATAGATAACATTGAGCAGAACGAGAAACTCCTGAAAATGGTTACATTTTTCAATGAAAAATCATTTAGAATTTGTTAATAAATTGAAATAGTACAAATAAATACGATTTACCTCATAGACCACATCCTTGATCTCTACTTCCTCCTTTCCATTCTCGCCGAAACTACCGAAGAACATAGCTTCGAACACGGGAGAGTGAACAGACAGATACTGCGAAAAATTAATCATAAAAAATGAGGAAAAATCGAACCTCCTTGGAAACATTAAGTTTCTTATCTCCGATCTTCAGAACAACATTACTTCTTCTATCAGGAGTAATAAATCTTGATGGCAGGTCAGCAATGAGTTCACCTCTGAAATAAATGTAATAAGAAAACGCGATGCAAAAACAAAATGACTAGTGAGCAATTAAAGCTAAACGATTAATAAAATATCAAACGAGAAGGCAGTTCGAAAAGATTGTACCTCTCGGAGTTGACGACATCAATGTGAAATGCCATCTTGACTTTATCATTGCTGTGGAAGTCCTGAAATTTGCACATTACATTAATTGAAAATCTAAGGAAATATGTTTATGAAACATGGACCTGCAAATACCTATTGTCAAAAATATATGTACCGGGTGTGTCATAAAAGTCCAGCCTAAGTAGTCAGATGAGGAACAGACATCGTTAGTTGCATCAAATGAGAACAATGTCTGTAATGTAATTGTTTTGGGAACTACCCCCTGCGATAAAATAGATAAATTAACCTTTATTATCTGAGCCGTTCCTCCACCATTCGAGAATAGAAGCAGACGCAAATTTGCCTGACACTTCCACGGTCCATTCAGGCCCACACCACATCTCAGAGAGAATTTCGCATATACTCCGTCTCGTTCAACCATTGCAGTCCTATAAAGTATTTTTCTATAAAAAAAGGTCTAGTACATCAATTTCTCTATACAGATACGTACATAGAATAGTCTCATCACATAATCCACCTATTCACGACACCATTCTAACCATTTGAATCCTCCCTCGTTGAACACTTCCGATTCCGCCCTACCACCAGCGTGTTTCGCAGTCGCATTATCGATTTCCCATCGGAGAACGAGCTTGGAATCGCCGGTCATTCTGCAAGTATGCATAATATATCTCGCAATCTGAATTGGATACTGGATTCAGTCTAATAAATAAGAAATCGTCAGAACTAACTCCATTTCATCTAAACAGATATTGTCAGACGGGTTGTGATCCGTAATTCCCAGGTCAGACAGGTATTATCTAACGGGTAGAGAACCGTTCCGCCTGATATTAGATGAGAGACACGAAACTAATTTATTTATCTCACTTCTGAGTACTAATCAAAAAATGGAAAACAGCGAAACAATAGTGAAATTAAAATCATTCGCGTAAAGAAAAGAATTAGAAATGAGCGAGTAACTTCTAACGATTGAACATGGTAGAATTGCATAGGAACAATGAGAAAAAATCTATTGAGTAGTCATTTGAACGTTGTCGTAGATCACTGGAGCTTCAAGTATCGATCGTAGATCGCAGCCTTCATTTCGTAAGAGAAATTGACAGCCTCAGGAGATGACTGCAAATACCAAGTTCGTTCAATTCGTAGATGAGAGATTTCATTAATTAGGAATGTCAATATCATTCATCTATTTTTCATCAACATAACAAAAATGATCAAGACCCTCAGACAAATCTTGAGCTTCTCATTCAATGCAACGACATCCAAGAACGAATTGAGACAGTGATCCTGAAAAATCAGCAGTTTGATATTAGATACGTTGTTTAGCTGCAGCACTCCGCTATCAAGTACAGGGGTAGGATGCTCCGTTTCCATTACGTCACTAAGTAAACTACCCTCACAACGCCACTTTCATAGCACGAAATTTCATATGTGAGCGTTTTCCATCATAAACACAAGTAGAACAAACGCTGACACTAAATCAATCAATATCATACCCTGAGATCAACGAGGTTGTATTTGTCGGCCATCATCAATTTCTGAACAGCATCGATTCCCGTGGACTTGATGAGACACTTCTTAGCCATCTCTCGGACGCGCTTGATCATTTAAAAATGCATTAAATTATGTAAAACAATTATTATAGCACCTCAATCTGGAACTGGTCGGCAAGCTTGAAAATGTGCAGCACCGTGCGATCTAAATAAATTCAATGAAAATGACGAATAAAAATAAAACGTCAACTCTTTCGCCAAGGTACAACCACAAGAATCACCTGCGATATCCACACTCTCCAGGTAGATCACATTGAGAAGATCGATGAATTCCTGAAAAGTCATCTCAAATTCGAAGGAACCTCGCTCATATAACTCTCGATATCCATGCGCTTGTTCCAATTCGGATCTATATATGCAAAAATTGACAGCATGAATCACCGATGTTTACTCACCTCATAGACCAACTCCTTGAGCTCAACTTCATCTTTTCCCTTCTCTGCGAAATTTCCAAAGAAAAGATTCTCGAAGAAGGGAGACTGCACAGCGAGATACTGGAAAACATAGTGAGTGCATAAGAACATAACCAACTATTCTTAAAGATTAAAATAATGATTTAAAGACTCTTTAAACTTTAGATCAATGATTAAAAAGTGTAACACCTCCTTGGAAACGTGCAGTTTCTTATCTCCGATCTTCAGAACGACATCGCTTCTACTGTTCGGCGTAGAGAATTTTGCTGCCAGGTCAGCAATCGGTTTCCCTCTGAATACTTTTATGTATTCTACTTATTGAATTTGTACTATGGGCATAAATATACTATATCCACACAGAAATCAAACTAGCATTAAAATACACTGAATCCCTGTCAATTCCGCAAGCAAAACGAAACGAACCCTTCCGCACTGATAATGTGAATGCGGAACTCGAGAGTGACCGTATTATTGACAACGCTGAAAAGGTGATATAATTTACATTTAAAATCTAGAAAGTGCATATCACACGATGTGAACAATTGTGGGAAATTTATTTTTCATTATTGCTTGAATGGATTGAATGGACGGATTGATACTATTCAAGGAAAGTCACCTGGCGAGTAAAAAAGCTCCAAAGAGCGAATGAATTGTGTTCATTATTACCATCGAAGAAGAAATTCTGAAAAATTCAAATGATGCCGTTCAATCCGATTTAAACGAAAAGAACCTCATTTTTCTCGATGAATGACCCATTGGAAAGGTAGAGGCGGAACTTCACGTTCGCTTCACACTTCCAAAGTAGACTATGATCGACACCACATCTGAGCATGAATTTCGGGGGTCGCGCGACTCGTTCCACTTCTGCAGCCCTGGAGATTATTGATAGAAACTTAAACCACCTTCAATGCATAAACTCTTCGCACAAACAAGAATCTCATACAGACATACCCTACTCTAACGCAGAAATCTAAAACGCTCACCATCGAAATCCACCCTCATTGAACACCTTCGACTTCGCCTTTCCAGCTGCGTCCACCGCAGCAGCATTATCGATTTCCCATCGGAGAACGAACTTGGAATTGCCGGTCATTCTGTATTGAGAATACTTCTCAAAAACGAGCGTTTGGGAACTGGATGCACTAAGAAGCTTCCAATTAATGAGAAATCGTCAGGACTAGCTCCATTCCAAATCAATAATAAAAATCGTTACCATTGAGACGACCTCAATTTCCTCTTGGCAATAGATATTGGCAGACGGATCCCGAACCGTTCTCCTATTCGCCCCATTAGACTTAGCAAATTGCTTTATCACACTTCGTGTTACTACAATAAATCAGGAAGAAAGTGGAGAGAGAAAATCGATTAGCATTAGAAAACATTGAGAAGGGTGTGTTTGTCACTTCTAACAATTGCAAGGGAGAATGAATGATTAATTGAATCACAATAAAATCGAAACAATTCAATATTGTGGTAGATCACTGAATGAGCTTCAAGTATCGATCATAGATCGCAATCTTCATTTCGCCCGAGAAATTGGCAGCCTCGGGAGACGACTGCAAATAGCAACCAAATAGCAAATAGCAAATAACAAGCAAATAGCACCGACGAAAACAAATAGCTTTCACATTTTGAGTTAGCCTTCTAGACACAATTTCAATAAATATTTTTTATATAATCTTAAAATATAATTAATGCAAACCTTGAGCTTCGCATTCAATTCAGCAATGATCGTGAACGAGTTGAGACAGTGATCCTGAAAAAATAACCTATAATCCCAGTCGTTGTACATCATTACAGTAAACTATAGTAAGCTACAATTTGTGGAAATTATCAATCGAACAGTTTTGAAAGTAAAAACACAATCACATCCCTCATAGTTTTCATTAAATCATCACGAAATTAATATGGATATATCAGAATAAATAAATACCGTACCCTGAGCTCGACAAGTCTGTACTGATCGGCCAGGATCAACTTCTCAACCACATCGATCTTCTTCGACTTCATCAGATGCTTCTTCAACATCTCCATCACGCGCTTGAAACAATATTCAGTTAAATATTAAATTTTGAATAAAAAATATATTTTTAAAAAATACCTCCATCTGGTACTGATCGGCTAGCTTCATAAGATGAACCACATTGTGACCTGATAAATATTTAGAGTGGATAAATAATTATTGAGCTGAAAGTCACCCCTAATCTTTTTCTCCAGGTAGATCACTTTGATGAGATCGATGAATTCCTGAACAAGAGATATGTCAAAACATATATGAAAACTCTTCTCACAAGGAATCATTAAATGTGATAACAAACCTCGTAGACGATATCCTTGATCTCCACTTCCTTCTTTCCCTTCTCTGCGAATTTTCCGAAAAAGAGAACATCCAAAACAGGAGAGTGAATAGCCAAGTACTGAAATGAATTTGTTTTTTCCTGATAATTATAAAGCATTTTCAAAATAAATTTATCTTAAAATCTATCTTAAAAATTGTTCAGGAACGCAACCTCTTTGGACACGTGAAGTTTCTTGTTTCCAATCTTCAGAATAACGTTACTTTTGTTGTTCGGTGTAGCGAATTTACCAGGGCGCGTCGGTAAGCCTCTTGAACGAATCTTGTTATTTTTACATTTAATCAGCGAACATTTTATATTTCACCTATGTATCAAAAATGGGCGTTATTTTACGTGTAATAGGATACTAACAATAACGTGCCACAAACCTCTTTGCAATGATGATGTCGATGTTGAATTCAACGGTGATTTTGCCATTGACGTTGAACATCTGAATTTTAAAAAAAATTATATAAATATTTTTGGTATAACTTTAAAATGAAAGAAAGCCTCAAGAAAATTTTTCAACTACGCTCGCAATAATAAATAAGGCAAGAAACCGAGAATACTTACCGGGCTAGTCAAATCTGACCAATATAAAAGGCCTCTGAAGAAGGCGCAATTATCACCATTGAACGCACATTTCTGCAAAAAAAGTGTCAAACCATTTCTAGATATCGAAATTTTAAATTGAAACAAGAATAAAAAACAACTTTTTTTTCAAGATGGAACGCTTCAACACCATAAAAGAGGCGGAATTCAACATTCGCATTACACTTCCAAGGTCGACTGTGTTCCACGCCACATCTCAGAATAATCTCGACGAAGGAGGAGTGTAGTTGATCTTCTTGAATACAAGCTATCCTGGAATATGCACAAAATATTAACGATCATTTTCAGCGCAATTAAGTGTCGCTCGTTCATTTCTAGTCTCCTATTGAGAAAACAAA
>LS557865.1:564127-589200 GCA_900490775.1 Pristionchus maxplancki | reverse complement strand
AATGCTCATCTATAATCAAATTACTATTGGAAAAAGAATAGAGAACGATGTGAAAATAGTTCATTTTGTTCCGTAATCCGGCAATTGCGGGGTCGGGGTTCCAAATTTTTGCTAAACTTGATCGACCGACCCCGCTGAATGGTATACGAGAGGGAAAATGAGAGGGGTAGGGGAAGGGGAAGGGTGTTCTGCAAAGTGTTGGACCTTATGCAAAACTACCCTGGGTCAAAAACCAGAGAAGTGCCGAAGAATGGTACCTTAGAACAAGCTTTCTCCCTTGTATGCTATACTATCATGATTGACGGTAAAGGTATAGATGACCCCGTTAATTACTTGCGTCCTGCGGGGTGCCACTGTTCAGCCAGCTGTTATATAATAGGCCAATTCTGCCCGGAGTGCCTAATCTCTTCTTCGGACCTACTTTACCGCGTGATCTACTAACTTCCAATTTCCCTTGCGAGCGCCTTGGTGAGAAGAAAGCGGTGTCACGGCCGGGAATCGAACTCAAGTGGGATGGAATGAGAGGGCGCCTTAGCCCACTACCTACACTTCGCCTACTCGCCTCCACCAGCATTGTTGGCGCCCGAAAGGGAAATTGGAAGACTAAATCACGCGGCGATGTAGGCCCGAAGAAGAGACAAGGTCCTCCGGACTGAACTGGCTTTGGAAATAACCGATGACCTAGCAGTGGCTCACCGCAGGACGCAAGTGCCTAGAATAACGGTATCACCTTTACCTTTATCTGTGATTGTCGGAGTATTACAAAAACGGGCAAATATGAAAGTTATTCCATAAGTAGCTTGCCTGTATGAAAAGTTGTCTGTAATCTCGAAATCCAAGCAGTTAAACACGAGAGACTTGATTGTATTATGTAAAAGAAATCCCGATTCGTCATTCAATCGACCCTGAAATAATTACATGAATAATATTACACAGCGTGTCAGAGAGGGAGACCTCCTTTGTTCTCCGTGTCCGACCCCCTTTCATGGTCACTAGATGACAATTGTTTTATAAAACCTGTGAAACATATCCAATAACTCACAGATAAGAATGATTAATGGAATTCTAAAATATCATGGGTTTATAACAATGACTGATAAGACGCGTCTCCAAATTCTGGAGCTAAAAATAATTTTTGAAATTATTTATGAGTGTTTTGACTATCCCATATTTGTGGGCTTGAGACTTTGTAGACGTTGAAAGAAACCCTCACGCAATTATTATTTTTGGAATGCTTTTTTTTATTTTTGGAAAACTGCCCTACATGGATTTTAGAGCCGATTTAAACGACATTTCTGTTCCAGCCGTTTACCAATCACTACAAAACGAGCTACATATGAGGCCGTTTGCCTGAGAATCAAGCAGATCCGATCGGATCCGGCACAGCTCCAAAAGGTCGATTCTCTGATACTCCGGGCTTTGGGGTTCTCGAGGGTGCTGATGACGATGGGCATGGTCATTTTCCATATTGAGCGTCCGTTGGCTCCAGATGACGTCACGTCGAAAACGGTTTTTGTGAAATTTCTCCGTCCTCGAGATAGCTAAAATTAAGCGAAAATGTTTCCCGAGGTAGATTTTATTGCTGATCACGCCTGTCTAATTCATTTATTGCTAATTATCTTAATTAATTGCAAAAATATAACTTTGCGCAGAAGCCAAAGTGGTCTGCGCCTTTGGCATAGATCGGACCGGAATCGCGTGAATATGCTAATCCTAAAAAATGGTGTCCCTAAATAGTCAGAGCTCTGAGAAAATCGACTTATAGAGTAAATATCTTGTGAGTAAATCTACCCATCTTCCTCTTGATTATTGGCTTCCTTTGATCTACCTCTGTCTCCGCCGAAGGGATGGGAAGAGAGCACATGGAAACAAGAGGGAGCAGAGAGACAGACAGACGGGGAAGGGATCAATCGAGAGAGACTCGGGTAGATCAAAGGCTCGGAGAGAGATCGTCAGATTTACTTACAAGATATTTACACTATAAGACGATTTCCTCAGAGCTCTGACTATTTAGGGACATCATTTTTTTAGGATTAGCATATTCACGCGATTCCGGTCCGATCTATGCCAAAGGCGCAGACCACTTTCGCTTCTGCGCAAAGTTACATTTTTACAATTAATTAAGATGAATTAAAAAAATGAATTAGACAGGCGTGATCAGCATTAAATTCTACCTCGGGAAACATTTTCGCTTAATTTTAGCTATCTCGGGGACCGAGGAATTTCACAAAACCCGTTTTCGACGTGACATCATCTGGAGCCAACGGAGGCTCAATATGGAAAATGACTATGCCTATCGTCATCAGCACCCTCGAGAACCCCAAATCCCAGAGTTTCAGAGAATCGACCTTTTGGAGCTGTGCCAGCCCTTGCTCGATTCTTAGGCGAACGCCCTCATATTACCTTGATTTTTAGCTTAGCGGTGCTTGCATGGTTGAAGAATGTAGATAGCTCATGAGCTGGAGTGCATACATCGAAGTTGCGGATCGAAGTACTGCTTTCAGATTTAATTGCAACGGCGGCCACCTGAACAAATCATTCTACAATTTTTTTCCAAGAAATTATGATGCTATTGTTAAGAACGACTACGGTGAAAGTAATACATAATAGAAAGAATGTATGTAGTATTACGAATTCCATCATTCTGCTCTCTCAGAAAGACAACGTCGGATTGTTCACATTGAAATGTCTAATTAGGACCCACTGCACTAAATTCGACATATGAGAAGCTTCGATATCCGGCCTTCTTCTCAAGTCGATGCAAACGAACATTGACATGTCCTAGATTTCTCCGATCTTCAGGACTCAACTTCTCAATTATCTTCAACAAAATTTCATTTGGCAGACTGAGGAATAATTTCTGAAAGTAGAATTGACTAGCAAAAAAATATTTCAACAATACTTCTGATTGATTTTCCTCTGATGTGATTTCTCGGAGACTGTTTGAAATTATTGAATTCATATTAATCTGATCTGAAATTATGGAGAATGATTCGATTAAATGATGAGCCATGCGCTCAAGCCAGATACGGAAAATTGACTATGCAATGATTGAGGGAGGGCAAGCGACAAAACCGAGATCGGTTCAAGAAGGTAAAAGTCATTAGATACTTGGGTCGATGACATATTATGGCCCAGAGAGAGAGAGAGTGATGTTCGCGATCGAATAAAGTCGAAGTGCTTGCTTAGGAGTTCCCATGATAATAACGTAAGATTGAGGTTGAAAGGAAAAGTATATCGTACGATGACCCAAAAAATCAAATGTTTGAAAAAGAATGGAAGATAACAAACGTTTCCGACTTTCGCATAAGGATCAGATAGATCATCAGAATCAGAGTGAGAGACAATACGGAAGGAAAAATAAGTGGAAACTGGAACAAGAAAGCTAGGTAATGATTCCACTGTTGAGAAGAGAAGATGATGTGACATGGCAGCATGATAGGATTCTGGCTCCCATTGTTAAGGATGAGAAAAGGGACATTTTTAAAAAAATTTCTCGCGAAAGGTCATGAGACGAAATCAAACTGTTAAGAAAAAGTTAAGAAACTATATTTTTTTCAAACATCTCGATTCTAACGTCTGGTTGTTTTCAAAATAAGTAACTCGATAAATGGGATAAAAAATGACGTATTACAGTTCGATTAAGCAAAGAGCTCCCTTATCAGTCGCGGTATCAGCAACCTAGCATGGAGAGAAGGGAAAACTGCTCGAAGAGCATGCAACGAATAAGAAATTACGAAATGAAGAGAAAGCGTCATTTATTATTTTGACTGGACGCATCCGTAGGTTCACTGCGCAGTGAGTATATGAGATCGGAAGCTAGTTGAGTTGAATTAAATGTTTTCAAAGAGAATTTCCCTCATGGCCATGCTGGAACCGGCCATTAAAGGGGGATAGCGAGAGAGAGTCACCTTAGCCAGAGGGTATATTGGGCTCGCTCTCTCCATTTCGCACGCTCTCTCGCTCGTTGCCTGCACCGCAGGGTTATTTGCTCTGATAATGCTCTACTAATAGTAGACACACAATCAAGAAAATTAATGAATTGCTTAAATTATTTATCAATGTTTTTTCACGTAAACATAGATTTGATTGGACAAAGACAGTCTATATTTGTTCATTCACAAAACAGTTAAAATATTCTAGAAGGACAAGGCAGTCTCTTAGTAACATCTAGAAAGGCGAGGCTTATCCATAGCTTCTTTAATCGGCCACTAATTCGATTAATTATTAATCCTAGTAATTACAAGAAATGAATTCAGTGGGAATGTAAATAACTCATTTAGGAAAAAGAAACTTCAAGGTTCTAACTCATCCCTGGTTGAGTTCTCAATCACAACAGATTTATCGAAGAGACTCTTCTTGACTTGAACCCCGTCGTCGCCACGCTTGTTTGGACCGTTGGACAGCTCCTGCAGGAAATAAATCGGAAACTTATTTTTCGCATCGATTGAAAAGATGATTGGAAGCGTACTCGCATAGCATTTGTGTGTTCTCCGCAAACGCGCATACGCCATTTCTTGTTGATGAAATCATCTGCAGCTTCGCGCTGCTTTGGAGTCAACTGAGAAAATTTTAAAATAATAATAAAAAGACTTAAAATACCTCGATGAGCACGTCGAAGAACAGTTTTGCCATTCCTGAATCGATGGGCGATACGTAGTACGGTTGACCGAATGTGAGAATGCCGCACAGATCACACTTCACCGTGAGACCACTCTGCAAAAGCAGTGATCAGCCAGTATTCAACTATATATTTCACTACAAAAATTACCAGATTAATGTCCGCTCCAGTCAATTTGCACTGGATCGTCTTGTCTTTCGGCGAAATGCGCCCATCTAGCAGTTGCCGTGTCCTTTTCTGGGCCTTGTCACAGGATTTTGGGCGCGCGCGCTTCCTAAATATTATCTTTGGTCAATGCATCAGTATTGCGAACTGTACCATTGCAGAAGTTTGTTGCACTCGTCGTGGTGCATCGATTGCACGTGATTCTCCATTGCTGCACCCTCGGCGAGGACGGAATTACAGAATGTGCACTTTCTGAGTGACCTGCAACCGAACATATGATTGTAATCAACGAAGTAGTAAAGAAATTACCTCGAGAATTCGACGGGATGCACAAATCGCACGTGATTCTCCATCTCGTCACCCATCATGTGCGCAGAATCGCAGAAGGTGCACCTCTTGGGCAGCCTGGAATGTTTTTATTGTTTATTTGACCCAATGACATTCTGGGAACAAAGATCCCAATACCCCCCCCCCTATTGATTGTACCTCCTGCAGGCCCATTGCCTTGATTTCAGGAGAAATATGAAATAAATATGAAATATGAAATTGATTTCACTCGATAATAGTGTGCCAGTTAATTAAATACTTCTCAGTGAGCTTAGGAAACAGACTATTACAATCATCATAATAAAAAAAATTTACTTGAAAGAAGGCGGATCCTTCGGTACTTGAGGTACTGCACTGACCAATTTCAATCTGAAATAATCTATTTGAGGCAGGTTGACAGCTAGACTATTAAGTTATTCCCCATTTAGACAGAGCCCATGATGAAAAATCGGTGAAATGTAAATACCGAGATTGAGAACAGTTGTCCAAGCGTGAATAAGTTGTGCGACGACCGGTGATTAGCCTGAGCAATTAATTTGAGCTCTTACAAGAAAATGTTATTTGAAACAAGTGACTGGACTGACGAGTGATTTCGATGACGCTGCACGACATGGTCCTCCTCTTTGACGCATTCAGGCATGAAATCCTTGCAGATTGTACACCAAGAAGCCTTAAAATAATTAATTTATAATGGAATTTTAACACCCTGTCTAAGTCATTTCAAATCAAACCTGAGTATGTTTAATCCACAGTTCTACTTCCGCAGTTTTCATTTCGCAGATAGAACAGCTCCTCAAATTATTATTTTGCAGGGAAAAATCTGCCCAACAACGCTTTAGTATTCGATACTACTCACCGAGCGACTTTATCCGATAAATTATTGATTGTCTTAGACAGGGCAACTTGTCCGGAGGAATAATCGAGTTCGGTGGCTGCGTCGTCCCTGTGTTTCGGTACTTTTCATTTAGCAAACAAATGTGAACTCACCGAGTGACCTCTACTGAGGCATCTTCAGTGGTCGCCTTGGTTGCATTCATGACTGGTGGGTCGGGCGGAGCTGCCTGCTCCACGGCTTTCGAGCAGATTCCCTCATCGAGGTTGATAAGCAATGGACGCGAGGCTCCAGACGATGGACAGAATACCTGCAAAGGGTTTGAAGTATTCACAATCATTTTTGTAGTCAAAACAACATACTAAACACACATCGACAATAGGCAGGGCGCATTGTTGTTCTTCCTTCTTTATATCGACTTTGATTTCCATTCGTTGATCATCGGTCGCGCTCAATGCCTGAATAAATATACAATTCACAATTAGCATATTACTGCGGATTCCGTAATACTCACACTAGCGTATTCAACTCACAATAGGTTCTTCTAGCTTGACGAATTCCCCTTCCTCAATCTCCACTGGCTCATCTTTGAGGTCATTCGTTGACTCAAATGGTGTTGTTAGCTCAAAAAAAGAAATAAATAGCTCAACTCACTTTAAAAATAAGATCTTCCTTCTTGATATCAGCAAACTCATCGAATGGTTCACCCTTTATTTCATTCGAGATGTCAAAATCCTCATTGAGACTATAATCATCCGTCTGGGAACTCATTGATCTGGGAAGAAAATTTAAAAAAGAAGATAATTTTGAAATTACATAGCCCGCGATCGCATGACCTTTGAGCAATCGTCTAACTCTCTCATTTCGCAATGCTCTCTCGTTGGTTAGAGAAGCGATAGAACAGGACAAAGCGAGAAGGCCAGATCATTCCTCTGACCAGGTCAATATTATTTATATTCATGGTTACACACCCACATCAGGTATATTAGCATGAGACGAGGTATCTTTCCATTGACGATAGGTATTTTTAGACGGACTGTGAACCGTTTCATTTTCCGTCCCCAGAAGACACTCAACAAATTAATTTATCACTTAAATAAATGTAGGAAAACTGAAAGAACGCCACGATTGATTGGCATTACAAAACATGGAAAATGAATAAGAAATGTCTTAGCAACTTCTAACAACTGATTAAGGCAGAATAGTAAAGCAACAACAAAATCGAT
This sequence comes from Pristionchus maxplancki, assembly GCA_900490775.1. Taxonomy (NCBI): domain Eukaryota; kingdom Metazoa; phylum Nematoda; class Chromadorea; order Rhabditida; family Neodiplogasteridae; genus Pristionchus; species Pristionchus maxplancki. The sequence continues at coordinate 582,029 of LS557865.1, read as the reverse complement.
ACAGAACATTAATTCAGAACTGTAGTAGATCACTGGAGCTTCAAGTATCGATCGTAGATCGTCGCCTTCATTCCGTCCGAGAAATTGGAAGCCGACGGAGACGACTGCAAATACCAAGATTATGCAAATTTTAGTTGAATTTATCAGAGATATTATAAATTAGGATCCGTCATATTCCTCAATAAGAGTTCAATTGCATTTTTTTCCTTCTTTTTTTAACCACTTAAAAATTAAATCAATGAGCTTCTAAAAAACACAAACCTTGAGCTTCTCATTCATTTCAACGGCATCCAAGAACGAATTGAGACATTGATCCTGAAAAATCAGCAGTTTGATATTAGATACGTTGTTTAGCTGCAGCACTCCACTATCAAGTACAGGGGTAGGATGCTCCGTTTCCATTACGTCACTAAGTAAACTACCCTCACAACGCCACTTTCATAGCACGAAATTTCATATGTGAGCGTTTTCCATCATAAACACAAGTAGAACAAACGCTGACACTAAATCAATCAATCTCATACCCTGAGATCAACGAGGTTGTATTTGTCGGCCATGATCAATTTCTGAACTGCATCGATTCCCGTCGACTTGATGAGACACTTCTTAGCCATCTCTCGGACGCGCTTGACCATTTAAAAATGCATTAAACTATGTAAAACAATTATTATAGCACCTCAATCTGGAACTGATCTGCGAGCTTGAAAATGTGCAGCACCGTGCGATCTTAATAAATTCAATAAAAATGACGAATAAAAATAAAATGTCATCTCTGACACCAAGAGACAATCAAAAAAATCACCCGTGATCTCCACATTCTCCAGGTAGAGCACATTGAGAAGATCGATGAATTCCTGAAAAGTCATCTCAAATTCGAAGGAACCTCGCTCATATAACTCTCGAGATCCATGCGCTTGTTCCAATTCGGATCAATATATGCAAAAATTGACAGCATGAATCTCTACTCACCGATGTTCACGCGATGTTCACTCACCTCATAGACCAAATCCTTGAGCTCAACTTCATCTTTTCCCTTCTCTGCGAAATTTCCAAAGAAAAGATTCTCGAAGAAGGGAGACTGCACAGCGAGATACTGGGAAACATAGTGAGTGCATAAGAACATAACCAACTATTCTTAAAGATTAAAATAATGATTTAAAGACTCTTTAAACTTTAGACCAATGATTAAAAAGTGTAACACCTCCTTGGAAACGTGCAGTTTCTTATCTCCGATCTTCAGAACGACATCGCTTCTACTGTTCGGCGTAGAGAATTTTGCTGCCAGTTCAGCAATCGGTTTCCCTCTGAATACTTTTATGTATTCTACTTATTGAATTTGTACTATGGGCATAAATATACTATATCCACACAGAAATCAAACTAGCATTAAAATACACTGAATCCCTGTCAATTCCGCAAGCAAAACGAAACGAACCCTTCCGCACTGATAATGTGAATGCGGAACTCGAGAGTGACCGTATTATTGACAACATAACGCTGAAAAGGTGATATAATTGACATTTAAAATCTAGAAAGTGTATATCACACGATGTGAACAATTGTGGAAAATTGATTTTTCATTATTGCTTGAATGGATTGAATGGACGGATTGATACTATTCAAGGAAAGTCACCTGGCGAGTAAAAAAGCTCCAAAGAGCGAACGAATTGTGTTCATCATTACCATCGAAGAAGAAATTCTGAAAAATTCAAATGATGCCGTTCAATGCGATGAAAATGAAAAGAACCTCATTTTTCTCGATGAATGACCCATTAGAAAGGTAGAGGCGGAACTTCACGTTCGCTTCACACTTCCAAAGTAGACTATGATCGACACCACATCTGAGCATGAATTTCGGGGGTCGCGCGACTCGTTCCACTTCTGCAGTCCTGGAGATTATTGATAGACACTTAAACCACCTTCAATGCATAAACTCTTCGCACAAACAAGAATCTCATACAGACATACCCTACTCCCACGCAGAAATCTAAAACGCTCACCATCGAAATCCTCCCTCATTGAACACCTTCGACTTCGCCTTTCCAACTGCGTCCACCGCAGCGGCATTATCGATTTCCCATCGGAGAACGAACTTGGAATTGCCGGTGATTCTGTATTGAGAATACTTCTCAAAACTAAGAAGCTTCCAATTAATGAGAAATCGTCAGGACTCCATTCCAAATCAATAATAAAAATCGTTACTATTGAGACGACCTCAATTTCCTCTTGGCGATAGATATTGGCAGACGGATCGCGAACCGTTCTCCTATTCGCCCCATTAGACTTAGCAAATTGCTTTATCACACTTCGTGTTACTACAATAAATCAGGAAGAAAGTGGATAGAGAAAATCGATTAGCATTAGAAAACATTGAGAAGGGTGTGTTTGTCACTTCTAACAATTGCAAGGGAGAATGAATGATTAATTGAATCACAATAAAATCGAAACAATTCAATATTGTGGTAGATCACTGAATGAGCTTCAAGTATCGATCGTAGATCGCAATCTTCATTTCGCCCGAGAAATTGGCAGCCTCGGGAGACGACTGCAAATAGCAACTTTCATTTACATTTTGAGTTAGCCTTCTAGACACAATTTCAATAAATATTTTTTTATATAATCTTAAAATATAATTATCGCAAAAGAATAAACCGTTCCGCTTATTTTGATTCCGCTCTGTCGAATGTTATCGTTGATTACGAGGCCTCAGAGTCTCGTTTATGTGCTCAATCGGTACCTATGGCCTTTAATTGAACGCATGGAGAAGAACGGAATTTTAGAAATAATCAATAATCAAATAGAAAATAAAATGTTCCGTAATGTGCGCTAAACACCGTAGTGACTTTGCTGAGCATTCGAAACGCACGATAATGCAAACCTTGAGCTTCGCATTCAATTCATCAATGCTCGTGAACGAGTTGAGACAGTGATCCTGAAAAAATAACCTATAATCCCAGTCGTTGTACATCATTACAGTAAACTATAGTAAGCTACAATTTGTGGAAATTGTCAATCGAACAGTTTTGAAAGTAAAAACACAATCACGTCCCTCATAGTTGTCATTAAATCATCACGAAATTAATATGGATATATCAGAATAAATAAATACCGTACCCTGAGCTCGACAAGTCTGTACTGATCGGCCAGGATCAACTTCTCAACCACATCGATCTTCTTCGACTTCATCAGATGCTTCTTCGACATCTCCATCACGCGCTTGAAACAATATTCAGTTAAATAATAAATTTTTAATAACAATTTTTTTAAATACCTCCATCTGGAACCGATCGGCTAGCTTCATAAGATGAACCACAGTGTGACCTGATAAATATTTAGAGTAGATAAATAATTATTGAGCTGAAAGTCACCCCTAATCTTTTTCTCCAGGTAGATCACTTTGATGAGATCGATGAATTCCTGAACAAGAGATATGTCAAAACATATATGAAAACTCTTCTCACAAGGAATCATTAAATGTGATAACAAACCTCGTAGACGATATCCTTGATCTCCACTTCCTTCTTTCCCTTCTCTGCGAATTTTCCGAAAAAGAGAACATCCAAAACAGGAGAGTGAATAGCCAAGTACTGAAATGAATTTTGTTTTTTCCTGATAATTATAAAGCATTTTCAAAATAAATTTATCTTAAAATCTATCTTAAAAATTGTTTAGGAACGCAACCTCTTTGGACACGTGAAGTTTCTTGTTTCCAATCTTCAGAATAACGTTACTTTTGTTGTTCGGTGTAGCGAATTTACCAGGGCGCGTCGGTAAGCCTCTTGAACGAATCTTGTTATTTTTACATTTAATCAGCGAACATTTTATATTTCACCTATGTATCAAAAATGGGCGTTATTTTACGTGTAATAGGATACTAACAATAACGTGCCACAAACCTCTTTGCAATGATGATGTCGATGTTGAATTCAACGGTGATTTTGCCATTCACGTTGAACATCTGAATTTTAAAAAAATTATATAAATATTTTTGGCATAACTTTAAAATGAAAGAAAGTCTCCAGAAAATTTTTCAACTACGCTCGCAATAATAAATAAGGCAAGAAACCGAGAATACTTACCGGGCTAGTCAAATCTGACCAATATAAAAATCCTGTGAAGCAGGCGTAATTATCATCAGAGAACGTGCATTTCTGCAAAAAAGTGTCATACCATTTCTAGATATTGAAATTTAAAAATAGAACAAGAATAAAAAAAACAAACTTTTTTTTCAAGATGGACCGCTTTACCACCATAAAAGAGGCGGAATTCAACTTTCGCTTCACACTTCCACGGTCGACTGTGTCCCACGCCACATCTCAGAATAAACTCGACGAAGGAGGAGTTTAGTTGATCTTCTTGAATATTTGCGATCCTGAAATATGCACAAAATATTAACCATTTTCAGCGCAATTAAGTTTCGCTAGTTCATTTCTAGTTTCTTATTGAGAAAACAAATGAAGGTAGTCAATTCAACTTAAGCGTTTTTGTAGGAAGTCGCTCTGTCTTTCTTACTTACTCTCTCTCTCTCTAGCAGTTATGTATTTCCATTCTCTCCTATTCAGTAACCATGATTTTAATTTAATAGGTCAACCTGAATACTCCATCTCTCGCCCTGTCTCCGAAAATATACACTTCAGTAGCTATTCTTATCGCAAGACGGTGTTTGAATGAACTTTAGAGCGCTGGCCGTTTGCTCGCACTCTGGGCACAGTAAACCAATTCTCACCATTTGAATCCTCCCTTCTTGAACACTTTCGGTTTAACTCTTCTTGCTGCTGCCACCGCAGCCACATTATCGATTTTCCAACGGAGAACGAACTTGGATTTGTAGGTCATTCTGCAATTGATTTCAGACAGCTTGTGATCAAATCGAAAAAAATAAGACCTACTAAAAATACAAATAAAATCGAGAAAACAATGCATATTCCATAGATAATAGCTGACGGGCTGAGAACCGTTGAATAACGCAAGCCACATGAAACGAATTTATTTATCAAATTTCGGAATTTTATAAGAAAACTGATGAGCGATAAGTGGAAAAGCAAAATTCATAGTTAACAAATTTCACTTCCATAGCTTGTAGTTTCTATCGAAGATTGCAGCCTTCATCTCGTCCGAGAACTCGGGTACTTCAGGAGAAGACTGCAAATACAAATATTACGAGAAATTAAACTCATTCAACTGACGCGAAATAATAGATTAATTGCACACATTTGTTCACAAACAAAAACAAAACAAACCTTGAGTTTGTTGTTCAAATCAGCGGCAGTTAAGAACGAATTGAGGCAGTGATCCTTTGAAAATATTAAAAATTAGAAATAATTGATTTTAAAATTTTATTTCTTTCTCAATCCTACGCACAAAATTCATCAACAATTAGAAATTTTGATTGCAGTAATCGAAACAAAAAAACTGTATTTCATCTGATTTGATCGGCAAAACACTTGAAAAAAAGATAACAAAACTATGTTGAGAAATATCGTACCCTGAGCTCGGTGAGTCTGAACTGATCGGCCATAATCAACTTCTGCACTACATCGATACTCTTCGATTGAATGAGACGCTTCTGCGAGAGCTCCAGAACGCTCTAGAAAATGTTCAATTAAAGAATTGATTTAAAAAATTAAAACCTTCATCTGGAAGCGATCAGCAAGTTTCAGAATGTGAGGCAGCGTGTGATCTGAAGAAAAAAATGTGATGGGAAAGTCCGTAGTGCAAATTACATGAAATCTCCATCTCCAGGTAGACCACCTTAAGAAGATCGAGCAATTCCTGAAACTGGTGTTCATCCTGTGCCTAGTGGGGGAGGGGAGACTAATTGTCTAGTGATTGTCTATGGGTGGGCAAATAAAAAAGGAGAAATAGTTAAAAAAAATTTAAAAAATCACTTTCAGAAATTATATTTAAAAATCAGAAACATTTTGTTGACTGACTTCCAAGCGATTTGATAGTTTGTTTTCAAGGCGAAAACTCATCAATGATTAGGTAAAAAGTACTAGAAAGAAAAACGAGAATGCGAATCATTAGAATTTTGAGTATTTTTTCCTTTTTGGCCGAAGAAGATGTAGATTCTACACGAATGTTTATGATTGAATCGTGATCTCAAACCTCGTAGACCACATCTTTGAGCTCCACTTCCTCCTTTCCCTTCTCTACGTAATCTCCGAAAAAGAGAGCATCGAAAACAGGAGAATGGAAAGCCAAATACTGAAAACAAACTTTTTTCCAGATAAATCTGAGTATTAGAAGCCCAATTGATCGAAAATTTTGAATCAAATGATCTAGCTAAAAAAATTCAAGCAAACAACCTCCTTGGAAACGTGAAGTTTCTCATCTCCGATCTTGAGAATGATGTTGCTCTTGTTATTCGGTGAAGCAAATTTACCAGGAAGTACCGGGACACCTCTTGAATAAAACTTTTCCTCTTTGATAAAAAGAGAAGAAGATAAAAAAATGAGCGTTATTTTACGTGGCGCGTGTGATCATGGTATGTAAGAGTACGTAGTGTTACAAACCTCTCCGCATTGATGATGTCGATGTGGAATTCAACAGTGAATTTGCCATTGACATTGAACATCTGAATTTTAAAATTTTAAAAGAATATTTTTGGCATAACTTTAAAATGAATGAAATTCTCAAGAAAAGTTCTCAACTGTGCTCGTAATTATAACAAATAAGGCAAGAAACAGAGAACACTTACCGCGCTAGTCAAATGAGACCAAAACATAACTCTTTTGAAGATGAGGTAATTATCATCATCGAAAGCGCATTCCTGCAAAAAGTGTCATACCGTTTCTAGATATCGAAATTTTTGCGCTTGTGCTGTTGACCGCCCCCTCCTCTACTCTAAACAAGGGACCACGAATAACAGAAATAGGGTGTGCCACAGTGAGAATAGGGTAGGGAGAATATTTTTAAAAAACTGCAAAATCAAATTGATACCCCTATCACTAAATGTGGGAAATGTAGAGGGGGGGGGATCAACAGCGCAAGCGCCGAAATTTTAAATCAGAACAAGAATAAAAATACCTCGTTTTCATCAAAGAACGTTCCATCACAAAAAAAGAGGCGGAATTTCACGTTCGCTTCACACTTCCAAGGTCGACTGTGTCCCACGCCACATCTCAGAATAAACTCGACGAAGGAGGAGTTTCGGTCTTCCTCAATATTAGCGATCCTGAAATATGAACGAAATATTAACGATCATTTCCAGTGCAATTAAGTTTCGCTAATTCATTTCTAGTCTATTACTAAGAAAACTAATGCCTGCATTCAAGTCAACAAAAGACTTAGGGCAACTAGAATACTCGCTCTGTCGCTGAAATTATACACTTCGGTAGCTACGCTCATATCGCAAGACGGTGTTTGAATGAACTTTCGAACGACGGCTTTTTGCTCACACTCTGAGCATAGTAAATCAATACTCACCATTTGAATCCTCCCTCGTTGAACACTTTCGGATCAACTCTTCTTGCTGCTACCACCGCAGCCGCATTATCGATTTCCCATCGGAGAACGAGCTTGGATTTGTCGGTCATTCTGCAAATATAAAATTCAGAAAAGTAATCGCAAGGAATCGGGTTTTCGAGCAGTCAACTTCACAGATATTATCGAACGGGCTGCAAACCGTTTTACATTGAATGACACAGATAAATGAATCGAACTCCTTTATCACGTCTAAGATAGGTTAAATGAGAAGTGGCTTTGTCACTTCTAGTAATAAGAGCTAATACGGTAGAATAGCAAAGAAAGAACGACATAAAATCAATAGGTGGAGGAGCACAAGTCACAGTTGTCGTAGTTCACTGCATTAGCTTATAATTTCTATCAAAGATTGCAGCCTTCATTCCGTCCGAGAAATTGAGAACTTCAGGAGAAGGCTAGAAAATAAAAAAAATTGAATACACAAAGTCTATGAATACCTAATTTTCGTTAAACTTTCCCATAAAAAATTTGAACAAACTTCTTTCCTACAACCAGAACATAACAAACCTTGAGTATATTGTTAATTTCGGCGGAAGTTAAGAATGAATTGAGGCAGTGATCCTATAAATATGAAATGTTGAACAACTTTATAATTTTTTTTAATTTTTATATGGACAGTACATCAGCCTGAGCAAACAAACTTGCAATTTGATTACATAAATAGATCGAGGCTAGTTTTGAGCGGTGAGTAGGTGAGAAAGAAAAGTGTGCCAAAACAAGTGCCGTACCCTGAGCTCGGTGAGTCTGAACTGATCGGCCATAGTCAACTTCTGAACTACATCGATACTCTTCGACTGAATGAGATGCTTCTGCGAGAGCTCCAGAACGCTCTAGAAAATGTTCAATTAAAAAATAATTTAAAATAAATTAAAACCTTCATCTGGAAGCGATCAGCAAGCTTCAGAATGTGAGGCAGCGTGTGATCTAAAGAAAAAAAATGTGATGGGAAAGTCCGTGGTGCAAATTACATGAAATCTCCATCTCCAGGTAGACCACATTAAGAAGATCGAGCAATTCCTGAAATTGGTGTTCATCCTGTGCCTAGGGGGGACTAATTTTCTAGTGATTGTCTAAGAGCGGGCAAATAAAAAAAAGGAGAAACAGTCAAATTTAAAAAATCACTTAGAATCTTTTCGTTGAATAAACTTTTCCAAGCGATTTGATAATTGTTTTCCAAGGCGAAATCGCATCAATGATTAGGCAAAAAGTTCTACGAGTATTTTAAATATTTTCCCTTTTGGACGAAGAGGGTGTAGATTCTAACATGAATTTTTATGATTGAATCGCGATCTCAAACCTCGTAGACTACATCTTTGATCTCCACTTCCTCCTTTCCCTTCTCTACGTAATCTCCGAAAAAGAGGGCATCGAAAACAGGAGAATGGAAAGCCAAATACTGGAAACCATCAATATAATTTACAGTAATAGCAAAGACTTACCTCCTTGTAAACGTGAAGTTTCTCCTCTCCAATCTTCAGAATGACGTTACTCTTGTTGTGCGGTGCAGAGAATATACCAGGAACCACCGGCTCACATCTTGAACGGAACAATGTACAGATTGCGTTATCTCCACAGTTAATGCATAAACTAGATAGCATTTTAAATTGTGACTGTTTACTCTCAAATGTGACGAAAATAGTTATTATGCCAATTGCAAATCGAATTATAAATTGAAAGAAAGACCTCTCCGCAGTGATAATGTCGATGTGGAATTCAAAAGTGACTTTGTCATTGCGATTGATGGTCTGAATATGCAAGTTAACTTCAAGGTATCTCTTAACCCTTTATTTTTTAGCCTTATCATTGAAAGTAATCCTAATTAATGATATTCATCATAGCTGAGAAAACAATTTACCTGATTAGTCAAATAACTCCAGGACGTGAAGTCTTTGAAATGCACCAATCCATTATCATTACCGAAAGAACATTTCTACAAAAATATAAATAAAAAAATATAAAGATCGCCCGATATATCGAACAATGTGAATAGATCAGAATGATCACCTTCTCTTCTTTTTTGTATAGGCTTCCATCAGAAAGGTACAAAACGATCAATTTCACATTCGCTTCACACTTCCAAGACCGATTGTGATCCGCGCCGCATCTCAGAATGAAGTCGGCATTAGGTGAGCTCGCATTATTATTATTCCGTTCACCCTGAGCGGTCCTGAATAACATTTAACTCGAATTGATTTATTTGATAAAGAGTTATGTCTGTTTCTATACTATACCGAGCCTTGCAAAATACAGTAAATAAAGTGGCCTATAATACTCACCATTTGAATCCTCCCTCAGTGAACACTCCCGATTCGGCCTTTCCAGCTGCATGCACCGCAGCTGCATTGTTTATATCCCAGCGAAGAACGAACTTGGATTTGCCGGCCATTCTGCAAATAAGTCTTCAGAAATGAGAGAGGGAATCGATAGGAGACGCAAGTAGTCGTATTTGTTTCCTTCTAATATGGGGTAGCAAACAAAGCTGCGCAGAAATGTGGAAATCATTTGGAAAATATTTCGGGTTAGCGACGATTCGAATTTCTCCGGTCAGACAGATATTACCAAACGGGCTATGAACCGTTTCTCGATAACGCGAGATACATACAACACATTAATTTATCTTCCATCTGAGAAAAAGCTGAAAACCAGCGAGGAAATACATATTCATAGGTGGATGTGGAGAGGAGAACGAGAAATGACCGAGTAACTTCTAACAGAATAGCATAGAAATAACGGAATAAATTCTATTTAGAAAGACATTTGAAAGCTTCCGTAGATCACTGGAGCTTGAGCTTCAAGTTATAATCGAAGATCGCAGCCTTCATCTTGTCGGAGAAATTGGCGACGTCGGGAGACGACTGAAAGTTTTCGTATTAACCTATTTTGCCACTCTATTTAAAAATTAAAAGTTCTTATCAGACTAGAACATGATATTTCCTTCTCCTTGTGTGTAAAAAAAAGAGCCAAAAAGGCCTGCATTTCCTACAATTATGTGATCACAAACCTTGAGCTTCTCGTGTAATTCAGCGGCACTCGTGAACGACTTGAGACAGTGATCCTGGAAAGATTTCTCTGTTACCCAAACCAACAAGTCAGATTCGTTGCAAAAAAATCGATGGAAATGACTACCAATACTGTACCCTGAGCTCGTCGAGTCGGTATTTATCGGCCATGATCAGCTTCTCAACCACATCGAACTTCTTCGACTTCATGAGATGCTTCTTCGACATCTCCAGCACACGCTTGGGAAAATGCAGATAGATTACTATTTTTATTATCTATGATTATTTATTTTTTTATTTTTTCTATTTTTAGACTATAATTATTAGCTTTAGATTCTAGTAAAAAGTGGTACCTCCATCTGGAACTGATCGGCAAGTTTGAGAATGTGCAGCACATCGAAATCTGCGGAGATATAGTAAGAAATCATTCATACAAACATGAATATTGATGTTCTTTTTTGCAAAGATAACAATGAAAATTCACCATTAATGTCCAATTTCTCCAGGTAGACCACTTTCAGAAGATCGAGGAATTCCTGGAAACGACATGATCACAAACATGGTATACCTCTCAAAAGAAGTGTCACTTTCTTGAGATGGTTTTTTTAAAGAGCAACTTCTCACGCAAGAATATTACTAACCTCGTAGATAACATCCTTGATTTCCACTTCTTCCTTTCCTTTCTCTGCATAATCTCCGAAAAAGAGAGCATCGAAAACAGGTGAGTGAATAGCCAGATACTGAAATTAAACATTTTCTGGATAAATCCGATTACTAGAAGCCCAATTGCTTATATCTAAATATCTGTTAAATGAATGAAAAAATCTATGTATGATCAATAAAAAATTAAAGCAAACAACCTCCTTGGAAACGTGAAGTTTCTCCTCTCCGATCTTCAGAATAACGCTACTCTTGTTGTTCGGTGCAGCGAATTTACCAGGAAGCACCTGCTCACCCCTTGAACGAACCAATGTATGCATTGCGTTAACACCACAATGAATTAAATTAATAAACTAGAGAACATTGCAAATTGTAATCGATAACTCTAAAATAGGACTAAGAGATAATGTAATAGTTATTATGATAATTGAAAGAAACCTATCCGCATTGATGATGTCGATGTGCACTTCAAAAGTCACTTTATCATTGTGGTTGAAGTTCTGAATATGTAAATTTAATTTGATATCGCTTTATATCATCTAGCCAAAAAAACTATTTTGGGAGCACTTGTCATAATCATAACTAAGAAAAGAAGCAATGTTTACCGAGTGAGTCAAAAACACCCAGTATGTGAAGTCCTTGAAAAGTACCAATCCATTATCATGATCGAAGGTAAATTTCTGCAAAATATTAATAAAAAAGTAGAATCTGATGAAAATATAGGATAGAATACAAAATAGATCAGAATGATCACCTTCTCATCTTTTTTGTGTAGGCTTCCATTTGAATTGTAGAAGACCAATTTCACATTCGCTTCACACTTCCAAGACCGATTGTGATTCACGCCGCATCTCAGAATGAAATTGGCGTTAGGTAAGCTCGCTTGATTATTATTTTGTTCAAGCTGAGCGATCCTGAATATGTCATAAAATTTCACTCGATTATTCAATTTGATTTTTTTATCTCAGGAGACAACTCAGGAGAGTCCCCCCCCCCCTTTCCAGCTACATCCACCTACACACACATGTAACTATTTCGTTGCGCCTCGGGCGTAGATAAATTATTTAATTTGAATATACAAGTAACGTATGGTCATATCCACACCTATAATACACCTAGCATATTTACTATTTAAAAACAAGAAAAAATATCTCAATAATACTCACCATTCGAATCCTCCCTCATTGAACACTTCCGATTCGGCCTTTCCAGCAGCGTGTTTCGCAGTCGCATTGTTGATTTCCCAGCGGAGAACGAACTTGGAATCGTCGGTCATTCTGCAAACACTACTCACTAAATCTCACATTAACTTGTGATGGCGGGGACACGCAATCATGTCGATTGAAAACGAGTATATTTGTGATTACAATCGGTGTGGTAGGAAGAGAAAAACCACAAATAACAAAGGAAACGCTTCGTACTACTGTACGAAACAGCTCCTCGAGCGATCGATATTACCAGAAGGTTATCTAACCTTTCCCCGATCGATAACGCGTGATATATCTACACAATTCATTTATCTAAAACAACCGGCAACCAATAAAACAATGCAAACGTCTGACGTCAATCAACACAGGAAGAATGGCTTAGCCACTTCGAATAATAAGATCAAACTATGGCGCAATAGCAGGGCAATAACACAATCGATAAAGCTCAGATGAGGAATCGTGGTAGATCACTGGAACTAGAGCTGCATGAATCGATCGTAGATCGCAAGCTTGATTTCGTCCGATAATTTGGCGTGATCAGGAGAAAACTGAAAGAATTTGTTGCAAATGTCATATGACGAGGCAATGAGAGCCCTCATAATAAATGGAAGCCTCCAATTTTTTGGATAACATCGAAAGAGCTATTAGATCGGCTAGCTTGATCGTACAATCACACTGATTTTGATATGGCACAAACATGCTTTTCCATTTTCTAATGATAAATTAACCAACCTTGAGGATATTATGCAATTCAGTGATGTTGCAGAACGATTTGAGGCATTGGTCCTGGAAAAAAGTCAGTACCATTTCCCGAGACCACTTTGCTAGGGAAATTCATTAATTACTATGATACTGCAATCGAGTGACCTGATACTGTAGGAAAACAATTGTGGATTGTCCCATCCGCATAAAGAGGTTATGAAATACCAAAGCGAGCAAATAAGTGCCGTACCCTGAGCTCAGGAAGTCGGTACTTCTCCGAAATTAGCAGCTTCTGTACTGGATCGATCCCCTTCGACAGCATGATATAATTCTTCGACATGTCAAGAAGTCGCTGGAAAAATAGAAGATAGAGGAAGATCAATGTGTTTTTAAACCTCCAACTGGAACTGATCAGCTAGCTTGAGAAGGTGCATCGCCGTGCGATCTGAAGACCATTTGCAACAGAAGACGACCAATTTATTTGGTAAGATTATCATTTCAAAAGATTAAAAAATCACCCGATATCTTCACATTCTCCATGTAGATCACATTGAGAAGGTCGATAAATTCCTAGAAGAATGGATTTAATTTCCAATTACAAATCGAATATAAATAAAACGTTGGCAATCTTCTTAAAAGTTATTTCAATGCAAACAACCCGCTCCAGCTAACCAAGAACTGTTGGCGCTTGTGTTGTTGACCGCCCGTGTTGACCGTATCATTATGATTTAGAAGTATTATTTTTACATTCTTCCTACCCTATTCTCACTATGGTACCCCCCCCCATCTCTATTATTCGTGGTCATCTGTTTAGAGTAGAGGGGGCGGTCAACAGCACAAACGCCGAACTGTTATACTAACTTCGTAGACGACATCTTTGATCTCCACTTCCTTCTTCCCCGTCTCTGCGAATTTTCCGAAAAAGAGAGCATCGAAAACAGGAGAGTGAATAGCCAAATACTGAAATATGTTGTTGTTGATAAATCTGATGGTTGATCTATCTTAAAAATTGTTCAGAGACGCAACCTCTTTGGACACGTGCAGTTTCTTGTTTCCGATCTTCAGAATAACGTTGCTCTTGTTGTTCGGTGTAGCGAATTTACCAGGGCGCGTCGGTAAGCCTCTGAAATGAAGCATCCAATACGAAATATCGCCAAAAAATGCTACTCAATCACTATTCATTCACCATCATGATCTCTTAAATTTCGTTAGAATGAATAGAGCAAACAAACCTATCCGCATCAGTGATTTCGATATGGAACTCCATGGTAACCGTATCATTGACGTTGAAACTCTGATAATAAATATTGAAAATCAATAAATAAACTTGAATAAGTAGTAAAAAAACGATAACCGGATGAGTTAAGTGAGACCAGAAAATAAGATTTGGGCAGGTCACGGAATTATTATCATCGAAGACGCACTTCTAAAAGGAAAAAATTCTTTGTCGTGTATCCAACAAAAACCTGGTTAGTCATGTAGACTCCATTAGTTCCATTAGAGCAGAAGAGCCATAGGCCCACGTTCGCTTCACACTTCCAAGGTCTTTTGTGTTCCACACCACATTTGAGGGATAAATCCGCGTAGGAGCCCGGGTTGCGCTCGATATTAGCGGTCCTGAAAACACAAGATATGAACGATTTTCATATGCAGCTGCGGTAATGGTGTTTACCGCAAGAATGAACAGGCGTAAGTTCGATTTTGGCTCACGCTTCAAGCCTCCCTTGACACAGGAATAGCATTTCACAGTAAAAACAAATAAGCTACACCCCACCATCTGAATCCTCCCTCTTTGAAAACTTTTGGATCCAGCCGTCCAGCCGCCTGCACCGCAGTCGCATTGGCGATTTCCCATCGGAGAACGAAATTCGAATTGTCGGCCATTCTGCAAATTAGCATTCTGGGGATTTCGAAAATAGGCTCATTAGAGTTCGGAAACGGAACTGAAGTCACGGTAGATACAACAACAAAACAGAAACCACAAGATACAACGGTGCCCACAACATCCTGCATACCGAGCATTTTTGTGTTTCAATTAGGAAAAGAGCCAATTGCAAAAGAGAGCTGCTTCTAAATTAACAAAAAAAAATGAAATCGTCACAGTAGACAATATCGCCTGATTCCTTACATCGAAGTCGTAGATATTATCAGGCGGTTTAGGTACCATTCCTCCTTCGATAACGTGAGATACATGCAGAAGATGAATTTATCTTCTATCGGTTACTCGGTCAATGAAAAATATAGAAATATCGATTGGCATTACAAAACAGAGAATGAGGAATGTTATATTCCTCCTGACAATTAAATACGATGGATAGGTTACTATCGGTTACTCGATTTGCATTACAAAAAACGAGAAGAGAATGAGGAACGTATTCACTTCTGACAATGTAATACGAAAGGACAGCAAAGCAAGAACAACGAAATTAGATTGAGAAGTAAAGTTAGTTATCGTCGTAGATCACTGGAGCTTCATGAATCGATCGTAGATAGCAACCTTCGTCTCATCAGTGAAATTGGCAGCCTCAGGAAACGGCTGCAAATAATAAGATTTTGTACCGTCGAATTTACGTGATCAAAGGCAATTTGATCAGTAAAACATTACTTCCAAAGCAATTTCAATCTAGTCACTTTTTTCAACTACATAACTACAAACCTTGAGCTTCTCATTCAATTCCGCCAAGGTCGAAAACGAGTTGAGACAGCGAACCTGGAAAAAATCAATTGCAAATGCAGTTACAGTATCCCTCCACTCCACACAGCTATCGATCGAGTATTTGTGGAACAATCAATGGAAATTCTACGCTGTTTACGGTGAAAATTCCATGAAAGATAGTGAAAAACGATTTGCAGAGATGAAAAAGATACCATACCCTGAGGTCGGCGAGTCTGTACTGATCGGCCATAATCAGCTTCTGAACTGCATCGATACCATTTGACTGAATGAGATGTTTCTGCGCGAGATCCAGAACCCTCTAAAAGAAAATTAATCTGATAGACTGATGATTATTATATTCATTGTCTGCGCAGCAAAAATTATATTTTATAATCCATTATTTTATTTCAAAAGAAACCTTCATCTCGAAGAAATCAGCAAGTTTCAAAATGTGCGGCATCGTGTGATCTGAAGGAGAACATGATACTGTGAAAATAGAAAGCACACATTACATGAAATCTCCATCTCCAGGTAGACCACACTGAGGAGATCGAGAAATTCCTGAAAAACTTTTTTTTTCACTTTTTTAAACCAATGCATCTATATTTAACATATTTCGTTCAAATTTTAATAAAGTTCTCACATAATCTGCAGCCTAATTTTTTGCAGGTATTTTTGCTGTATTCAAACAGTGGCTACAAACCTCGTAGACCACACCCTTGATCTCAACTTCCTCTTTTCCGTTCTCAACGAAATTTCCAAAGAAAAGATTCTCGAAGAAGGGAGACTGGGCAGCGAGATACTGGAAAATTTAAAAGGTTAAAATATAAGTATTAAAAATAAATAGATTAACTAATTTACACTATTTGTTATGACAAAAAAGTACCTCCTTAGAAACGTGAAGTTTCTTTTCTCCGATCTTCAGAACGACAGGGCTTCTTTTGCTCTGGGCGGCGAATTTCGCCTCCAGGTCAGCAATGGATTCACGTAGAATTTCACATCTTTAAAGGTGATTATTTTCCTACATTTGAGATTTTGAGTTAACTAAAAAAAGGCTGGTTGTAGCAGAGCTAGAATAAAATATCATTTCGCTGTACCCTAAATAAATAAATCAACAAACCTCTCCGAACTGATA
Source organism: Pristionchus maxplancki (assembly GCA_900490775.1). Taxonomy (NCBI): domain Eukaryota; kingdom Metazoa; phylum Nematoda; class Chromadorea; order Rhabditida; family Neodiplogasteridae; genus Pristionchus; species Pristionchus maxplancki. The sequence goes on along the minus strand of LS557865.1, from coordinate 565,184 downwards.
ATATGAACGTTGAATTCGACTGTGACCATATTATTGTTGATTAAATTCTGAAATTTTTTATAAATATTATCTCGTGCGTACATGGAAAAATATTTCGCAGCTGTTTATATATTTCAGAGGAGATCACCGGATGATTGAAACGGCTCCATTCCCAATCTACTGGATGGAGGAAGGATTGTTTATTTTCATCGAAGACGAATTTCTGCAAAAATACTATTTCTAGCGAGTAAACATGCATCTCAAGCGGTATGGTTTTTGTATAGGAAAAATTACCTTGTCTCGCTTCCAGAATGATCCATCGTTTCCGAACGAAGTAAAATACACTTCCGATTCACACTTCCAAAATCGTTTATTATCGACGCCACATCTCAGAGAGAATTTCGCTAGATCACTGTCACGTTCCACTTCAGCAGTCCTGCAAAGAATTACTCAATTCAAAAGCATTACGGAAGCTCGTCACACGTAAATATTTCTTTCAAAGCAGCAACACTTCATACGTATAAGAGACGAATCGCGAGAGAATTACCCATTTTCGAGCACCCTGTGCGATCCGCCAAAAGTTATTCCTATCAGGCCTCCAAGATAACCAAAGGTACTTCGAACGATGCTCTTTCAAACTGCGCTTCAGGAATTTTGATATCGGGACTAAATTTCGCAATACGAAAGATTAAAGATCAAGTATACAGCAGGTTTTCGCAAAATGCTCGTCACGGAAATGACCATAACTCGGCTCAAAATAAAGATATTGACTCGATCTAAGTTTCATTAGAGAGATAAAAGATCGGACAACATTTCGAAACACTGAAACTCATTCCTGGCTGATGCGCTGGTTCGGAGCGGTCGGGTGGCCAACAAGATGGTGCCACTATGGGGATACCGATTTGCCTGTTCAGCCACTATGTTTTTTTCAAAGAACCTATTTATGTCTAAGAAATATCCAAAAATCAGACAAATCGGAGAGTGGGAAAAAAAAGGGCTGGCACTTTTGTCCGGCGGCCCGAAAATGAGTTTTTGGAAACATCACGCTAAGCACTCCATTTTGTCACATATGTGCTCA
>LS557865.1:531065-549394 GCA_900490775.1 Pristionchus maxplancki | reverse complement strand
CGAATCCCGCCCCTCGCAAACACTTTTGCCGAGCTTTGCCAAAATTTTAGGAGTTCAGAAAGTGCTTGGAAAAAATTCGGCAAAGGTTGGCAGAAAAGTTAACTGGTGGTAGGATTCGAACCAACGACCTCACGATCATACCTTGTGTGCGCCTTAGACCACTCGGCCATGAAATCTTGGCTACCCTTTTTAACTCTGCTTGGTGAAACATCAACTCGCGTAAAAAGATAGATCGTCAAAGCCCATCTATCTATTCTTGCCATATTAAATGTACTGCATTGAAACCGCCTACTGCATTGCCCACTTGGGCCATTGCCTAGTAATAGACAGTCAATGAAACATCAAAGCATTATTTTCCGCTCCATACTTCCTTGGCACATTTGAACAACATGTTTTGAGACGTTTTGTGCGACCTCTTTCCAGTAACAATAGATCAATACCACAATACCACCGTACACTCAGTCGCGATCCCGCTCCTCTCCATTCCCAACTACCGTACCCAACCCCTAATCAATCAATCCTACCGTACCCTCAGTCGCGATGCCGCTCTTCTCCAGTCCGTAGTTCCCGTCGACGACGCCCGTCCGGTCGAAGTGCGCCTGCACGTTCTTCGCGTGCGCCTCCACGAGCAGGGGCGGGACCTGCAGAGGAATACGGTAGGTGTCGATTACGGTAGGATCATGGCAGGAATTGATTGATCACTTTACGCGCCCTAGGAATATAAACTAGGTAGAATAATCCCTGAAGACGCAGTCAGACTGTGTCAAAAATTATGAAATCAGAAAAGTAGTGCTGGTGGTTCTCGACTATTACATAGGCTAACATCAATTACGCTTTCAATGATCTCTTGGTCGAAGATCAAAAATCAAAACTAATTTAAACCGGTCCTCATTCTCACATAACGTGCGACCGTGTAGTATCGCACCAGTTAATCTAAAGGTGAATGCTTCATGTTTTCAAAAACCAACAAAATACTTCGAATAGTACCCCTCACCGCACCTCATCCTTCACTTTGGCGAACTGCTCGAGGGCGGCCTTCGTCGCCGCGGCCGCGACGCGCGGGTCCACCACAGAGGCGAGGAAGGCGACCTGTAAAGGGAGGAAATGAAGCTTGATGAAGTAAGCGAGGAACAGGAACGATTAGGTTTCACTGCTTGTCATTTTACCGCCAACTAGGACACCGTCAATATTGATGGTTCTCGCTATTTACAAAACTATCTCAACCAAAGTTTCACTGTCAACTATTTAACTGGAACAAAAACGCGCCATCAATTCTGCTTGAATGAGGCGCGACACACTCTCAATACTATTCTCATAGGCCCGTTTCTCCATTAATATTTAATAAATAACAACGCACCGTGGACATCACGGGGTTGCCCGTCTGCGAGAAGGGCACCGGCTGGAACGCGAGCGGGCCTGCAAATTGATTAGAATTAGTTTGAACAATTGCCAAAAGCGGAACGTGTGCTGATGTTTCATCAACTGCCTAAACAGAAAAAATATAACCTGGCTGATATTGAGCTCGACGCAAATCATACGAAATACATTGAACAGTGCCAAATTCAAGTTATCTTGTAAATTTTCCGTTTCATAAAGTGACAAAAATAATAAAACGCAGGGTTGTGCAACAACAACAATTATCCTCGTCCACTCTACCAAACCCCAACTCCTCGGATCGCGGGCAGTTAACCGTAACCCCGCCGCTGCAACCGTATCCCATGATACCGTACCGAGCACGTCGGATCCGCCCTCCTCCAGATACGGGTCCATCGTGGGCAGCTGCAGGAAGCGCATGATGCACTCGTCCTGCGTGCGCGTTCCGACGTGGTCGGAGACCTGCAAATGTTGATTGACTTTTAGCGTGAGTCTGTCTTTCATCTGATTACTCGTTGCTTATCCTCGCACAGGTAAACAACCTATGAAACGCGAAGCGGCATGCATTTTAAAATGGTATTTGTGCTTTTTCCAACCTCCTATTGGCGCACGCAAACCCCAAGACATACCATCAAACAACGAAACATCAATCGAACAGCCCCGAATCCACCTCAACCGTACCTTGTTCCAGTCGTCTCTGAACATCTCGATGCCCTCCAGCAGCAGCACCGTCTCCTGGTCGGTCCAGTCGCGGCCGGGAGCTGCACCCTTCGACTGAAAGAATTAATCGATAATTACCGTACACATATCATAATTCATTTCAACATGATAAATTAATTTTTTTTGTTTACTCGCAACCCAACCCAGCTCAGATTGCCAAGAGCAGAGCACCCAGCATGTCATCAGTAGGTGAAACACAGGCGGTCCTACTACTAATATGCTAGATTCATATTTCCAGATGCCATGTTCATCAACCAATACCCCTCACAATCAGTCCCACCTTAATCGCATCATTGCGTAAGTAAAAACATATCTGCAATTAGTGTACAAGTAAATGCAGCATCGATCACCAAGACGAGATCCCCAAACCTTCTCCCTCTCCACCTACCGTAATTCCCGACAATAATTCCATATTATTCAATCGATAATTCCCGACTACCATCCCCTTACAGTACCTTCATCGCGGCCAGCTGCTTCGCGTACTGGTCCGTCTTCAGGCCGACGGCTCCCAGCTGCTCCTTCTTCACGCCCTCCTTGCTGTCTTCTCCCTCTCCCTCTCCCTTGCCCTCCTTCTTCGACGACTGCAACATTTATTTAAATGATTAAAATACAATTTTACATCTTTTTTTTTCAATTAACTCTTTTTTTAAAATCAGACAAAAATCTGTCTTTTCCTCATTCCCTGTCATTGTCACTTATCAGCACACTATAGAAAAATGGCATGGAAAAAGAGAAAAGTCCACCCCTGTTCAGCAAAAAACCGGCAAAAATGTTCTCGGTGGTTCAGTACTATATCGTTTTTGTCTTTCAGGTATTTTCAGAACAGACCGCGAGTTTGTCGTCATCGAACTTTTGCCAGTTTTCGGCGGCGGGGATCGAACCGGCGGGTGTGTGGTTGCTGGCCCGACACCCTACCGCCTGCGCTATTCGTGTCAAGGGTGGGAGGACGCCCAGCATACACTATGAGATAGCGCGCGCTCCCATTATTTTTCACCCCTGGCTTGTCAGATCCTCAAAACAAAAATAATCAGGCAGCTAATAATATATTATATGATATATCTCTCCAATCAGTCAGCGCGATAAATCAAAAAGAAAGCAGAGTTTCAGACAGGCAGACAAAGGAATAAAGAAACAAGATAGAAAAGGAGAATCAGGCAGTCAAATGCACTTTAGAATCGTCAAATCAGAAGAATCAGAAACTAAATCCCACCTGGAAGCTGCTCGGGAGCGGGTTGATGGGCTGGACGCCCATGGGCGTGTCGGCGAGCACCATGAAGTGCGAGGTGGGCGGGGGCGCGATCGGCGCCGGACGGCATTCTGCGTCCACCTAAAATTCCTCTATTTTTTATCAAATATTCGCTAAATACTACGCAAAACTGCTCCAAAATGACAAGAATCTGGCCCTTTTGCTACTGAAACTCAAACGCACCTGGTAGTTTATCAGTCCCCACTGCTCGAGGAAGGCGTGCACTCTGCAAAGGGTTTGACCATTCACCTGACCCAAACGGACAGCCAGTCACGACTCTGACCCGCTCGCACTACCGTACCTGAGGATGGAGCAGACGTCGCCGGCGAGGTTCCTTCTGCACGCCGTCGCCGACAGGTACTCGTACGGATTCAGACGGTACGTGTCCATCATGAAGTTGCGGTACGCGAGGTATCTGGAAGGGGGGATGGTCAGCGTATGATGCCGGAATAAATAGTTGTTCATCATAAAAGCAGCAAATAAGTGACATTATGATCAATCACAGAACTTAGTGAGATGTCGAAAAGGCAAAGCACGATGTTTTCGAAACAACTCATTTTAGAACTGAAGCCCAGACAATATTGAACTCTCTAAGAAGCAATTCAACTACATGAGATGGTAAAACATGGAGATGACCGGTTTCCGGAACAGGCAAAGATGCATTTGTTTCATATGCGCAACGAAGACTAGATCAATACCTTCCGAGAATGAACTTCTGCATGAAATATTGAAGCATGGTAGCACAAATAGTTGAGGAATGAAAAAAAACACAATGTGATCAACAACTCACACTTCCGCCGTCTTGCTCTTGTTCTTGCCGTTGAAGAACTCGGGCACCGCGCGCTTCTCGATCGAGTGCACCCTTTAATTTAATTAAATATAAAATGTTGATCTGTTGGCATGATTGCGTTTCGTCCGTCCCGCAAAAGAACACGACCGGCGATTGAGGTGTTAGGATACGAATTAAGAGTAGAAATGATACAAATCACAATCACCACCATCAAATTTAAAAACAATATTTAAATAAAAAAATTCGCACTTATTGTAGTCGAACCAGGCCGAGTATGAGGGCACGATCACGTAGTGCGACTGCTCGATCGCCACGGGGGCAGACGTGTCCGAGGGATCCTGTTAAATTATTAAATTAAATTTGAAATAGGGCAGTACTTTCTAACCAAATTAGTATAAAGAAAATACTTGAACGCAATCACACTAGATGAATATATTCCAAAAAAAAGGGAAAACATCAAACCACCTTCTCCTTGAGGCCCTCCTCGTCGAGGTCGGCCAGCTTGCCGCCCTTGGGCGCCGCGAACTCCGCCTCCTTCTCCTTGCCTGCAAATTTAATTATGAATATTTAAAATAGTGTCGTTGCTCACTCGTCCCTAGCAACATTTTTCAATGCGACCAACTAGAAATGAGTTTAAAATATATAAATGATGTGTATAAAGGTGATGGTCGAAACAAGAACCCGACCCTTGGGCACGGCTACCGCCGTCAGTCCCTGGTTGCTGCGCGAATCGCCGTCATCTTCCATGTCCATCGTCGTCTCGGCGTCCTCGTTGTCGTCGCGCTTGCGCTTTGCTCCTCTTCAATAAATATTATTTAAATTTTTAAAAAAATATATAAATAGGTTAATAAATAATTAAAGGTGCGGAAGCTCTGTAAACCAAGCAAGCAATACACCTCACCACGCGAATTTTTCTCATGTCACACGTTCCCTTAACCTGGTCTACTAGGAAGGAAAGAGAAAAACAAACGCGTGGCTGTACTAAATCTTGATCGACTTAGTGCAGGTCGAGGAGAAAAAAATGCCAGTAAATTAGATGCTCACCCCCTTTTCATTGTCGGCGCCACGGTGTATTAGCTGTAGAAGGGCCGAGCCAGAAAAAAATACTGAAAAGGAACATTTCACGAGGAAAAAATGGGGCAAAAACGAGTAGCGAACATTGAAAGCAAGGCAGCAATGAGAAAAGGTGACGGAGGGGAGAATTGCCGAGTTTATAGACAAGAAAGACGGCGCAGTTGACAATTACTGTTGCCAGAAGATAGAGTAATCCATACTTCAACGATAAGCATCGAAAACGGAAAGAAAATCGATAAACCAGGACTCGGAAAAGAGGGAACGCCTCGCCCAAATTTGAATGCGACGAGAGAGCGAGAGAGTGGGGCATTTTGCCAGCCGGCCAGAGACAAAGAGCGATTAGCGAGAGACCAAGCTGAAAGAGGAGAGTTCGAAGGAGAGAACACACAAAGGCGAGAGAGCAAAACAAGGAGGGTAAAACGAGAGATAACGCAAAACAAAGAGACGCGGGCTGATGCGCACGCGTGCTGTTTTGCGCGCGTATTTCAAATCCATTGTCGATCGAGAACTGATTTTAAATTATTATTATTTATAATATTTATTTTTTCCTGTTTTTATCTCGATTATGTCGTTTATAGTCAAATTAGAGCTAAAAACAGTTCAATCAACCAATAATCCTCACCAATTCTATTATTTTTTTTGCATTTTGCACACTCAATTTGCATCTCCAATCACCTTCCCTCGTCCCTTCAATCCCATCCCCTCCCCTCATTCCGCTCCTCTTCACTCCTCAAGAATGGGCGAAGATTCCTCTCGCCGCTCCAAGAAGCGCTCCTCCTCCAAGCGCCGGGAGAGGTGCACACTGCCCATTTCTACAGTATCCCAGGGATCGATGGCCCAACATACAGTAATCTACCGTACCCCCTTCCAGATCCTCGCGCTCCAGGAGCGACGTCGTCTCCTCGCCTCCGTCCTACTCGGTCGAGGAGAACAGCGACGGAGAGTGGGTCAGTTACCGTAATCCCTCGGGACTACAGTAATCAATCGATTACCGTAACCCAACCGTATCTCAGGTGAACAGCCGCCTCAACGTCAAGTGGCCCGCGCCCGTGAACAACAACGACGTGAGCAAGGTATACTGTAGGGTACGGTAGTCTACTACAGTACACCACCGTAGCATACTGTATCCACCTCCATTCAGCATCGCTACTTGTCGTTCGACGATTCGAGTGATCGGAAGCAGAGTGAGAGAAGAAGCAGAAAGAAGAGATCGAAGAAGGAGAAGAAAGAGAGAAAAGAGAAGAACAGAGATGAATCGGTACGATGACCTACCGCACCACCACCCGAATGAGACCTACCGCACCCTACCGTACCCTCTTATCGTACCCCTCTCTACAGACCAAATCCGTCCGCCGTTCCTCTCGCTCGCCCCGGTCACTAACCGAGAAGGACGACCAGTACATCTCACTCAGCAATACGTCGGATACAGAAAATGTAAGGGGACGGAGCCAGGAAAAGGGGCGGAGCCTAACCCTTGCAGTCTGGCCGCAGCGGCAAGCGGATGCGTCGCGAGCGCAAGCGCATGACCGTCCAGACGAGTCCCCAGGTACGGTATCTTACCGTATGCTACCGTATCCTACCGTACTCAGAGGTCGAAGAAGTCGTACGTCAGCGGATTCGCCACCGACGACGACGGCAAGAAGATCGATTCGGTCGTCTTCGATACGGTAAGAGTACGGTAGGGTACTGTAGCCAATCAATATTCGCAGCGCTCGGAGATGATGCGCTACAAGAAGAGCGACGACATCCTGCCCACCAAGCGCAAGTCGCGCTCCAAGAAACTCTCGGTAGGAGTACGGTAGCTCTACCGTAACCAATCGATATCTCAGGCCGCTGAGCAGAGGGAGAACGAGGAGTACAATCGATACTACCTCGGCGTCCGATCGAGAAGAAGAGTGGAGAGCAAGCTCAAGTCTGTGACCTACCGCACGACCTACCGCACTCTACCGTACCCTACCGTACCCACTTCAGGCGTCCGGGCGAGTTCGTGCTCTACTACGAGCGTCCCAAGGAGGGCGAGATTCCGGCCACGGTCAACCTGCAGATCGCCTACCTCAGTTCGGAATCAGAGGTACTGTAGGATACTGTAGCTACCGTAATCTCAGTTACCGATTGATCGCTACCGTACCCTCAGGTGTACCACTACCCGATCCTGCGCTTCGAGGGTGCCGACGGCCACTCGCACTTTGTCGTCATGCAGAACAAGAGCGACGGCAAGATGGTACGGTATCAGGGATTACGGAAGCCGAAGTACTGTAGGGTCACGGTAGGTACTGTATCCCCGATTACGGTACCTTTCCAGTTCACCTCAATCCTCGCGCTCGTCAAGCACTACTCACTGTACTCGCACATCGATACGAAGACGGGCCGACTCGAGACGTTCTCGGTCCCGTGCTGATCTCGAGAGAGGATTACGGTAGCTCCCTGATCCTTATCGATTGATCTCGAGAGGATTACGGTAGCCCCCGATACCCTATCGATTGATCGCCTTCTCACCAATTGCATCGCGGTTTCGACACATTTGATCGAATAAAGCTTGAACCGTGTGCGTACTGCGGAAATTACTCTGCACGGGACGATTGATACACGGCTAATGAAGTTAAAAGGAAGCAAAAATAAACAAAAATAACGTTCAAAGAGTGCAAAACATTTGCACGGAGTGGGGTTCGAACCCACGCACCCATACGGGTACCAGAACACCCAGGAGGCACTGAACTCGTGCCAAGCTTCGTCGCTTGAGTCTGGCGCCTTAGACCACTCGGCCATCCGTGCTGGTGTGAGGCAGTGTTCGTTAATCGTCTATAGCAGTGTGAGATTGTGATTTGGCGCTAATGCCATGGATAATCAACCAATAAAGATCATTTCTCTTCCGAATAGAAGCAATTCCAGTGGGTGTAGTGCGAGTCAAGCTCTCTTCCGTCTCAATAAACGATATTCCTTGCTTGAGTGTCATCAAAGATCTCGCTTTTGCCTCGAAGGTTCCATGAAAAAGTGCCAGACGTAACTGTCATCATCGGCATTATGAGAAAAGACTCTCCTCATTCCACCTGCTCTCTCGCTTCTCTGCCTAGCCAGAGAGTGTGCGGAAGGATGAGAGGCACTCTCTTATTCTGATTCCTTCCGGATTCATACACCAGCATCACAAATTGACTCCAAAACTAGACTTTAGGATTGCCTTTTTCATCTCTTGGAGCTCGACTTGGAGTCTCGATCAAATGCTCGAAAGCCAATATGCTGACGAGGCCTAACGGTGTTAGCCTAACGCTGCAAAAAGAGGCCCCAAAAGGGGATCAGGGAGGCCAAAATGAACAGGGCGTCTCTCAGTTTCCCGTTGTCTCTCACCTCCATAGAGCCGAGATAGCATGCAAAATGAGGAGAGTCAAACGGACTCCCCGATCGAATTTTAATATGCCTTCGCATCCACCTCTCTGCGGGGGCTGACGGCAAAAAGTGGGCGCCCATTGAAGCGACGCCGCTGGAATTGTCATCGACATTCCCTGTTGGCGTCTCTTCAAATCAAGCACTCTTGCGAGGTCAGAGAGACGAGAGAGCAGGCAAAACTGAGAGAGCCAGAGCTTGGCAGCCTGGGCGGTCTGGGCGGTATAAAAGTGCGGGTGGTCTGCCTGGAATCATTCCAATCGCCTCCTCCTTCTCTACGATGAGGTCTCTTCTCTGCCTGGCAGCCACGGTCGGACTGGCGCTCTCTGCGGTAGGTCCCCGTATCCTTATCCCAAGCTACCGTAGTACCAGTACCCTAACCGGTTCTTCCTGGTACCGTACTCGTTCCCGGGGCTACCGTAGGCGTCGATTGCCTAATGATGACCACACCTTCAGTGCTCCACGCCCGCGCCGCAAGTCACGCTCTTCAACGGTGTCGTTGAGGGATTCTGCATCACCGATAACCCGGTCGAGGTACGTCGTCTAGCCGTCTCTCCATCTCGCACGCTCTCTCGCCGGCCGGAGCGACGAGAGAGCATGCTTATTGAAGAGATCCTTATCTGTATTTCGAAATTCATGCTTTCAGGTCAACGCCTTCTGGGGCATCCCCTTCGCTGAGCCGCCTGTGCGATTCGAGGCGAGTTTCGAAATTAAATTGCTTAGTGATGACGCAATCATGACGTCATCAACCCTTCTTTGAGCCACCTCTGTAATTAGTATTACCTAATGATGACGCAATCATGACGTCACCCTCATCATCAACGTCATCAACTTCAGAAGCCCGTCGTCAAGTCGAACTGGACCGGCGTCCTCCCCGTGAAGACGATGCCTAATATGTGCACTCAAGCAACGCCCGGAGACTCCGAGGACTGCCTGTACCTGAACGTCTACGCGCCCGCTGCTGCCCCGACCACTGGTGAGTTGGTACCAGCTGGAACAAGCCTGGTACCATGGATCCAACCTGGTACCATGTTCCAGGCCTACCCGTCTTCGTGATCGTCCACGGCGGCGCGTTCGCTTTCGGATCTGCGAATGATGTACGGTACCTCTACAGTATCCTACAGTACCCTACAGTATCCTGACCCTACATCACCACTACATTTACCTACCGTACTTTTACAGTATCATACCGTACCTCTACTGTATCCTCAAGTGCCTTACTGTATCGTACAATATCCCATTATCGACTACAGTACCCTACAGTACCCCTACCGTACCCAACCGTACCCCACAGGACCCTACCGTACCCCACATATCCTACCGTACCCCAGACTACCGTACCCATTCAGGGCACGCCCGACCACATCGCCAAGTACATGGCGGCCAAGGGCCTCGTCGTCGTCATGATCCAGTACAGAGTGGGCCCGCTCGGATTCTGCACCACTAAGGACTCCGTGATGCCCGGCAACTACGGTAATTGATTGACCCTGAATCAGGGACCCTGATATCGTAACTCCCGGTTATGCATGGAAACTACGGTACTGATCAATCGATAACCCTGATACAGTAACCCTTCGGCAATTACGGTACCTATTGATCAATAATCCGTGAGTCAGGGGCCTGATACCGTAACCTTAATCAATCAATCAATACCGTAACCCCCCGATTCAGGCATGTGGGACGCGAAGATGGCGTTCGAGTGGGTGCGCGACAACATCGCCGCCTTCGGAGGCAACCCGGTACGGTAGTTTATCGATTTATCGATTCCCTGATTGCGTATTGATGACGAAATTCTAGAATGACGTCACCGCCTACGGTGGATCTTCCGGAGCCGCTCTGATTGACGCCATGCATCTGTCTCCCCTGGCCACCAGTCAGTTGATCTTTGATCTTTGATCTTTAGACTTTTATCTCTCTCACTTCTCCCCGCTCTCTCGCCAGTCAGAGTAGCGAGAGAGTGTGTGCAAGTGAGAGAGTATTCTTCAGACCTCTTCCACAAGATGGCGCTCTTCTCCGGAGCCGCTACTGACATCTGGGATGCTCCCACCAAGCAGAAGTGCGAGGAGAGAGCTGCCTCTCTTGGTCTGACCTGGACTGACTCGGCATCCGTAAGTCTTTCTGATCGTTTGACCACCCTTAATCCGCTTCTGATCGTTTGACCACCCTTAATCCGCTCTGAACATGAAAAGCAAGAAAATGTTGTATAGGGCTGACTCAGCATCGATTAGTGACTGATTTCTGACCATTCTTCAGCTATTCTGGTGCTAAATAGTGCAAGTTTGAAGCTTTAGGGGCCAAAGCTCGAATAAAATCTAAAAAATCGAGAAAATGGGTATTTTTCAGTTCAAAGCCGCCCTCCTCTATGCGCCCGCGTCCGGACTCGGCTCGGGATGGTTGGTCCATGGAGAGTCTACGTTCGACACCATCTATGCCGGTCAGTTTACCCTCCGGGTTCGACTCCCTGCCAGTGCATTGGACTTTTGCCAATCCTCCCTTCAGACTGGTCACCCGTCTACGACGGTGACTTCTTCCCCACTACTGGAGCTGCCATGCGAGCTGCGACTCAGCCCAAGCCCTCCATCTACGGTATCTGGCCTCGTTTTTACTCAAACATTGGCTAATAATGATGCAATAGACTCCATTTTCATGAAATATTGGCTAATGATGACGAAATCGACTCCATTTTCATGAAATATTGGCTATTGATGATGCAATGGACTTTATTTTCATCAATTATTGACCAATGATGATGCAATGGACTTTATTTTCATCACTTAATGACTAATAATGACGAAATCGACGGAATTTTCATGAAATATTGGCTAATGATAACGCAAAATTGTCTCGTTTACATCAATTATTGGCTAATGATGACGCAATTGACTCCATTTTAATCAATTATTAGCTAATGATGACGAAATCGACTCCATTTTCATCAATTATTGGCTATTGATGACGCAATTGACTTCAATTGCATGAAATATTGGCTAATGATAACGCAAAATTGTCTCGTTTTCATCAATTATTGGATATTGATGACGCAATTTTGTCTCATTTTATCAAATATTACCTAATGATGGCGTAATATTTCCAGGAATCTCCTTCCTCGAGGGCGCCGGCACTTCTGGAGCGCTGAACATTACCGCCGAGACGGTGGAGAAGATCGTCGCCTACATGGTGCCCGCTGTGAGTTTCTGACTCTCTCATTTTCACACACTCTCTCGCGTCTCTGTCTGATGAGAGAGCGTGTAAAATGGAGAGACGAGAACATTGCTTTGCTCCTGATTCATCGCATTAGTTAATGATGACGCAATTCTTCTCAAATTCTGCGTTTTGCTTGCAAAAAATGCCCCAATTCTTGGTTTCAAAATAGGGAGTTTTTCTGCAGAGGTGACTTGAAGAATCTTATCATTATCCTTTCATTCGATCCTTCAAAAATCCCTCCTTCTACCAATAAAAGGCCATTAGCTGCAGAGATCCCTTGCTGAAATTCTAACTGTTCACCATTCCAGGCAGTGCCCAACCGCACGCTCTTCCAATCGTACCTCATCGAGTCGTACCGCAACCAGGCCATCGTCCTCGAACCAACTGCTATCGACAAGCACGCCGCACAGGCTGTGAGTGACCTACTGTTGATTATCGATTGATACCGTAACCTACCGTAACCAAGCTACCGTACCGCCCTGACCCAGTCGATGCTGAAGCACCATAGCTACCGTAATCTTACATTACCGTAACTAATCAATAATCAGGCCCTCGGCGAGCGCAACAGGGCCGCCGGCATGGACGCTGTTCTTCGTCGCAACTTCGAGTTGTTCGGCACCAATCAGACCTACTATCGTTACGTGTTCAAGCACTTCAACCCGGCGACGATTGGAACCAGATACCCCTTCATCTCGTGTGAGTTACGGTACCTAATCGATGGCTCAAACCTACCGTAATCTTAATCACAAGTTCAATCGATGTTACCGTACTCCTACCGTAGCTCCTACAGTAATCCTTCTCAGTCGCCTCGCACGCCTTCGACCAGTTCTAATCGATAATCAGTCCCTAGATACCGTACCCTTGTCAAGCCCATCTACCGTAATCCCAATCAATATCTCTGAAATCTCTCAGTCGCCTCGCACGCCTTCGACCAGTTCTACTCGATCGGCCGTCCCGGCTTCTCCTTCGTCGGTGACGACCTCGCCGTTGTCGATCTGTACACGACCGCCCTTTACAACTTCGCCAAGACCGGGTCAGTCGGATACCGTAATCCAAAGATAGTTCATCTAGTCAGTAGGCGATTCGGTACAGTAACCCAGATCCCCTTACAGTAACCGAACACAGTTGGTGATTCACTTACCGTAATCCAGCGCCCTTTACAGTAACCCCAATGGCTCGGGTGCCACCTCGTCTCTCCCCGTTGAATGGAAGCCTGCGACTCCTGCCAACCCGTCCCTCAATTACGTCATCGAATCCACGCCGTTCATGGACGCCCAGTTCTTCTATGTGAGGAATAACAATAACAACAACAATAATAATAATAACAACAATAACAATAACAATAACACTTCAGGGTCGTCCCCATCTGAACAACATCCTCAACAAGATTGGAGGCACCTTCAGACCTGTCTAAGATGCGATTGATTGAGGCTCATTGGGTTGTAATTCTGGGTGATTCATGTATCGCAATAAACTTGTTTGTTATTTGAGTTGTTGACATGTAATCAAAACAATAACAAAATGAATTCCAGGACTCGATCTCAACTCAAATCTGAGCTTTAATTCAGATGCCGATTCTAATCTTTTTTTTGAGAAATAGTTCGATCAACGATTACGTGGAGAACTAGCCATTGCAGTTTCACCCATTGTTCTTTGATCTTTCTGTCCGACGTCGACTTTTGAGCAAACATAATCAGATCTAACGTGTGGCATTGTAGTGTGATCTGTTTGTGTCCTTTCTCTATCTCTTCGGGAAGTCCATTGTTTGTGATAGGGCACGGCGCAGACTGCATGCTCCGAACGATGGCGTGACCGGGAAGGAAGGGCGCGAGATGGGACTTCCTGAAGAGGGGATACTGTAGCTACCGTACCACAATCATTGATTATTTTTCAATGATCCAAGCAATCGAAATCCTAGCCTCGCAAAAGATGAAAAAAAAAAGATTTGAAAATGTTTGCCCATTCCATACCGTAATTATCTGGTAATAATCTCTGACCTCTGTGCTGATCCCTCAGCCACATTCCAATAATCCCATGATTCGAGCTCCCGTAATCCTCGTAACCACACTCACAGTAGCTCCCCCAACCGTACCTCACGAGAGAGAAGAGAATGAAGAGAGTAGATTGTGCAGCAGTTAGTAGTTAGTCAGTAGTATTTGAAGAAGATCAAAGTCTGGTAATTGTGAAAACAAATTTATTGTAACAGTCAGCTGGCACATCGCCCAGAGATGTGTCAAATGGTGTATACCGTATCCTGCTCTACTAATGTTGGCAAAGTTCCAATTCTCATTCACTAAACAACAAACGTCAGAGATCGAGCCGATAGATCAAAGATCAATCCTCACCAGTAGGGTCAATCTTGTGAGTGAGCAAGGGATTAGGAGGCATGGGACGGACGAATTGAGTCAGGTGAGAACTGAACGAGTGTTCAGTGATGAGGAGAAGTATTTGCTTGCAGACATCGACATTCGGATCGTAATCGAACTGAGGTTTTTCGTCTGCATTACTGGATCAAACGACAACCCGACTCAAGTCAAGAAATTGACTCAATATCCGATTTGTATTTTGAGAATGCAACAATAAAGATCTATCGAGACGGTACTGAATGTGCTTGCATTTTCCCGATCTGAACCTTGCACTCTCTTTCCACCCTTTGACTACATACATAGTACACGTTCTCTTCGCTCCTCTGCCCCTTTGATTCTATTCCTAATGAGTCATTGCTCTTTCTTTTCACAAGACAGAGGAGACATCAAAACCTTCCTTCCTCTCCTCTCCCTCCTCTCTCTTAAAGACGTAGAAATTTTTCCGCGCTTTTTTAATTATTTGTATCATTATTTGTCTTGATAATGTCATAATGGGATTTATAAAATCGTTCTTTCCAGTGAAACATATTCCGAAGATCAATTTCTCAAATAAATTTCTCAAATGGGAAGTTCCCAAATGAAATTGACAAATCGGTGTACTACCTCGGAGATTGTTGCTTGCATTGCATCATCACATCATTGCAGCTAGAAGAGGATAAGGCAAAATCGAAACGACATAACGGAAGTAATACTAATGTAAGGATGAACAGGGTGTCTTATATCGATTTCTCACGCTAATTTAGCTGATCTATCTGTTTTTGTTGCCACTTTTTCCTGCATTTGTGATGATTATTCATCCGAATTTGCAGTTTCTCCGCCCTACACTCGGAGGCAGCTCTCATCTGCAAGCTCAGTGAATATGACAGTTATCACAAAGTCGGAGATCGGGTTAGTTACTGTGTCTGCTACTCTCATTGCTGCTGTAATTCTACTGACCCCGGCTAAAACGCAGCGTTCTGACTTGCCCTCGCCAAAAAAAATTTCGAAAATTTTCAAATCAGCGATGAGAAAGAACGCTGTGAAAAGCATTTCAGATCTCGACATTCGGATCGTAATCAAGGAATAAGGAGACGTAATCAGGCCCGGATCGAACGACAACTCGACGCAATTCAAGTAGTTGATTCAAAATTCGATTTGTATTTTCAGTATGTAACAATAAAGAGATATGCTAATGGAGCCGTTTGTATTCAAAGAGTAACAAAAGAAGAACGGAACAATCGCTGACAACTAGCAACACTGCTCAGTTGAATTCCAAGACTCTTTTCTGATCTGAACTTTGTTCTGATTTGTTCAAGTCTTCACCTGAATGTATTCTCTCCTCGCTCCTCTGCCCTTTGTTTCAGGTCCCGATGAGTCATTGATCTTTCTTCTTTCCGTCAGAAAAGATATTACAATCACACTTCTCTCTTCTTCTCTGTCCTACAGTCGTCGCTTTTTCGCCCTTGATTCATTGACTCAAATAATACTGCTTTTAGTTTCTCCGACCTACATTCGGAGGCCATTCTTCCCTATAAGGAGATCTTCACTTCAATTATGATTATTGGCTATGATCCACGGTATGCTTTGTTTGTAATTGCCCACTGGATCAAATAAGTCGTCGTTCACTGATCCTACTCTTTGCAATGCACATTTTAAGGAACCCATCAGAGGTCGCATACGTTACCTACCCTCTCCAAGCTCTCATCAGCTCTGACCGAACGAGGCTTCGAGCGAAATAGTAGTTTACCCGAACGTGGCTCAAACGCACAAAACCGAGTAAAAGTGTGGCCCCACTCGTTGGTTTTCACTCTAGGAAGTCAATAATCCGCTCTTCGATGAACCTCCCGAAAAGTCTCACACGATTTGAGACATATGAACACTACATGCGATCCCATTTCCATCCCGATCTCTGGTCGCTATCACTGAGATCACGCCAGTCAATACACCGTCAGTCTTCAGACACCGCTAATCCTATCGTAATTTCCGAGACCCTCCCTGCTCATTGACTCCCCAAATGACTGCTTGTTCCATTCTGCTGTGTCGTTGAAATATCGTGTCGTAATAAAGTGCCTTGTAATGGTCACTGCTGAACAGTCCACACACTGACTAATACAACCACCCAATTCGTCTCTCCCTTGCAATCTTCGTTCCAATGAATCAGCGCTCTCCCCTCTCCTCTGATCGAACAGAGGACGGACACAGCATGGCACGTCTCTTCCTCTTTCCATTCTATCATTCTCTTCTCTTACACTCCCTCTTTCCTCTCTTGCTACGATTTTTTCATCATTTCCCTTCTTTCCTTGAAATTAATCAATATTCGCAGTGTCTCCGACATACATTCGGAGTTCATTCTTCACTGCAAGAACATTTTATCAATGAGAAAATCCCCAACAAGAACAACAACGGTGATCTTTATGTATTTGACTGGAAAATGTTTCTATTCTCCTCTGTTTCGACTGTTACCGGAATTTTAATAGAAAGGGTTACATGTGAGACACAATTGGTGAAATTGCAGGTATCGACGATCGTTTCAATTCATGGAAGAGTCTTCGATGGTTGTCGTGATCAGGACCGAGAAGAAGCGAAGGCTCCACGCAAAGAGAGTCAACGTCGCAATAACCAATTTGTAGTTTGATGTTGTAACGATAAAGCATAATTTATGGCTCGTCGCTGCTGATCCACACACTGTATACTGCACAATAGGGATGGCTGGGCAAGAAATGACTCTCTTCATTCTTCACGCTCTCTCGCCTTTCTGGCCGATGAGAGAGCACGCGAAATGAAGAGACAACTTCTTGCGAAGCCATCCCCACTCAACAGTCGCATAGTACACTTTCCAATTTCACTCCCCCCTTTCTCCGATCGAATCTATTATATTCTATAGAAAGGACAGCTGAACACTTGGCGATGAGTCCTCTTTCTTTCCCATTCTTCATCCGGAGATCACAATCACCCGAATTCTGACTGAATCAACGTCAAATTGTATCTAAAGTGCCTGCCAAATGGCGAGTAATCATCGGAGTCTCTTCATTCCTCGTGCTCTCTCACCGGTCAGAGAGGCGAGAGAGTGTGCAAAATGAAGAGACGATTACCCGAATTTCGAACTCTACTGGCTACCATAGACCATCTCATTCTTCTCTCTCCTCTGCCCTATTTTTTCGTTTCTGAGGCGTAATTGCCTCTCCTCCTCCTCCTCCTTCAAGTTCCTCTGACAGATGTGAAAGGACACCTGTATGGATTCAGTATCTTCCTTCCTCTCTCCTTCTTACTTACTCCTCATCCTTTTCCGATCTCGCCTCAATTTTTTCAGCGTTTCCCTGTGCATTTGAGACAAAAATCAATATTTGCAGTTTTTCCGACCTACCTTCGGAGTTCATTCTTAACTGCAAGTATCTGAAATCTGTTCAATGAATAGTAATCAACAGCAGGAAATGAGAGAAGGTGAGCTAACTTCAGATTACTTGAACATTTTGAGCGATTCTGCTGAGCCAAGTTGCGAAATTCATGCATCATTTGCAGGATTCGATTCATCACAAGGCGAAGAGTTCGAGTCGCAAAATCACTGCCGGTACTGGTCAAAGATGAGCCGTCAAGTACTTCTAAGGAAAAGTAGGAACAGGCGGAATCAACGTCTCGTTGACAAGGGCCAATTTGTTTTTTGAAGATGTACCGATAAAGAATATTGTGATTTTCTGCAATTGGCTTCGTTGTTTCACTCGAATGAAAAGCCGTTTGTTTACTATAATCGACCAATCCTTCTACCCTCGATAGAATTTGCCTTGATAATTGACTAGGCATGAGGCAGGGCTCGGAACTTTCTTTGGATCTATCTTTCTTCACCCATTATTTCGTAAGCCCCTTGCAGTGAGCAATCGTGTCAGTACACATTAGGGATGGCCTCGCATGCAATCGTCTCTTCATTTCGTGTGCTCTCCCACCGGTCAGAGAAGCGAGAGAGCGCGCAGAATGAAAAGAGTTTGAGAGATCAATAGCCCTCGATCACGATACAGCTTGTGAATGGGCAATAAAGTGTGGAGAAAGGCAATCTATTCGCTAGCCATGTCCAATATCAGCACTATTGCGCCGCCCCTCTTCCCATGCATAAAGGGATTGGCCATTCAGGCCCAATCGTGGACCAATGAGGCGCTTGAAATCAATGAGATTCAGCCAGGTTATTGCTCTCCGCCCCCCCCCCCCC
>LS557865.1:509412-525682 GCA_900490775.1 Pristionchus maxplancki | reverse complement strand
AAGCCTGTTGCTACGACCCGCAAGCCTGCAGCTACCACGCCGAAGCCTGTTGCTACGACCCGCAAGCCTGCAGCTACCACGCCGAAGCCTGTTGCTACGACCCGCAAGCCTGCAGCTACCACTCCGAAGCCTGCTACAACGACCCGCAAGCCTGCAGCCACTAGCACTATACACCACTATACACAGCAAGCCACTATACACTTTTCGATTCTCCTCCTACCCCTACGCTAGGGTCTCCAATGAATCGCTCTTTCCTCCCCTTTCCTCTGATGGAACACAGAGGGACACCGCCTCTTCCTCACGTCTTTTCCTCTTTCCATTCTATCATTCTCTTCTCTTACACTTTATCTTTTCCTGCTCTTGCTACGATATTTTCATCATTTCCCTTCATTCCTAGGAATTAATCAATATTCGCAGAATCTCCGACATACATTCGGAGTTCCGTTCTTCGTTGTAAGAGCAGCTGAGCAAGGAAGTTTATTCATCAACAACAATGAGATAGGTATTTATTATACGTCCTTCTAAGTTCACGCACCTCTTCTTTAGTACTGTGATTGATGTATCTTTGCAGGTAGCAACAATCGACTCGGCACATGGCAGAGACAGAAAGAAAAAGTGGTTCTGTTGATGAGTTCAAGGACCGAGGACATCCTGCACTATGCGACTAAACGTCAGCATCACTCGGGTCATTTTGTAGTTTGAAGTTGTAACGATAAAGGATAATTTATGCCCCGTCGCTGCTGGTCCATACTACTCTAAAAAACTAAATACCCTTTACGATTTCACTTCCCCACCCCCTTCTCCGTCTGAATTGGGGTTGGCCTCGCTTCTTTTCGCATGCTCTCTCGCCGGTCAGTGAGGCGAGAGAGTGTGCAAAATGAAGAGACGATTCCCGTAATTCGAACTCTTCTGGCTACTAAAGACCATCCTATTCTTCTCTCTCCTCAGCCCTATTTTTCGTTTCTAAGGCGTAATTGCTCTCTCCTCCTCCCGTTCCCCTGACAGATGTGAAAGGACACCTGTATGGATTCAGTCCTCCCTTCTTCTCTCCTTCTTACTTACTCCTCATCCTTTGCCGCGCTCGCCTCAATTTTTTCAGCGTTTCCCTTTGCATTTGAGATAAAAAAATCAATATTTGCAGTTTCTCCGACCTACCTTCGGAGTTCAATCTTATCTGGAAGTAACTGAAATCTGTTCAATGAATAGTAATCAACAGGAAATGAGAGAAGGTGAGCTAACTTCAGTATACTTGCAGATTGTGAGCGATTTTGCTGAGTCAAGTTGCGAAATTAATGCATCATTTGCAGGATTGGACAGTTCGCAAGGTGATGAGTTCAAGATGGAGTTATAATTAGCGATGAAGACTAGAAGGGCCGACCAGGCGACTGCTTCTAAAGAAAAATGGGAAAGGGCGGAATTAATGTTGCGATTACTCGGACCAATTTGTATTTTTGAAGCTGCAACGATAAAGAATAATGGTGCAATCCACTTTTTGTTGCCGTTGGTTCATTTCCTTCTGCTCTCGTTTCTCATTGCCTCGCTTATTGCCTGATTCGTCCTCATGGGTCAACAGAGCCCTGTCAATTCAAGGCACAAGGAAGGGCTCGGAACATTCTTTTGATCTGTCTTTCATTACCCATTATTCCTTCTTTCCCATTTGGGAAGGCCTGGCAAGAAATCGACCCATTTCACGCACTCTCTCACCGGACATAGAGTCGAGAGAAAAAGCAGATTGAAGAGAGTCATTGCAAGCTATACCTAGTGCACATGAAGGTCGATATTCTCCCCATTTCGCCTTATCTCTCACCGGCAAGAGAGTCGAGAGAGCACGCAGAATGAGGAGAGTTAGAGAGATCGAGCCTTCAATAGCCCTTCAATAGTCCTCGATCACAATACGCTTGGACATGGGCAATAAAGGGCGGCGAAAGGCAATCTATTTGCTGTCCATGTCCTATGATATTGCGCTCTCTGGTTGTACGAAATAAGCATGGTCTGCAGTGAGTCGACGAGGCACTTGAGATCAATGTGATTGAGCCAGGTTATATTGCTCTCCGCCCCTCCCTATCATTCTTTCTCTGGAACAGCGTATTCTTCCCTTCTTCTTGCTGCCCTTTGTTAAGTTTCTTGTCGCGTTTGCATATTTAAAGTCATTCACTAATTTTGCGACAATATCCAATCGCTAATTGCAGTTTCTCCGATCTACACTCGGAGATTCTTTCAATCTGCAGGAAAATGTGAAGACTTCAATGTGAAAAAAATTAACGAAAGACGGTTAGTTGATTCTGCTGCTTCCTTATTATCCTAACCGTAATAATACGTCATAATAATTCACGTGACTGAAAGTATTACCTTGCAGACAACCATCGATTCCAGTCAAGGTGAAGAGAGCGGAGTTTAGTTCGATGACGCGCACTTCAAGGAGACAATACCGAACACGAGTGAATGTCTCGCTCACGAGGGCCAGATTGTAGTTGGAAGTTGTATCGATAAAGGATACTTCCACTGTTTTCTCTGATTCCACACCCTCCGTTTGCTCCATTTCATTGCAATTGCTCTCTCACAGACCAGAAAGGCCAGAGAGTGCAGACAGGGGAGACTTCGCATCAATAGCCTTGTCCACGGAATCGCTTGTGAATGGATGGTCATTTCGGAGAGAAGGGATCGACTGTACGGAAAGGAAAAGGCATTCTCGATTCAGCATACATTTCAATGGCGGCATCACTTGATCTATTCCTCAATAGGCCATTAGTCACTGCTCTGCTCTCCATCTCCCTTTCTCCTGTAAGAAGAGAGACAAGCCACATCATTTTCCTTTCTTTTATCCATTCTCTTGTACGTTTTTATCTCGCTTTCTTGATAATTTAAACTTGGGATGGCTTCGCAAGAAATGGTCTCTTCATTTCGCATGCTCTCTCACCGGTCAGAGAGTCGAGAGAGCGTGCAGAATGATTAGAGTCATTTCATGCCATCCCTAATTTCAACTATTTCCTGATTCCTGCAGTTTCTCCGATCTAAACTCGGAGATCATAATTCTATTCATGAATACAAGAGCAATTCAATGAGAACATCTATTCAATTATAAATGCGGTATCTCAGTAATTGCTTTTCTCCGATTCGAAACGATTCTTCAGAGGTCATCATCTATGCAACTCAACTCGAACCACACTGCTTAATCAGTAAGATCTCGATATTTCAATGACATGAGAACCAGTACCCGTGAAAAGGAGCAGCGGAACGAGTTCTTGCCATGGCCATTGTAGATAATACGTGTCCTGATAAATCATTCCTCTAATGGTTGCGTATGCGCAAACTTCTTGTATAATTGAGCAAACGCAGCTTATCGAGATTCTCGCCCTTGCCCTTTGACCGGCAGAACGATAAGTGCTGGCACAATCGGTATGTCCTGAACAGAGGAATCGTCTGCCTCTCTCACTTTCCCATGCTCTCTCGTTTCTCTGACTGACGAGAGAGCATTGCGAAATGAGAGAGGCAGACCATTCCTCCCTAGACAGGCAAACAGTAAGAGTGAATGCGGGAAGGCCCTTATCACTTATCAACGAGAGCAGGGTATCACTCCCTTCTCATTTGCTTGACTATTGCTATTCGAATCGTACTCTCCCGATGCCCTGTCTAGTGATGACTTCGCAAGAATTCGCCTCTTCATTTGCGTACTCGTTCAGCTGTCCTTTCTATTCTGTCGGAGAAGGGGGGAGTGAAATCGGAAAGTGTATTATGCGACTGTGGTGTAGGGATGGCTTCACAAGAAACTTCGCGTGCCCGCCTTTTCGCTGGTCAGAAAGGCGAGAGAGTGTGCAGAATGAAGAGAGTCATTTCTTGCGAAGCCATTCCTAGTCGTCTCCCCTCTATTCATTCTTAAATTGTCAGATTCTCCGACCTACACTCGGAGATCGCCTGTCTATTACATTACATGCCATAATGGAGGATACGATTAGTGAAGAATAATTTGGTAAGAAGTCAACGTATTTCATTCATGCAATTGTATTGATTTCAGAATAATCGTTTGGAGTATTCATAGGAGATACAAAGCAATGCAAAGCCTTATCAAGATCCCCTCTGAGAATGGACATGTCGTGGAAGAAATGATCTGTCTTGACCTGGCCTGAAGATTGAACTGGATGGAAGAGTTCATTCGCTTTGTTTCGATTTCAAGACGATTATTGAGTTTACTTATCTATCATGGCTTTCACTGTTCGAGTGTTGCAACTGTAGACGCAAAGGCTCGAACGTCCAGAATGAGTATGAATGTATGAGTTATTGCTGATTGAGCTCTAAATTGAGTCTGATAAAGCATGTATTTGTATTCTACCGTTCATTGATCAACGACGGAAGTAAAGTAAACGAAAACGTGGCTACTCGTTTTCAATACTCTGCTTGATTTGATTGTTGCTGAACGCATCAAAGCCTTCCTCGGATCTGTTCCACAACATTCTAACCCTACAGAAAAGGTGGGTATTACTTTACATATCGAACTGCAAACTCGAAACTTGACAGATTGCTGAAACATATCGCAATTCTAATTCTGAACAAGGGGATTAATTTTAAATTTTTCTTATTCGCGATATGTTTCAGAGCTATCTCAAATTGCGAAAGTGATTTGCAGTTCGAATACGGTTACGCGGGAAAATTCAAAAATTAATCCCCTTGTTCACCCTTATCTGGAGAGAACAAAGGGGGTCAGAACGCTGTGGTTCGTTACTCGAGATAGGTCTAACCTCGCATCTGTGCCGCTCCTCCTTTCTGATCGGCCGCGTTCTCTGTTCTCTTTATTATCTAGTCTGACTGACAGACGAGAGAGCATGCCGAATAGAGATACCGACCAGCCCTCCCCTTGTCCTCTCACTTGCTCGTGAAATCGCGCGTCTGGTCGACTCTCACAGCGTTCTGACCCCCTTTGTTCTCGCCAGATAAGGGTGAACAAGGGGATTAATTTTTGAATTTTCCCGCGTTACCGTATTCGAACTGCAAATCACTTTCGCAATTTGAGATATCTCTGAAACATATCGCGAATACGGCAACGCGGGAAAATTCGAAAATTAATCCCCTTGTTCAGAATGAGGATAGCGATATGTTTCAGCAACCTGTCAAGTTTAGAATTTGCAGTTCGATATGTAAAGTGATCCCCCTTTTCTGTAGGGGTAGAATTCTGTGCTCTTTCTTACCAGAGGTGCACTGATTTACTGTTCCTCTCTCCCTGTTCACCAGGTTGCCAGAGAGCCTCATTCGATCCTTACTCACTGTTCTCCTCTCTGTTGCCTTTCCGCTGAAATGTTTCGTCTATTTTTTGCAATTTGCTTCCTGACTGCTAATGTATTTGAAGATTCTTCGACCTACGTTCGTTCGGAGGCCAGTATGTATCGACAACTTCGCGATGAGATTCACACAAAGGCTTCCTCAATTGAAGCAACAAGCCCTGCCTTAGACTTGACCCACCAGGTATTTTTTTCAATTTCTTTAGCCCTAACCAAGCACCATTCCATACGAAGGCTCTTTTCGATTTTTGTAATCAGCCAAAATTAATGTTCATTCTTTTCAGATGAAGGACGGTCATCAGCCCTATCTCAGTTTGAGGAACGGTGTACAATGGTCTCCTCAATTCCGCCGTCTCCCTCAGAAGACGAGGTCAAAACACATCTCTTTGTAGAATCGCCTTCATTTGATATTCTATGTGAGACCAATAAATTTTTATTCGTGAAAAGTTGAGCAATCACATCTACATATTCATTACTGGTGATACATCAAACACACGCAGCAATCACTGCTGCGAGTGCTGCAACTGATAGGAGGGCAGTCAGTCCGGCTGCACGACTTGCTGCAGCTGCTGCAGCTGCTGCAGAGTAGTTCCCGGGCAGCAGATGCACATCATTGCAGTAGTCACCCTTGCAGCAGCACCGAGTGATCAGCATGCCCTTCGACCAGAAGGGAAAGCAGCCTGCCTGAACGATTTATAATGTTCTGACTCTCTCCATTTCACACACTCTCTCGCCTCTCTAACCGGCGAGAGAGCATTGCGAAATGTGAGTGTTGAACAGCCTTGATTTCCTCTGTTCTGAAGATGTTGCCACTTTAATGGGTCCGTGCCAAACCCCACCCCATGTACTCCCTCCTTTGCCGAGAAGGTTACTATCAGACGGAAAATGGGCTTGACTCGGAACTAGGAAAGTGCTCTGGTGATTTGTGTTACCCTTACCGAATTGCAAGTGCAAGGAGTTTTTGCACATCCCCTGACGATCGTTTTTGCTTTGTGATAGTCGTCGAAGACGCAGAAGTCAATTCCGTAGCATCTCGTCTGAAAAGTTTGTACCCTTCTGCACGCTCTCTCGCCTCTCTGACCGGTGAGAGAGCACGCGGAATAGAGAGAGCGATTTCTTGCCTACCCCATGCTTCGCATCAATCACGTATCCATTCGAGACTGTTTGCGCGTAGCACTTGACTGCTACTGAGAGAGGGAAGAGGGCCGCGAGAAGGAGGAGATAGAGTCGCATCACTGAAAAGTTAGTTGTCGATCGGCAAGTACAGCCCGAAATACGGGTCTCCGTCCCTTCCCGTATTTCAAGGTCTATCACCAACTCATGGATAATACGGTTGCGATAGTAGAGCGGAGCACAAATACTGGATATATGCTAAGAAATGGATGCAATAGGGAGCTAATTGAGAAAGAACGTAAAAGGAAGTCTAAAATGTTGATGGATGAAGAGAACTTCCTCACGGTTGGAAACAGGGAGTAAAATGGAAGAAAGTCGAGAAGCGCAATTCGACTTATTTCTTTGACTCATCCATTGTTGGCTCCAATCGAATCTGATCACTCACAAGAATTCTTCACTTTTTTCAATTTTGTTGATTGGAACCTCCCATTTTTGTTGTTGTGTTGCACGCTTTATTCGAACTAACTGTAATGCTGAACAAAGGGATGTTTAAAGGATCAATTTATCGTGTAGATATTTATCAGAGAAACAATGTGCGACAAAGGGTAAAGATAATAATGCGGTGATGAGAAACGAAAATATTATTATACAGTATAATCAACTCACCGCAGTATAATTTATACTGCGGTGAGTTGATTAGACCTGAGGAGACATGCTGATAAACACAGCCCCTTCAAAGTCCATTTCTATCTCGAATATGGCACCAGATTCAGTATGCTTGAATTGATCGTCATTGCACTCGACTACGTTAGTCGACAATAGAAGTTCATATGTGTCCAATAGTAAATCAAGATTATATGGCATCGAACAAACGATCTCTCCGATCTTTTTCCCACTGTAGATCATCTGAAAATATAAGGTTTCAATTTTTTTGTAATTGGTAAACAAGAAGTACGATAATAGAAAATAGTGTATTCTTACCTCAAATGCCTGTACAAGACAATCTTTGGTGATCAAGTTTTCAGGGCAATCGATGAAGATTTTACCAGAAGATTTGCTCACGAGGTCGATGAAAAGCTCGTTGTCGAGGAATCCTTCGTTGGTCTCCTAGAATTTGTTAATTTCTGGGACAATAAACAAAATTAGATGCAGACTAATCGTTCATACGCTAAATTTGCACTTACGAAGGAAATCATGTTGATCTTGACGGAATCGGGCAGATCCATGACCATTTCCTTCGATTCGATGGCATTTTCGGCGATTTTCCATCGCACGATGACTTCCTTTGCTCTTTGGCCGAGTTGGGAGAGGATTCTGCAAAAAGGAAATTTATTGAGATCATTTTAAAACGTAGAAAGCAATGATTGAATAACTTGCCTGTACGAATTGTGATCGAAAACATGGATAACCAATTTCTCGAAATCGAGAGACTTGGTTGCGCACTCGAGCATTTTCACAGCTTCTTGATTCAAGGGACCCTGCAACAATGAATAATTCTTATTTATTAGATTTGTGGCCTTCATGTTAAAAAAGACCTACCTTGATGAATAAAGCGTAGGTGGTTGCATGCTTGAAGAACGAGGCAATTTCGTTAACAGGAGTGGACGCATCAAATATCTTCTTGTGGATCACACATTTGCTCATCGTTTCGATCTCGCTCTATAATTATGAGTTCAGTTGGGCATTTTCATTTATGATTGTTTTCTGAAAGGTTGGAACAATGAAAATGAATGGAACGATCCGTCGAACTGAAGATGTTTCGTGAAATGATTCGTTGCGAATACCCACCGAATTGATCTCCACATAATTGAATCTTCTGCATCCGGCCATTTCCTCGAATTCGCAAAGTTCTTCGATAGCTCCGATTTCCATTCGCTCTTCCGGTCCCATTTTCTCAATGATGTTGATGACAAGCTCGTTGGGAAGGGCGAGGAGAGGGAACTGAAGTAAGTTATTGTTGTAGCATTAATTAATCGAGCGTGAATAGTTTTTGAAAAACTTACAGTAGAAGCAGGCATTGCTTCGACGCTGTTGAAGAAGGATAAGATCAACTGAAATTAATATTTGATGTTCAGGAAAGCGAAATTAGGAGAAGGGGAGTTCGAGTGAGTAGAGCTGAAGGGAAGAGGAGGTGGGACGGGAGAGTGGGAAGAGTATGCCTGATCCGTCGAATGTACTCCCTTATATACCGCACAAAGCTGGTAGCAACCGATATTTCCAGACAGTTTACAGCAGCAAGATCGGACCTGCTCTCTCCATTCAGCACACTCTCTCGCTCTGTCTGACCGACGAGAGAGTGGTTGTAAAGAGGAGAGTGCGAGACGTTTGAGTAGTGAACGGGAGATCGGACGGCCACCCAGTAATAAATAATTGGAAGTCATCAAGAAATCAAAGATTGAGAGATTCTTTCATGTACATGTCAATGGAAATGGATCATATTGAGCAAAAACATAAAGACAGGGATACGGTATTTCTGAGCACGCTTGACTTCGAATGAAGCGCTGAATAGATCTTGCAAAATGGCACGAGGAAATTCCCAGATTACTTTTCTGCAGAACTAAAGCAAGCATAAAAAGGAAGAAAACAGGTGATTTCTCATTCAACAATGCGTATCCTTCTTCTTCTTCTTCTCCTTTCTGGGTCAACTTTATCGTGCAAACACGTAAAATGTACTATTTTTATCATTTTAACTCTCTTTTTATCAAGAAAAAAAATTAGGTCTCACTCATGCGGAAGAAACGTCGCTCACGGCCTCGGAAGTTGTTGCCGATATGAAACTCACTCTTGACAAGGTTTTCGATTAGACGTACTGAAGGAAATGATCGATTATGATCAGAGCAAGAAGCTCCTTAACACAATGGAGACGTCTCTTCATGAATTTTCAATCGATCTCGAATCACGAATGACAGTGGACTCTCGGCAATTGAAAGTTTGTTATTATCGATTACTTTTGGTCCGGAGACTTTTGTTTTTTTTATTGCAATTTTCTGATCACAGCAAGCGCTACAAATGTCTCACAAAGGAAGCGCTTGCAAAAACAATTCTGGATCAGGTACATTTCCTTTATTGTTGAAAAAATAATCTGTGACTTTATTATATTCCTTTTTTGATGCTACGAAGCACAATCCAGAAACGACGGAAAGTCCTCGTTCTGCAATTAATGCAACTACTTTGGAAGCAGTTTCTGGTTCGAAAAAAAATCGTTTTCCCAAGCGCTATTGCGTTGAAATCAGGCGCTTCAATGAATGCGACGGTGCCAACAACGACAACGACATCTACCATGCCTACGACGACGGTCCGAATCACATAATATTGATCGATCATTCAGAAGCGGACGTCAACGATCTCGACGACTAAAATTCCATTCTTTACAATATAGATTGAATTAGAACCATAGATTATCACAGATATAAAAATGAAATCGGCTTTTCGCGTAGACCCCAACGACAACCACACCAACAACTACGACTACTAGCCCAACTACTACTTCAACACCGACCACGACGGTACGACCTTGAAACAAATTCAGATAAATCGGGCCTCATTCAGACTCAAACCACTACAACTACTGCAGCAACTACTACGGTACGCTCCTGCTACGCTTAACAATTTCATCACATAATTCGTTGCATCAAATAAAGAACTACCATTTCAGACTCGCGCAACAACAACTACTACTCCAACCACGACGGTACTTGTTTACCCTGAAATTATAAATTCGGAGTTGCCTGAACAATTTCAAATATTTCGTTGCAGACGCACACTACTACCACAACTACAATTACTACAACCAAACCCCCTTGTCAACTCCCAGGTTGCCCTATGCCCGCGCCCGTTCCTGCTTCACAATTCCCATCTCCATGGGTCATCGGTGGAGAATTTAAAAAATGGTATTTCGAATGTGAGTTCTACTTTTATAAAATTTCATTTTGAACTCTTTTCAGCAACCTACTACATCCTTTGTCCTAATGGAACCATCGGGGTTTGTGTCTCAAATTGTCCACATTCATTGGATAATAACAAGGACGATGTCAGAAAATACATAAAAACGATGAATGATTCATCTGACGAAGCAGTGCTCTTTGAATTGTTTATTTTCAGAAAATGGATTCCGATTCAAACGCATTTTCGTTCCCATTGGGCTTTCGATGTGATGAGTCGACAAAAAAGTGAACAAATTTGAATAAACAACGTAATTGTTGATGCTTTTAGATGGGTCAGCGCTAATGAAAAGCCAAACACACTATATGAGGCTCCTAAATTCGTACGGTTGATTTTTTGTTGTTGATAAAACACCATCTTTTCAGATGAGCTGCGCAGACTTCCCCGCAGTAGCATTTTTCCGTGAGAATTTTTTAGTAAAGTCGTTTCGTAAAGTTCTGATCACGATGCTCTGTAGAGGCCTGTCATATTTTCGACGTGGATTCGAATGGAAACTCCGGAATGATATCCATCAGCCCCGGGAAAGAACAATATTGCCCGAAAGGAAAGAGGCTGCAATACGCTGATGGAACGCCTATCAGAAGCGTTAGCTGTGACGGTGAGGTCAACGGTCGAACAGTTTTATTGTGTCCTCAACGACAAATCGAAAATGTACAATGTTTCTTTTCTCTCAGGTTTCTCAGGTTCGCTCAAAATTGTGTCTGGATATGGAGTAGTGTCAAATACAAACAGTAAACAGCCTGATCATCCCAAACTGAAATGTGTGCCGGCATAATGTGTAAAAATAAGGTCAATGATAAACTTAATTATCTAATGCGGATGTTCTAAAGCGAAAGCAGTTATCATGTCAATCGTTGCGCATTCCCTATTGACAGAATAAAATGGCCGCCTTCATATTTGGCAAACCATAAATACAGAAAAAATTAGATATCTGCCATTGTATCGATTAGTTTTGTATCTAGATACTACCGCAATCATAAATTACTCTGTTCGTTAATGATCCGTTGTCGCTCATAAACACGAGGATAATGTTACTGTTTATTCAGCAGGCTCAACGCTGCTTATGAAGATTCTTTTTGAATGGCCAAGATTCCATCAGACACGAGCAGGAACCTGCTCAATCTGGAAATTTCCTTGGGCAGTTTTTGAAAACAACGAGTTTGCATGAAATGATGATGAAGAGGATTCGAAACATTTATTTATTGCATTTATTATCGGAGAAACAGCATGTAACAAATGCGAAAAAAAACAATAATACGGTGATGAGAGAGAGAGAAAACAATAATACGGTGATAGTTAATTCTATCTAGATAGAAGACATGCTAACAAACAGTGCGCCATTGTCTTCCATTTCGAATGCAAGTATGGCACCGGATTTGGTGTGCTTGAATTGCATCCCATCGGTGATTTTGACTCCTCGAGTCAAAAACAGCAACGGTGATGTGTGCAAAACTAAATTTGCGTTCACAGAGCAAACGATCTCTCCTTTCTTCTTCCCGCTATACACCATCTGAAAGAAATTAAGTTTACATTTGTAATTGAGATTAAAATCGAAAACAAAGTAGATGCTTACCTCAAATGCTTTCACAAGACAAGTCTCGGAAATCGAATTGTCTGGGCAATCGATGAAGATTTTGCCAGACGATTTGCTGACGAGATCGATAAATAGCTCGTCATCGAGGAATCCTTCTCTGGTCTCCTGAAATTTGTCAAATTACTGGGACAATAAACCAAATCAGATGCAGCCTATTCGTTCGTGAGCTACATTTGCACTTACGAAGGAAATCATGTTGATCTTGACGGAATCGGGCAGATCCATGACCATTTCCTTCGATTCGATGGCATTTTCGGCGATTTTCCATCGTACAATAACTTCTTTTGCTCTTTGGCCGAGTTGACAGAGGATTCTGCAAAAAAAACGTTAATTGACATTCAAAATGTTCGTAAAAAATCTGATGTTGAATGACTTACCTGTACGAATTGTCATCGAAAACATGGATAACCAATTTCTCGAAATTCATAGTCTTCGTGGCATTATCGACCAGTCTTACTGCTTCTTGATCCAAGGGACCCTAAAACAAATGATATATTGACCGACAAAAGCATTTGATGCGAAAACTTGTTCAAAGAAAACCTACCTTTATGATTAAAGCATAGGTGGTTGCACGCTTGAAGAACGATGTAATTTCGTTCACTGGAGTAGAAGCATCAAGTTTCTTCTCGTGAATCGCACATTTGCTCATTGTTTCGATTCCGTTCTGTTATTATCAAATTAGTTAAAAAT
Source organism: Pristionchus maxplancki (assembly GCA_900490775.1). Taxonomy (NCBI): domain Eukaryota; kingdom Metazoa; phylum Nematoda; class Chromadorea; order Rhabditida; family Neodiplogasteridae; genus Pristionchus; species Pristionchus maxplancki. Next base: position 513,073 of record LS557865.1, on the reverse strand, counting down.
TATCATTGATCATAGAATGAAGAATGATTACTAAATGTTTTATTTGTTTTGAGAGCCATATGGTCATAGAGCTCTGGTAACGAGCTAACACGATATTCCGCAAAACTTACTGAAGTGATATCCACCAGTGTGAAGCTTCTACATCCAGCCATCTTCTCGAATTCGCAAAGTTCATCGATAGCTCCGATTTCCATTCTCTCTTCCGGGCCCATCTTCTCGATGATATTAATGACGAGTTCGTTGGGAAGGGAGAGGAGGGGGAACTGAAAAGATAATTATCACATTTGTCGCTAGTAAATATTCGTAGATAACTCACAGTGGACGCAGGCATTTCTTCAACGCTGTTGATGAGGGATGAGAGCAACTGAAATGCTTTTTTTTAATTTGCGGAGGCGTATTATGGAGGAAATTCGAGTGAATCGAGCAGTGGAGAAGTGAAGGTGAGCTATGGATGGATGAGTATGACTAATCCGTCGAATGTACTCCCTTATATACCGCAAAAAGCTGATAACATCCGATATTTCTAGACAGTTTACAACAGCGAGATCGGACCTGCTCTCTCCATTCAGCACACTCTCTCGCACTGTCTGACCGACGAGAGAATGGTTGTAAAGAGGAGAGTGCGAGATTGTTGATCAAGAACGGACGTCCATCGTGTCATAATTCATAATTGGAAGACAAGAAATCAAAGATAGGATTAAGAGATCATTTCTCGTAAATTCGAATCATCGTCGGACAGTATTCTGGACTCGATAACTAAAATAATAAAGAATGTCGAAAAACTCCCAAAAAGTCGACTGAACGCGAAAAAGAAGGGAATCACTTCAATTTCAATACAATAGAATCCAATTACAATTTTCAATGAGACAAAATAACAATCATCCGCACATTCAATAACAATTTTTTGAGAGAACAAACAATGGAGCATACTCCTCTCTTATTTGTCCTTCCCTCATTCCTTCGTTTTGCTCTCGCTCGGAGTAGTCGACCTCTCTTTTCTCCCTCGTCTCCTCTCTCGGACCACCCAAGGAGACTCCTGCAGTATCCAGGTATACCCAGAGATCATCACCCCCTATGCTGTCGATCAATACCTACAGTATCTCCCTGATCACTCCCTTGCAGTGATGCTTCGTTCTCTTCCCATTCTCCTCATCGCTCTTCTCCCGCTGTCGACCGCGCTCAAGTGCAATCACTACTACGTGACGGAGAAGGGAGGAGCACTGAAAGGGCCTGAGGGTGCCGTGAATGCGCCCACCCAGACTGTAGGTTCTTCCCCGCTCCTGGACCACCCACATTGTTGTTCTCTTTTGGACCACCCACTGAGTTTTTTTTGTTCAGAAATCGGAGGCGACGTGCGCCCCAGCGGTTGAATACTGCGCAAATCTAACCGAGACGACGCCGACGCATGGCAATGTGACGACCTACATGTGTGCCCCGTCTGGAGTGTGCACGGGGGTGAGACTTAACGAGGAATTGTCTGACTCTCTCACTTTCCCCTGCTCTCTCGCTTCTCTGACCGACGATAGAGCATTGCGAAATGAGAGAGTCAGACGATTGCTCGATATAACAGAGACTATCCGAGAGAATTCGAGAGTAAGACCGCATGACAAGTTTGGTAGCTATGCTCAAAAAATGGCCCTAGGGCTAACTTTTTCATCGATTATCCGAAAATCGGCCTTCCCGCCCGGAGTGTGCCAAAACGAATGTTAGGGAATTGCACGAGCATCTATTGATCCGCGTTTTCTCATACGATGTTTCCTCATTCTTTGTCTAGGATTCTAGCAATTAGGTCATATTTGGTATTACCTGAAAGTTAAAGGTGCCATTGCAGATTGTGTGCACGCTCATCTTTAAGAGCGGGGGAGATGAGAGAACGTGCTGCTGCAAGGACGACCACTGCAACGACCCCGCAGGCAAACCTGCAGCCACGACTCCCAACCCTGCAGCCGCCCCGACCGTCCTCTTCTCAGTTGCAGCACTCGCAGCTGTGATTGCTGCACGCGTCTGATCAGTTACGAATAAACTGCCTGAGCAGTGATAAAACGTTAACGTTATTATTTGTTGTTCTGTTGTCTATTGTACCTTTTTTCGATTTAGGATTTCGCTGCAATCTTTTAGGAACACTTGCTCTATTTCATTTCGACTTTTGCAGGGCTGATTTGAATCAGCAGGCAAAATGTGCACGAAAATTCTCAGATGAGTCAGTAGAGTGGTTCAAAAAGGCCGATTCAATGCTTCTTCCACACTGTTTCTATCGTTGCCTCCATCATTTTCATGTGCTTAGCCCCCATATGATATTTGTACACACGCATTTGTTAATTGCAGTGATGCTTCGCTGTCTTTCCATTCTCCTCATCGCTCTTCTCCCGTTTTCAGAAGCTGTCAAATGCTACTTCAACCAAGGAAACTATGTTCGAAATATTGTCGATTCTCCAGAGAAATGCGACTCTTTTAGGTACTGGACTGCCGCCGAGCTCAGTTCTGTGAGACGATCACTTTCCCTGATACCAAGGAGACCTCAACGGGATGCGGGGAGGGATGCAAAACAGTGAGCAATCAAGCCGTCTCCTCGTTTCACACACACTCTCTCGGCACTCTGGGCGATGATAGAGTGTGCGAAATGAAGAGACGTAGACATTCTCGACCCAAATCGAAGGTATTCGACCACCATGATTGTCTGATAATTGCAGGAGGGCTGCTCGACTCGAACCCAGATAGGTATTACATTCAAATCTTGCTGCTGCAAGGGAGATAACTGCAATGCTCCTGCTGGCACTTCGAAGCTGCGATGACTTCAATATTCGAATTCTAATCAGTATTGATAAAATTCAGTTTTCAAGTGCTTCTATGAGATAATTACTGCAACTACAGCATGAAGAGTGTGCAGACATTTTGGTTTGAAAAATGCGACACGACTACAATGACAAATCAACGAATCAATAAGTTACTGTAGCTGACAATATCGTAGGCACAGAAATACAGTATCCCTTGTGTGTTCGTTCATCATGATTCACTGTTAGAGAACGAGGCTCATAGTTCACGGTTTATTCTGTTGACTGGTCAGACGCGTGCAGCAATCACTGCTGCGAGTGCTGCAAATGAGAGGAGGACGGTCGGGGCGGCTGCAGGGTTTTTAGGGGGTCCGTTGCAGAAATCGCCCTCGCAGCAGCAGGTCTCTATGTAAGACGGCTTTTTGCATCCTATCTTTAATGAATTAATATTCGTTGATCAATCATTTTCGTTTACCTGAGTACAAAAATCAGAATCTCCGCAAATTCTCGTAATAATTGATCCCATGGTCACCTTCGCGCAGTATTTGGTTCCACTCTTGCAGTCTTTCTACAATGCAATTTACAGTTATTCTTGCGAGTAATTTTCAATCACATCCGTGTCTTCTCCATTTTCTCCATAGTAGCACTTGATAGCATCCGATAGTGGGAGAAGAGCGAGGGCGATGAGGAAAATGGGAAGAGAGCGAAGCATCACTGCAAGGGGTACTGTAGCTGTTGGGATACCGTAGCCATTAGAATACTTAGTCAAGTCATATGTAGGCGTACTGAGGAGAGGAAGTGACGAGATGTTGGGGATCACCTGGATACTGCAGGAGCCTCCTTGGGTGGTCCGAGAGAGGAGGAGAGGAGCTCGGGTCGACCACTCCAGA
>LS557865.1:464441-476640 GCA_900490775.1 Pristionchus maxplancki | reverse complement strand
ATCAAATCAGTCCGACGCAATTGACTCACGAAATTACGGTACAACACGCCGCACTCCACAATTCCTCCTCAAAAAAGTGGACTCGAGTGGAAACGAAAATAGAGTATTAAAATAATTTTTTAAAATATATTTTTATGCTCAAATCGATAGAAGGATATTACCCAAAGAAAATAAACACAAATAGACCACGTTTCATAGCTTCTTTTAATGAGAAATTGCCGAGTGGACAAAAAGTGGACAAAAAGTGGACAAAAGTATTCCACTGTGGAACACTGTGGAACACCTTTCTTCAAAGTGGACTCGGATCACTGTAGCAGCCATGTTTGCTGGACGAATCTGATTTTATTCTGACCACTGATCCGCCACTAAACTAACCACCAAACTAACAAAACTGATAATTTATTTTAAAAACTCACCCGAAATTGATAAAATGTAATCTTCTATCGCCGTTGTTGAAAATTGAATTACAGTGAACGAACAAACTGACATGATACGGTACTCTGGATTACGGTAGTGCGTTAGCCTCTGTTTTTTCGCTTATTTTGATTCAGTTTACAACAACAGCTTCAGCTTCAGACGTCCGGATAGAACTTTGCCATGTCGACTGCATTGCAGGAGTCGCCACTGCAGCAGCAGACCTCTCCGCGCCAATCCGGTCGTCGAACGCACCCTTCCTGCATTGTTTTATCGATAGTCTCTGATTCAACTTCGTGCAATACTCACGCTTTGACAGCTGGTTTTGGAGTTCGAACATCCTTTGATTTCTGCGCGATTGTCCGAATCATCAATTTTAGTCGCATGCACACAATAACCGGAATCCGGGGGGCATGATCCCTGAAAATATAATAAGCGCATCAGGCTTGGATATTTTTTTAACCACAGCGAAAGGTTTATCCTGGTCCCCGACTCCTCTAATAAAATTAACACATCTGATAGCATCCGAGAGCGGGAGAAGAGCAATGAGGAGAATGGGAAGAGAGCGAAGCATCACTGAAATTATCAGATCAAATATCTGTGATAGGGTTGTGGAAAAAGAAGTATAGAAAGGCTTATGGAATGAACAAGAAACAATGAGAGAAGATGACTGAAGCGGCCATTTTAAACCACTCTGCTGACTCATCTGAGATTTTTCGTGCTCGATTGAATGCAAATGCAAATTCGCTCCTGTTAACACAATTATGAAAAACGGTGAATGCGTTTTCCGATGACAGGCATTTCTCTCGATTGGTGCAACCTTCGCAGCGTTAGATGCTCAACGTCATCTTTTATGATTCGAAAAACTGCAGGAAGGATGCGTACGGATTCCGGATTGGCGCGGAGAGGTTTGCTGCTGCAGTGGCGACTACTGCAATTCAGTCGACATGGCCAAGTTCTATCCGGACCCTCTCGCATCAGCGCAAGCGGCCAAAAACTCCACCAATCATGATGCCCGGGGCTCGAACCCTGCAGCCGCCCCGACCGCCCTTCTCTCACTCGCAACTGTAGCAGCCTTGTTTGCTGGACGAATTTGATGCAATCCTGACCACTGATCCGCCACTAAACTAACCACCAAACTAACGAAATTGATAAAACTCACTCGAACTTGATAAAAATGAAATCTGTTGTTGCCGTTGTTGAACAGTGAATTATGTACTGTTAACGAAGAAACAGACACGGTACTCTGGATTACGGTAGTGCGTTAGCCTCTGTTTTTTCGCTTATTTTGATTCACTGTACAACAACATCGAATGTCGTTAACGCTTATCGCTGTTCAGACAGTTTATTCGTATATTGGCAAGATTCCATCAAATGAGGGCACAAATCACAGCTTCAGACGTCCGGATAGAACTTTGCCATGTCGACTGCATTGCAGGAGTCGCCACTGCAGCAGCAGACCTCTCCGCGCCAATCCGGTCGTCGAACGCACCCTTCCTGCATTGGCATATCGATAGGCTCTGACCCCATTTCGTGCCACACTCACGCTTTGACAGCTAGTTTTGGAGTTAGAACATCCTTTGATTTCTGCGCGATTGTCCGAATCATCAATTTTAGTCGCATGCACACAATAGTCGGAATCCGCGGGGCAGTAACCCTGAAAACATGAATAAGGAGCTTCAGGATTGGACAGTTTTTTAACCACAGCGAAAGGTTTATCCTTGTCCCCGACTCCTCTAATGAAATTAACACAGTTGATAGCATCCGAGAGCGGGAGAAGAGCAATGAGGAGAATAGGAAGAGAACGGTGCATCACTGTAATTAACAAATGCGGTTATAAAAATATCTCTGATCAGGCCAAGAACATGTACATGTAGAAGGGCTGATGGAAACAACAAAATAATGAGAGAAACGAGCTGAATCGACAATTTTAAACCACTCTGCTGACTCATCTGAGATTTTTCGTGCTCGATTGAATGCTAATGCAAATTCGCTCCTGTTAACACAATTATGAAAAACGGTGAATGCGTTTTCCGATGACAGGCATTTCTCTCGATTGGTGCAACCTTCGCAGCGTTAGATGCTCAACGTCATCTTTTATGCTTCGAAAAAGTCGAAAATAGAGAAGAATTGAAAATAATAAAAAATAATTTGCATTGCAATACAATAAATTGGATTCGAGTGAACAATGGAGAGTTCTTTTCTCCATTTCCTTCTTCCCTCATTCCCTCGTCTTGCTCTCGTCCCGAGTAGTCGATCCCATCCCCTCTCCTCCATTCTCCTCTCTTGGACCACCCACGGAGTCTCATACAGTATCCAGGTATGTGAGATCCCCACTGTTCGATTACTGTATCTCATCGGGATATCGATTATCACATCATCTGATTGTCACGTCTTGCAGTGATGCTTCGCTCTCTTCCCATTCTGCTCATCGCCCTTCTCCCTCTCTCTAACGCTATCAACTGTGTCAATCTTGCAAGAGGTCTCGGGGACCAGTTTAAACCTCCTACCGATGCGGTTAAACTATCCAATCTTGAAGGTACCTATTCAAATTTTCAGGGTTCATGCCCGCCGGTTTCCGAATATTGTGTGCATGCGACTAAAATTGAAGATTCGGGCAATCGCGCTGAGTTGAAGGGATGCTCTTACCCCAAAACCAGCTGTCAAAGCGTGAGTATGGCACGGAGATGAATCAGAAACTGTCGATATATCAATGCAGGAAGGGTGTGTTCGGCGACCGGATTGGCAAGGAGAGTCCTGCTGCTGCAAGGGCGACTACTGCAATGAACGGGACATGGCCAAGTTCTATCCGGACCCTCCCGCATCAGCACAAGCGGCTAAAAACTCCACCAATCCTGATGCCCAGGGCTCCAACCCTGCAGCCACCCCGACCGCCCTTCTCTCACTCGCAACAGTAGCAGCCTTGTTTGCTGGACGAATTTGATTTAATCCTGACCACTAACCGCCACTAAACTAACGAAACTGATAAAACTCACTAGAACTTGATAAAATCTACTAATTTATCGCCATTGTTGAATAGTGAACTACCATGAACAAACAAACAAACATAATGCGATACTCACAGACATGATATACATTTTTTACATTGTTAAGGTCTATTTTATGTTTTAATAATGTTCTCTGACAGTACTTGTTGGAAAAATAAATATAGAGTCTGACCCGACAAAAACCCGCGCCCGAGAGAACTGGCGCACGCGACGCGAGTAGACGCGCGCGGTTCTCAATGTCATGAACTTTTGCCCGAGTGTGTGCTGATTGTCGTTATCTCGGGTCGTTTATTAGGTTGCCGACGTCATCGTCGCCTATGCCAATCCCTTGCTGCGTGCATTTTCCACTAAATTCCGCACATTTCCCGCTCGTTTCGGCACGTTTTGCGGTATTTCGACGCACTTTCTCTCGTCATTCTAGCCTTTCAGCACTGGTAATGGCCACATTGCCAGACTTGGACGACCTATTGGACCAGCTGGAGGGCAGCGTCGCGACCGGCGCCGCGCCCCTGGCCACTGTGAGTCGTTATGAGCCTTGAAACACGGAGCGGACGAGTTTGTGCGGCTTGTTTTGGTCAAAATTGGCTCTATTTACCTGCTTTGTAGCCCTTTAAATCGTCGTTTTTGGACAGTATTCGGCAGTTAGTTTATCGATTTCGATTCAGGGTCGCCGAGGATTCTTCGATCCAGTTCCGTGCTTCTCCACATCGCGTCACAACGCCGGAGCGGTGGCGCCGAGTCAAGCAGGTTTGCCCCCTGTCGTAATTTTCAATCGATCAGTGATTCACGCAAAGTGCACGCGCCGGGTCAGCGGTTGTTACAAGTCTCTTGATTTCGCGTGCTATCTCGTCTCTTCGGCCGAAATGAAAGCCCAAACAGCGAAGAGAGCAGCACTAGTCAGCGTTATCTAATGGTCAACAGGTGTTTGTGTCACTTCCCGACCCTTGAGCGATGGTCGGAATCTCTCCATAGTTCATGATCTATCGCCGTTGACTGACTCCTAGTCCTTCACACGACCTTTGCTCGTGCAAACTGATACGGGAGTGTTGTGTCCATGAAAAATACAGTTGTTTCGTGTTCAGTTTGCTGTTTACACGCCCGAAACGTTCGCAAATCTCTGTAGGAATGATACCCCGCGCAGTTTTCGATTTTTACTGCATTGTTGGCACTTGATGTTGACACCGGTTTGGTTTTTCGCAGTATGTCGCTCACTGATAAACGAGGAACGTGCGATAAGCGTTTCGGCGGGGCCGAACAGGGAAAGAAATTGAGCTGAGTCAAGGATGAGTAATGCATAGATTTCATCAAAATATTGGTGCGCAGTGTTGTTTCTCGTGTGAGTTGCAGGCCAGAGACGAGAATAGGACGGGAAATCACTATTTTTAGGTAATAATTTTAACTATTTCAGGTCCGAATGGCGCTGGTAGCAGAAATGCAGCGGAGATTGAGGTACTTGTTATTTCTTTATCACTTTTAGAATTGATAGTCATTTGCTAGAATGAGTATAGACGGAATACATCGCCTTTAAAATGCCTTTAAAATATTGAACTTTCTAATTCGTCGTCCTATAACGTTGTATAACAAGGGAACCACAAAAGTGGTCCTCCATGAATCATAAATTTGATATCACAGGTCGAAAGGGACCCCTGAGGGAAGTCCAAAACAGTTGTGCAATTATTGGATAATTGCTTCCTAAGATTCGAAAATCGATATTCAAAATACGCCTATTTTGTGTGTGAAAATTCAATTCACCTCGCCAAGACTAGTGTACTAGATCGAGAGCTCCTCCGAATATGTCTCTGGTGGCGCAGCGGGTAAGGCGGTAGCATTGCTTTTTGAAGGTTGCTGGTTCGAATCCTTTTGCTCGAAAAATGTTTTGCTGTATTTTCGAACTCTCCCCGTCTATTTCAATGTCGGTATACCCTTATTTTAAACGGTCATTAAGATTTGCAAATACACACATGTGCTGATTTGTATTGAACGACAGATGAAGTTTTGCAACAATCAAGGGTGAGTAAATTCATGAAAAAGCGGAGCATTCAGACATTGAAATAGACGGGGAGAGTTCGAAAAATACAGCAAAACATTTTTCGAGCAAAAGGATTCGAACCAGCAACTTTCAAAAAGCAATGCTAGCGCCTTACCCGCTGCGCCACCGGAGACATATTCGGGGAGCTCTCGATCTAGTACACTAGTCTTGGCGAGGTGAATTGAATTTTCGCACACAAAATAGGCGTATTTTTAGAATCGATTTTCGGGTCTTAGGAAGCAATTATCCAATAATTGCACAACTGTTTTGGACTTCCCTCAGGGGTCCCTTTCGACCTGTGATATCAAATTTATGATTCATGGAGGACCACTTTTGTGGTTCCCTTGTAACGTATTGAAGACCTCAAGAGACTATTGGTTTTATTTCAACGAAGTGGTCTTGATTGATCGGTGAAACAAGGCATCGCCAAGTATCTCTGATCGCACATGAATTAAACATTGATCAAAAATAAAAAAAAACATAATAATAAAAAATTTTTTCAGGAGAAGCTCTCATTCGTCGAGTTCCTCAAGGTGACGGCGAAAGAGGCCGAGGAATTGCACCAACTGCAGGTGATTAGTGATTATTCTTTAATTATGTTAAATGTAATGAATTAGTTTAAACATAACTGATTTTACGCTGTGATGAATTGTGGTTTTTGAGACAAGTAATTCCATAATTCATTGGTTTTATCTTACTGATCATGACTTGAAGACATGGTGAAACATCGTGTTACATTGCGTTGTTTCAAAATCTAGTATTATTGATAACTCTTTTATCGTAACTTTGTTATCGCGAAGGAGGGGCTACTTTCTCATTGCTTTTGAATTGCTCAGTGCTATTTGATTGTACTATGAAACACACTTTCACCTAGTTTGAATTGATTTGCGAATTCACTTTGAAATAAAGAAATAGTTTCAGCGTCTACACGACGATCAGCAGGAGAGCCGCGGCTCGCGAAGGGTGGGAAGTGAGAGAAGAGAGACGGTCGCAGCTGCTGCGGCTGCTGCAGGTGAGATATTGCAGCATAGTTACGGTAGGCAGTTGAGAGGTACTGACGATGCTTTTGTAAGGAGCATCGTCAGTACCTCTCAGTAGGCAGTTGCTTAGTTACGGTAGGCAGTTGAGAGGTACTGACGATGCTTTTGTAAGGAGGGGATGTGACGTACGCAGCTGCAGCTGCTGCAGGTAAGGGGTGCTTCAAGATTTTGTAGATACGGACTCTAGATGACCATTTTCATACAACCGTGAATGGTGTTTCACCTCGATTATGAGTTCGATACCACTATCATCCAGTTTGATGTTGAATACAGCCTGCTTTCTAAAAACATCTAGAGTTATGCCCCAGGGGCCTGGACGCAGCGCTATTGTTGCTCAGTTTGAGGAACTAATTGAATGAAATAAATAATCAATAATTGCAGTCCCGCCGCGCGCCGCGTCCGTGCCCGCTCCGCCCGCCAAGTGGGAGCCGCCTGCACTCATCGTGCCAGGTAATACTATAGCTATAAATACGCTTTATCGCTAATTACAAAACGCGAAACTCAAAATCCAGCTGTTTGGAACTAGTACAAATACAATTTAAGCGTAGAGGGTGTGAAGGATGGGCCCGTGATACGAGGAAGGTAGATCAGTTAATATAAGTTATTGATTTGGTAAGTTCGCTACGGAACTGAGTAGACCACACAAAAATCACCCACATTTCAAATCTGAATAACTGATTTGTCATGAATTCTTTTCGTTGATTCTATTAGTAGCGATTGGTAATACCGAGTCGTGGGAGGTTAGTCACTATTACTTTCTCACGCTATAGATTGTCGCAAGGATCTTAGATTGGCGTGAGAACTCCATTTTCCATATCTCTTGGTCAGGGAAATTCGTGTTGTAATGGGAAGTGAAGTAAGGGTGTTGTAGAAAGGAACTATTAATTTGCTCGAGAGTGGCTAATAAATTAATAAAGTAAATATGTGGAAATTTAAAATGCACATTTCGCAGAGATGCCCGAGCTGCCGGACGTGCCGGACGGCCTGCCGCAGCTGCTGCAGAACGGCAGTCGTGCAGCCGAGGGAAGGAAGGGAGTGCGGGTGGAGGAGGTGAGCGCTGATAGTTAGAGAAGTGAAGAAGCATACAATAGTTGTATGAGCGTAGAACGGTGGTCCACCGACGGTGGACTTTCCAGAAGGAATAGCGGATATGAAAGAGAAGGGGGAGGGGGCGAATTGCTAATTTGGTTTGACAAGATATTGAGATAATGAAACCGCGAATCAAAAAGAGCTGTGCTTAAAAGTTTTATTATTCTAGCAGTATGCACGGGATACTTGAGAGACTTGGCTAGAAGTGGAGCTGATGAAACAGCGAATCGTAAGGGGGCGATTTAGATATTGTTTTTAGTTATTTTCGAAATTCAATAAATGATTTCCAGTTGGCCGTCGCCGACAAGGAGAACAGAAGGCAGGCGGAGTTCGAGGAGACCGGAAGAGAGGTGGGGGGGGGGGTTATTATTATTGTTGTTGTCGTTATTTTCATTGACAAGAATGATTGGATTGCACTGATGGGAATGCTACATTGGATAACTAGTAGATGATGTGAAACGAGAATGTACACGAGAGAAATTTATCTAATAAACCGTCCGTCTGGATTGAATTACCCCGATGCCTAGTTGTTATATCTCGTAGAGACGTAGAAGCGGCAATCCGCATATTCATTCAAATTTAAAATCGTCCTCTTTTCAGAATGCCTCGCTCTCCCCTCATCTGCTGCCGCGCCTCGCCACGCCCTCGCCCGATCTGGGAGTGGAGATGGGAGAGGAGGCCGAGATTGAGGTTATTATTTTATAAAGTTGCAATTGATTTCGATATTGATAGAATGCGATCGGGGCTCAAGTTATATAAAGGGTGAAACATCAGTGCACATTACATTTTGATCATTGGAGGTTTATTAATAGAGACCGTGATGGAGGGACGATTGCTTCGACGAAACATTGCGAGCTATGAGATCAGAACTGGGCTCCAATTCATCTTCTAATTTTAACTCAAAATTCTGACACTTTGTAAGCGTGATGATTGAATAATTGCGATTGATGAGATCACATAAAATCTCCAATCCACCTGCTAATCGCCCCCTTCCAGCAGCGCGTCGCGCCGCCCACGCCCTCGCCCGAGCCGTGCCTGATCGCCGTCGAGGAGCAGCTGCAGGGGCTGCAGCAGCTGCAGCTGCAGCCCTCCCCTACCCTGCAGCTGCAGCAACCCTCCCCCGTGCAGCAGCTGCAGCAGGAGGTGGAGCCAGCGGCAGAAGCTGTGGAGGAGGCGAAGGGAGAGGATGAGGACTTCGACGACGTACTCGCGTACCTGGCCAAGTGGGTGGACTTTTTATTTTCTGTGATTGAGATTACTGGATATACCTTTGTTTCTTTTCGACGATAGATTAGAGAGGTGTTGAAAGAATGTGGCTGTACCTTGCCAAGTGTGATTATCTTTTTTGTTCGGATGGCTTGAGACGACTATCGATATGTCTCTAGTAAACATTTGAGATGATTCTGAAGCGTGAAATATATCGGTTCTTTTACTGCAAACTAATTTCTTCTCAATATTGATTAGACTACGACTCAAGATTTGAGAAACATGAAAAATGATAATATTGCAGGTGTGAAGGCGGCAGCACTGCAGCGCCTGCTGCTGCAGAGCCTGAGCCTGCAGCTACCCCTGCTGCACATGCTGCAGCTGCTGCACCGGTGCCCGCGCCGCCCAGCCCGATCGCCGTCACGCCGCCCTCCTGCTGTGAGTTGGTGATTATTGGAGTGAAATAGAGTGGAAAGTGGCCCGACGGTTGGCTGCTGCGCCATAAGCTCATGTACTATTGAGAGCGGTAGTTTCTAATCGGGGTGACAATTCGAGCGCAATGGAACTGGGATAAAAAGTTTTAAAAATGGCGACCCGCTGGATGGCTGCTGCGCCTTGTAATCATTAGCTAGGGAAATCGACATGGGTTAAGTAATTAGCTGCAAAGTATGACTGACTTATAAATAAATATCATCGGAAAGCACAGCGGCCTCGTTCGACGTAGTCTATTTTTTTCATCGGGAAAGGGATCCGGTGGATGACTGTAGTGTCATGGCAACTTAGACTGGGGTGATAGGAATTGCATGGTATCATTTATCTCAATAGTTACCATACCTTTCTCAGACACTGCGGCCTCGTTCGACGTGGTCTCCTTCCAAGCCCTGCCCACGGAGGAGTTGAACGAGAGCGAGCTGGAGAGGGAGCTGCAGGAGGGTGAGAGAGATTTGTTGTTGTTGCTGTTGTTGTCAAACAGGAATATTCCCTTTTTAATGGGGGCAACTTCCAGTTTTTGTTTGATTCGGATCTTACGACCACTGTATTGTATCAAGATTTAGGGTTCATGCAACCAGAAAGCACATGATTTCTTTATTTCCATTGCATTTTCGTCATCTATTGCCTTCATCAAGATTCAAAAGTCTAGAGGAGTTAGTGCACCGAGAATTCGTCGAGTAAATTGCAGTGGCCCTACTCATTGAACTGGTTTTGTGTTTGACTTGGACCGCTTTCCGGGCGACTATTGTAGTACCTCGATCTAGAAGTTTTAAAAAAATTCGTGCGACGAGAAACTACCAGTTACGAATTATTTTCAGTTGCCCGCGACTTCCCCGACTCGGATCAGCCGGAGCTAGTGAGGGGCGAGGAGCAGAATGTGACAGGTTAGAGGAGAAGAAGAAACAGTAATTCCCTCCCCAATTGATAAATATTGGATGATTGTTTGGTTTAATAGAAAACAGACGAGTTAGAATATTATGTGACAGGTTAGAGAAGAAGAAGGTAGATATCCCCTCCCCAATGGATAAATATTGGACGAATGTTTGGTTTTTAATCGAATCCAGTGATAAATTTAGGATAGTATGGCGAATTACTAGTGAAAGGCGTAGCAGAATGTGTCAGGTTATGAGAGAAAATGGAAGATCCCCCTTCCCAATGGATAAATATTGGATAATTAGTTGTTTTAGTGAATTTCGGAGACGAATTATGATAATTGCGTAAGGTTGGCTGATGAGGTATGTATGAAACGGGAAGAATCCTGTTGAATGGCGATGCAGTATCGTTTTTTTTACAGGTGAATGCGCTGTAACTATTGAATTAACTAGGACAGAGGAAATATGATCCATTCGTGAAACTCAAATGCTTTTGAATAAATTGTTGCTTTTCCTCAGGCGACGAGACTTTCTACTCCGCGGTGGAGAGTCTGGATCGGACGAATGAGGTGGAAGATGAGGAGGGAAAGGAGGAAAAGATGGAAGGAAGGAAAGAAGAAGAAGATGAGGAGATCAAAGAGCAAGAAGAAGTGAAGGAGGATGAAGTGAAAGGACTGGAGGAGCGAGCGGCCGGGGATGGGAATGGGAAGGAAGAAGAGGAAGAGGAGGGAAGCACGCTGGCCGAGGAGAGGCAGGAGGTGAGAGGGGGATTTCAAAGAGAGTATGTATTTGGGAAAAATTTAATTTGAGTGATTTGTGCCGGACATAGCTCATAATAAATTATTCGATTCACTCCTACTAATGACATGTTTCACTAGCACTAGATAGCTGCTGTGAAACTGCTTCGAGTGATTACTTGTTATCCTTTTATATTCAAAATATAAAAAAATGTAGATACAAACAAGTATTTTCAGATCGACCTCGTGTTCGTCAACGAGGGTAGCGGCGACGAGCGAGTGGCCGAGGTGGAGGATGCGAATAGGGAGAGCGTTGAGGTGAGGGGGAGAGTACGGTAGGAAGGAGGTTACGGTAGGCGGATAAAATAAGGGGCATTTATTCTTCTAAGGTTGTTGTTGTCCGTTAATATTCGTTTATACGTTGAGTGCGCAACCAGAAAATAGTTGCTAGTGTATGGGACAATAGGGAAAACTATGGTATAACGAAGACTATTGCAGTTTATTGTATTAGACGTGCGGCGACCATAATATTACTGAACTCGTTTGATGGCGGTATGTGTATCACCGCTGAAGCCTGAAACTAACGAGTAATAGTTGCAGCCAACTGTAAGGCACGTAGGTTTGTATTTTGAATTGTGGTATGCTAGGTATTACCGAACTGCTGTGTTTGCATCTTGTTTGTTGACACTACAGCCTGCAACTAACTAGTGACAGTTTCTGAGGGATGTTAGAATCAGTATTGGTGTGAGGTAGGTTATGATTATGTATGCAAGCAATTTCAGCATGCAATATGGAAATTTGTATTAGGGAAACCACAAAGGAATTATTAGTGAGACACAGTTGCATGATTTTTATACATTACTGCTGCAACAACAAAGCAACTAACGAGTGACTGTGTCAAAGAATGTCCTATAAGCATTCATTTATTAAGGAAATATTGATGACCCAGACTCTGATTCGTTTATCACAGGTCTTCAGAGAGATCGCATGTGGCCATTTACAAAATGTTCAAAGTGCTCCAATCGGCCCCAAATTTTGAGGGTTCATGCACCTATGGTTTAGTAACAAATCCCTGACTTGGATAGGCCGAGGTACCAAAAACACCTAAAACCCGGCTCCGATAAGTTTCAAACTTCGAAAATTCATAACTTTTGTTCTAGCTTAGCTAAAAATACGTGCATAAGCGCAAAATGACCGCCGTCGTGAGCTGAACACTTTATCTGTTGAGTGCGAATCAGAACGAAAATCGGAAAGTTTCGAAAAAATTGAAAAACCGATTTTTCGATCGAAAAAGTGATTTTATCAAAAAATA
>LS557865.1:427410-440705 GCA_900490775.1 Pristionchus maxplancki | reverse complement strand
CAGAGAGTGCGGGATCCCGCACCCTCTGGCATAGTTGCGTGTCTCTCGCGGTATTACGATAGAGAGGGGGAGGGGAAGGGAAGAGGGTGCGGCAATACCGATACCGATACCGAACCTGCAACCCTAGGTAGTAGTATTGAGCGGATGATGATAGAGTACTTGCCACTGCTGACGACGATTGGAGTGGAGTGAGTATTCGAGTTGTTATTTGAGGCGATGCTGTTAAAGGGGGCGCGGGGGGGGGGGGGTGAAGTATTGAGCGCATGCTGAGAAAGGAGGATGCATGCCGCTGCTGATTACGATTGGAGTGGAGCGAGTGGGGATGAGTGCGTCGATTTTAATTTTTTAGGGGTGTTTTTGGCTACGTTGGGTGCGCAATCTGAAAAGGAAAAACGATACTACTATTTTCTTTTTTTTCGAGCGAAACTCACGTACATCGCACAAACCTCGAAATGATGAAATACGAGAACTTTGTGAAAGTAGAATGTGTCGGGATGCGGCTTTTAAATATTTCGTTAATAATAATAATAATAATAATAATAATAATGATAATGCCGTCTCGTTTCAGCACGCTGGCGCTGCGCATCACGGTGGAGCGCGAGCGCATCGAGTACGATGTGGCGGAGTGGGCGGGGCTGGAGGGAGAGCAGGCCCGGTTCAGGGCGAGTTTGGATAAGGTGAGGGAGGGGGAATTGGGAGAGTGATGGAACTATAGGGCATACGTTTCAAGGGAATTAGGAATAGTTGGAAAATCCTTTGAAGTAGTGGTATCTAGACTCGGGAATGGATAGGAAAATTTGATCATCCTGAAACACACTTTGAGGCAAGTGGCAGTGTGTTTGAGGTTGTGTGGAGAAGTGCGTTACACTGATTGGATGTAATTGTAGGGAACAGCCGTAAATAAAATAATTGTTTATTTTATTCCTAAATTAATTAAATTGCAGCTCGTGCCGGTGTTCGTCAACGTACTCGGCTACATTCCGCACGGATTCTCGATCGAGCTCTGGATCTCGATCGTGAGCACCACCCCGCTGCCCATGGAGATTTGAGATTCACCGTGAAAGTCACTCGATTCGCCACCTCATTCTCGACATTGGACTCTTTTACTGCGTAGGATCACCTGTTTTGCAATATTGTATTTCTTGTGCACACCCGATAGACTTTTCACTGACTGGGTGAAAGGATTTGCCCCTGTTTCTCGATCGTATTACTTAGTAGGATTACCCTTTTTGCGATATTGTTCATTAATTTGTGTGCACTTTCCTTGACTAGACTAATATTAGATGTGAAATTTCCGAAAACCCCTGCGAGGTTTTACAGAAGCGTGAAATCACTCCTTGCTGTTCTTATTTGCCTCCGGTTTTGCCCATTATCTAGTTTGCGTCCCTGGTGTCGTGTGCTTATTATTATTATTGTTCGAATGTTTTGTGTACAGAGCCGTTCACATATTTTGAGAATCACAGAGAATCGAAGAGTATTACTGTGTGTGTTGTAAATGAGATGTACAGTAGCCCCCATCCACCTGAATTGTGATAGATCCAGAAAGAACCGGAATTTCGAAACTAATACGTACTGTTGTAAGCGAATCGCTTAGATTACGGCTCAGTTAATCACTTAATCTAATCATCTCTTCGTTTTTTTGCTAACCACTACTTGCTTTTCCTGTAATTAATGCTGGTCAGAATGTTTCTTGTGCTAACACTATCTTTGCTATTCGATAAACTTGAATCTTTCTTGGATGTGGAATGAACTCTGCGAAAACGGAGTTGTTTCGTTGAAATCAGTCGCTGATGCACTGAAGACACATACTGATATGTCATTTATTATCAAGTGAATAAATCATAACGCGAATTTCGAAAAAAGTAATAAAGTCAGTTAGTGATAGCCCCCAGTCGAGGCGGTCATACAGTATGGTAGTCGACTGCGGCCTCTCTGTATCGGTTCTTCAGAAGATTCATCTTTGTTGTTCTTACGAAGTTCTGTAGCTTTGTTCGCTTTACTTTATCGCTAGTTTGCTTATTTTTGCTGCCAGCTTCAACCTAAACCCTCCGCTTTTCGCTTCTCACTGACATTTCTTTGCGGATTGTCGCCATCTTTCTGCCTAGATTCTCGATTTACTCTTTCGAATCTTTTAAATTTACGTTCGAACGGCGCCCTAGTTACTTCTGTATTTAAATAATATTTATTGTTTTTAATGAAGCTCTAGATCTAATTTAAATAAAGCACGCATTGATCATTGTGTGTTATGGAAATATCGAGATTACTCTTTGTCGAGGATCACTGATTACTCGTTTGTAGCATGGCCGGCAATTCCAATTTCGTTCTCCGATGGGAAATCAACAATGCGACTGCGGCATGCACGACTGGAAAAGTGGTGTCGAGTGTATTCAACGAGGGAGGGTTCAAATGGTGAGTCGCAAATTGAACGATTCAAGTTTTTGTGATTGTATCTACAATTTTTTGAAAAATTACTGCTATATAAGCATATTTCCAGGATCGCAAAAGTGGTGAAGAATAACACGCTGGCGAAGTTCACCCTGAGTTGTGGCGTCGATCACAATCGACCGTGGAATTGTGAGGCAAACGTGACGATGCGAGTCCTCGAGGATTATGTGGATTATCTAACGTACAAGAAGGTTTTTATTTTTTTTATTTTGTGTTTTTAATTTAGCATTTAAGGACCTCTTCAACTTCAATGAAGATGACATTGTGTGGCATCAAACGGAGCTCGTGTCATGGCACATTCTGACCAACCCGGTGATTTTTAAAAAAAATTACATTAATGTTTCATGCTACACGAACACTCGATCAACGAGCACTTTATAGAGATACAACCACTTCGGCAAAGTCACTGTCGAATTCGTCATTGAAATCATCAATGGAGACAGGTTGGTATTTTTTGTTTAATTTAATAGCATTGGAGTTATGTTGGTAAACATTTTCCGTTTCGAAAGCACAATTGGCAAATAATGTTGTGCATTTTTTTAGAGGTGAAACGATTCCTGCTAAATTCTCTACGCCTAACAGCAAGAGCGACGTTATTCTGAAGATCGGAGAACACAAGCTGCATGTTTCCAAGGAGGTATTCGTTGTATTTCTTTCGCTTACGGCTAATTATTGACAACAATGCCGTTCATGTGTGTTTCTAACAATCCTATCAACATGAACAAAACGCATATTTTCCAGCTTCTGTCTATTCACTCGCCTGTCTTCGATACAATGTTCTTCGGTAGTTTCGTTGAAAATGGAAAGCAAGAAGTGGAGATTAAGGATGTCGACCTCCAAGTTAGTAACCAGTAATGATGTACAGGCAACTTGTTAAAAGCTCTTGAACGTGGTACTGTACCCGACCATTTCTTGTTCGATCATACCAGTAATTATGCTAATTATCAGGAATTCATCGACCTTCTGAACGTGGTCTACCTCGAAACGATGGAGATTACAGGTAATCACAAATTGATAATTATTGGAGTTTAAACAGGATTTTATCACATTTCTGTTCCGTCTATATTGGTTCACTGGTCTATGTTGGATTCTACCATCTCGTTTGCAGATCGCACGGTGCTGCACATTCTCACGCTTGCAGATAGATTCCAAATGAAGGTGAGCGAATATAATGAAGACTGGAATATGGATTGTATTGAGGTTCAATCAATCAATCATTTATCATGCAATTATTATGATAGAAACAGTAGATTGAGACTAGTAATTATAAGGTAGCTGATATTACAACTATGGGACAAATGAATAGTAAACACTTTGTGTTTTAGAGAAAGGTGACTTCTCAATTAAAGTGTATCATTCAGCGCATTATGGAGCACGCCGTGAAGCATCTTAGCCAATCGAAGGGAATCAAAGCAGTTCAGAAGCTGTCTGTGGCCGATCAGTACGGACTCACCGTGCTCAGGGTACGGCACTACTATTGTATCGACTGCTTTTCTCTTGTTCTTATGTAATAAATAATTGAATTTCAGGACCACTGCCTCAATTCGTACACGAGTGCCGGTGAAGTGACCGAAGGCGTGATGGTATGTATTTGTTTAATTAATAAAATGAAATCTATTGTGGAAATTATATTGCTTTCTTAGAATATGTATTAGTCATCGGAAAAGTGTCCTCAACATATAATGTTTTGCAGTCCTCTCGTAAAGCTGCCGAGTTCTCTGACGAAATGAAGCTCGCAATCTACGATCGAATGGTGAAGCTCCAGGCGAAGTAAACAACCAGAAGTCCCTCTTCTTTGATCGATTGTCCTTGGTTCGTAGTATGAGTTGTTTGTGCTGTGATATGTGATTATATTGTGATATATATGCTAGAAGTAACAATGATAATTCTTATTTTTATTCCGCATTATACGTGTGTACTGAATAGTTGTCATTGTTTTCTTCGCTGAATTCAAGTTTTATTGTATCAAAATAAAAAAATTTATGTAGGTGGGTTGTTGAAGAAGGAAAGGTTAAGATACGGCCTGATATTATCTATGAGCTTTAAATGAATCAATTTGTCTGGATGTGAGAGTTATTGTTAATTCTCTCTATTCATTTGATTCATTTGATTAGATACTATCTAGTTTTCTCTTGAGTGCTCTTGTAATGAATTTAATCACTTTTCTCGTTGCTCACTGTACTAGAGAGGATACGGGACGTTTTCAGTCTTCATTCCGGGACTTTCACTGTGATCAGGCAATTATCCAAAGAAAGTAAAGAAAAATTTACTCAGATGTTGGGTGCGCGCCGCAGAACCAGGAACAATTTACAAGGGCAGGTGGATTCCAACTTAGTTCTCCGATGGGAAATCGATAATCCGCGAGTGACCCTGGCTTCTGGAAAGGCTGAATCTGAGGTGTTCAACGAGGGAGGATTCAGATGGTGAGCTGTCTTTTTTGCTTTTTTTAATGAAAGTATCACGGAAAGCATCTTAATTGATCTCCATATCGTTCACTCTGTTTATTTCCAGGATCGCTAAGGTCGTTAAGGAACGAAATAGTTATGCAGATGTCTCCCTGAGATGTCTGGGGGAGAATAGGCGTTGGAAGTGTGAAGCGAACGTGATTTTCAAAATTCCCAATCAAAGTGCGTCATACTCAGAGGTACGTACTTTATCTGACGGATGTGCCAAATTGCTCTGACCATGGTGGATTATATTGCGTATATTCGCTTGATTCGCAGTAAATTTTTTCAGAAATGTCTCTTCGATGATAATAATGACCTTGCTCGTTTCGCAAATAAGATATACTGGGAATGTATTGCCGATCCGGTATTTTTCCTTTTCTTTTCATATGGACGAGTATATATATGATTTGATGACAATGAGTTCTGAAAAAAAATTAACGGTTATTTTAAAAAGATTCATTGTGTGAACATTTTTTCGCATTCTTGTTGGCCGTTGAATATTTTAAAATTTGCTTGTTTCAAAACAGCTGTTACTAAGTGGATCCTTAAAAATGTTCGATGTTTTAAAACGTACGATTTAAGTATTATGGATAGAGACCGCAAGCTCCGCCCACTTTGTGTGGAGGGAGAATGGGCAAAAACCTGCGCAGGGGCTAGACTATGCGAATTCTAAACCGATCTCGATGCGGTAAAGAAGATTCTGTAGCTATCCCAATTCTTCACAACTGGTCCGAGAGGCATCTCGATCGGACTATTTTGAGTAGGGCAAAAATAATAAAACGAGCTCCACAATAGCCGTTTTACCAGTTTCTAGGCATCGGACACAGATGCCGCTCTCGCAAGTTGTTCCCTCTATTTTTTGAGGATTTTTAGTGAAGAAAGATCAACGATTAGACGTTAAACTAAATAGTCTATCGTGTTTGAAGTTTTCCGCCGTTACTCCCGTTAGCAGCGCGATCACTCTCTGACCCCCGATCGCACGTCCCTCCCTCCCTCTCCCTCCGCCCGCTGTTACTAACCCGGCGTGACTAGCGCGCACGCGGGAGCGGCCTCACCTCGCTCCCCTCTCCAACCGTCGCACAGCTCACAGCTCGACTGGCGGAAGCTATGGCCTTTTAATTGTGCGCTATGGCTAGAAATTGGCACCACCCACTTTTGCCTCGTCCTGGGTTCTACCCCTTCCCCCGCTGTGCTCCGCGAGCGTGGTTTTTGATCCATAACTCGGCATAGAGATGAGATTTTGCCAATCGGTAAAAATCATAGTCTTATTCAGTGTTGGAGCTACACATTAGGCAAGAAAATCAGACTCCTAGATTACTTTGGTGAATGACGTTGTGGTCTCTAATTATGGAAAAGCTGTCATGGAGTTTCACATCAACATCACCAATGCGGAAAGGTTTGTGGAACTGTACATTAAACAGCTGTGCCTACTCGCGTATAGATTTTGAGAATCTTATTTTTCTATAAAAACATTATTTTGTTTTTGATTTTTTTGTTATTTATAAGAATGTTCCCTTCAAGAGGTGAATTGGTGCTTCCTAATAATTTCGCTGCACCGAACAACAAGAGCAACGTCATTCTGAAGATCGGAGATCAGAAACTGCACGTGTCCAAGGAGGTTTGTTTTAATATTGAATTCATTTCCTTTATAAAAAGGTCGACTTTTTCAGTATCTCTCTTTCCACTCTCCTGTGTTCGAGGCACTCTTCTTCGGGAATTTCGCTGAGACAGGAAAGGATGAAGTGGAAATCAAGGATGTGGTCTACGAGGTTCGTAATCGAAACTATATAAACATACCCGAAATTGCGAAGGCTGTGATCAATAAGTCATCAAACTATTTAAAGTTGTGATCTTGATTATTCTTTTCTTCAGGAATTCCTCGATCTTCTGAATGTGATCTACCTGAAGAGGAATGTGAATATCACAGGTGTTCATCAACATTTTTGAAATTCTGGAAATCGTTTGAGGCTGGAGATGGAGATTAATCGTTGGCATTTTCAGATCACACGGTGCAGCACATTCTCAAGCTTGCGGATCGGTTCCAGATTAAGGTTTCATTGATTTTTTTGTTAAGATCAGAGTAGGAAAAGGTCGTCAAAAACTACCTAAAATCTGTTAACGTACCCGGTTTTCAAGCGTTCCGTTACCGTGGAGAAGTACCTAGCAGTCTAAAACGTACCCGGTATTTCGTGAATATTGCCCCTTTTCGAGGTTTTTGCATAAACATACCCGGGGTTCTAACGATTTTATCACCTGCCTTTTCCGTCTATGGTTAAAATATGTTGTTGTCTCGTATTTAACTATTTTTCAAGAGTGTACTGGATATGTCGAAGGAGCATCTCCTCCAGTCGAAGGGAATCCATGCAATTCAGAAGCTGATCATGGCTGATAACTACCTACTCACCGATCTCAGGGTGCGTTATTTGTTTACGTTTAGTAAAATTTGGTTCTTTATTCGATTGACTGTAACTTCGGGTTCGCATCGAGAATGAAAGACTTATGTTTTTTTCCAGGATCATTGCCTCAATTCGTTCTCGAGTGTCGTGGAATTGAACGAGAAGCTCAAGGTTCGCTTTGAATTAATTGTAGGAAATAGATTTATTGTGAGATTGTTAATTTGCTCTCAAACATAACGATCGATTTGAATGGAAATTATCTTTAATTAGGAAAAAAATGTTGCAGTTGTCTCCCGAAGTCATCAATTTCTCGGACGAGACGAAGGTTGCAATCTTCCATCGGAATCTGCAGCTTAAGTGATCTTTGAAAACTCTGAGTTAATGGCCTCCGATTTCTCTTGTTGTTGTTTTATCTGTTCTACCGGATCCTATCAATTGAAGTTTCTCATAATTCTCTATTCACCCCTCCCTTTTACTGTTCATTCTTCTATAACCATATGTTTAAATGCGATAAATTTTTCGAAAC
The DNA here is from genome assembly GCA_900490775.1 of Pristionchus maxplancki. Lineage (NCBI taxonomy): Eukaryota > Metazoa > Nematoda > Chromadorea > Rhabditida > Neodiplogasteridae > Pristionchus > Pristionchus maxplancki. The sequence goes on along the minus strand of LS557865.1, from coordinate 432,891 downwards.
ATGTGATTTATTGTGAAGGAAGAATGGTTCAAATCCCGTTTGATATTACTTTCAAGGAGATCCAATTAGTATTTTACTTGAACTCCGTTCATTTTCGATTGAATCGAGACGTCTTGAGCGCCTTATACATCCCACATTGCCGCTGATTGATCTTATGCAATAGCTTTTCTGTGATTATTTTGGCGAAATAATCGAATAAGGTTAACGAGCCGGATCGCTGCTTGAAAATTGGGATTGTGCACTGGAATAGTATCGAGAGCGAGGGAAGAATGAAACGAGCGCTGGCTAGTTATCGCTTTATCATAAAAATGGAAAGCGAAAAAATTATCGTTTGTCAAATATGATAGCGGCATCGACGGCTTATTTCTGCTTCATTATGCCCTTTAGTGGCTCTATTATTGCTCCTTTTCATGCATGAGGTACACTTTCTAATTAATTGATTCCAGAATGACTCGAAAGTCCGACTTCGTTCTCCGCTGGGAAATCAACAATGCAACTGCGGTCTGTGCGGCTGGAAAGACGGAGCCGGCTGTTTTCAACGAGGGAGGATTCAGATGGTGAGTACAAGTTTTTTTCATAGATGATCGTGAGTCCAACATCGAAGAAACGATTCTCTAGAAAAAATATGTAAGCAATATCTAGCGCTTGTTGAATGTTGATTGTCTCAGGATCGCAAAGGGCGAACGCACCCATGACGATGGCAGGTGGGATCTCATTCTGAGTTGTGGAGTGAATCACAGACGATCGTGGAATTGTGAAGCGGATGTGGTAATTCGCTACCTTCGATCTGTAGGAGATCCTTATCTACGCAACGAGGTGATATATGTACCTTTTAACCAAATTAACTGCGTGATTTTATTTTTCTTCAAATTTGTTCAGAGAAATAAAGAACAATGATATTTTTGCAGAAACGCTTCTGTTTTAATAACGAGCATGATTCCCTTATCAATAATCATATAAACTGGCATTTCATGACTCACCCGGTGATTGCTTTACATTGGTTTATTATAGATTTTTGTGTGTATTGGTTTTAGATGACAAAGAAAAACACACACAAATTAAAATAAGAAATTTTAATTTTTTTGTATTATTTCAGACTTACAACATTAATGACAAGATCACTTTGGAGCTAGTCATCAACATTATCACTGCAGAGAGGTTAGTTTGCAGCATTTGAAATTAGACCAGAGTAGAATTTATTGTGATGAAACGAATGTTTTTTTCTCATGAGGCACCTGAATTTCTTCGATAAAAATATAGACTATCTGTCACGATAATGTGTTCCATTCAAGAGGTATAATCCCTGCTGGTAAATTCGCTGCACCGAACAACAAGAGCAACGTTATTCTGAAGATCGGAGATGAAAAACTGCACGTCTCCAAGGAAGTTAGTTCAATATTTCTTTGACAACTCTGACAATGATAAATATTTCAATACTTTTTTTTCGAGAAAATAAATTAATTTCAGTTTCTGGCTGTTCACTCGCCTGTTTTCGATGCGCTCTTCTTCGGAAATTTCGCAGAGAAAGGAAAAGAAGAAGTGGAGATTAAGGATGTAGATTATGAGGTTAATGAGTTTATTTCAAATTCTATAATTTTCCACTAATTTTCAAAATGCATGATTATGGCTTACATTAATGGTTTGATTTAGGAATTTCTCGACCTTCTGAATGTGATCTACCTGGTGAACGTGGAATTCACGGGTAAATTTTCCAAAAAATGTTCTGAAATTAACTGCTAGACAGCTAGTAACGCTAATGCTTTTTGTTTAAATGAATCATTAATCTTTGTAATTCAGATCATACGGTACAGCACATTCTCAAGCTTGCTGATCAATTTCAGATGGAGGTTGAATTTATTATATAATATTGATTAAAAATATTTATGTTTGGTCGTAAGTATTTTTTAAGAGTGTACTGGATGTGTCGAAGAAGTATCTCATGCAGTCTGAGGGCATCGATGTAGTTCAGAACCTGATCATGGCGGACCAGTATAGATTCACCGAGCTCAGAGTATGGTATTAAATTGTGTATCTGGTTGAATTTTATCAAAATTTCTATAGCATTTTTCGACAGGTGACCGGTGCAACGTAGCATGCAATGTCCGAGCATAGCTGTCCGCCGTTTTCCTTGAGGAACTTCAAGGTGGCGATGACCCGTTCATTTTTTTAAAATTTTCCGAAAAATTCAAAGGTGACCCGTTAGTTTTGTGGCAAAATCATTGAAAAATACCCTAAAATAGGGGGTGACCCGTACATCCGATGCAAATTTCTATCCCGGAGACCCGTGTAGTTAGGACGAAAAAAATTCTAAGGAGCGTCCTGGGCCAGGTATGTGTCCGAGACGCCCCCCCCCCATATTTCTCAGACTGGGGAATCACTGAATGTTTCTGACCTAAACTTTTTGTGTTCGCAGGATCTCTGTCTCAATTCGTTCTCAAGCATCGTTGAATTGAATGAGAAGCTCAAGGTTTGCATTCATTTCGGAGTAATCGAGAGTCTTAGTGAATACTGTCTCGATCAGCTTTACTAGCAAAAACAAAAGAGTGAGATTTGTTTAGTCGGGTTTCGCAAAAGTATTCACGATTATAAATATTTTACCGTTGGTTTCACGAACCTTCACGCTGATGTTGATGCTAAATTTATATCTCGATCACAATTATTGTGTGGTTTGCAGTCGTCTCCTGGGATCGAAAGCTTCTCCGATGAAATGAAGGTTGCGATCTACCATCGGAACTTGCAGCTTCAGTGATCTACAAGAGCTCTTAATTAATTGCCTCCGATTAATCTTGCTCTTTTTTGTTCTACCCGATCCAATCGTTAGAGGTTACTAAAAATCCTTCTCTTCGTTGTTAAATTGATCGTTTGAAGCGCAATAAATTAAATTGTTGTGCGTGAGATAGTAACGCAGGAACGGTTCAAAACCCGTATGTTAATATCTATGATTCTACGTTTATAGAATTCGCATGAATTGTTGATCATTGTTGATTGAGTCGAAACGCATGGTGGATAAATCATCGATTATCTGCCCGAATCGTTCTTTTCAGTATGACTGAGAAGTCCGACTTCGTTCTCCGCTGGGAGATTAACGACGCGACTGCAGTACACGCAGCTGGAAAGACGGAGTCGGACGTGTACAATGAGGGTGGATTCACGTGGTGAGTAATGGAGTTTTGGATGAATGCAACGGTATTGGTCATGGGTTCACGAATGGGCTGTTAAAGAAGCTTGTATTATGAAATTCTGAATATTGTCAGGATCGCAAGGGCTGAGCGCGAGTCGAACAACACGAGCGGAGCGTTCACGCTGATCTGTGGCAGGGAGGCGGCTCGCGCGTGGAATTGCGATGCTGATGTGGACGTTAGCGTGCTCCAGACTGATGGAACCCCTCTACTGATCAATAAGGTGAGCTGCAGGATGGTGAAATCCACCCCCAATCACAACCCGCCAGTTGCTTTTCAAGAATGAGTGAACATTAACCCTCCTGAATTCCACAAGTGCCAACGAAAGTTGGGTCCACAGTGACTGCTGTTGGTCGATGTGTGATATTTCTTATCAACAGCAAAAAATATTTTGTGCAACTGTTAAATATATAAATATTGCAGGAGCGCTACTGCTTCAAGCCGATCGCGAATTCGTGCGTTCGAAGAATCTCGGGCTGGAGATTTTTGATTAACCCGGTGATTATTTAGCGTTTTTCTTGATATTTATCGGGGATAACAAAAGTTAAATATAAAATCCAAGGCGTTCAACATCAAGGACAAGATCACTCTGGAATTCCACGTGCAAATCGTCAATTCGGACAAGTTTGTGCATTTGATGTCCACTGGAAGGGCTAATGGAGCGATTGATGATGGTATGATGAGATAAATCGTTCATTATAGAGGCGAGCCGATTCCTTCTATCTTCGCGACGCCTAACAACAAGAGCAACGTCGTTCTCAAGATCGGAGATGAGCAGCTGCACGTGTCCAAAGAGGTAAATTTTATTGTTATTGCTTATTTTTATTTTTATTCATTGTTATGAGCTATTTTTGCTAAGATGCAAAAATAAACAATCACAATAACAATATTTCCAGTTTCTCGCTGTTCACTCGCCCGTCTTCGATAAAATGTTCTTCGGGGAATTCGCTGAGAAAGGAAAAGAGAAAGTGGAGATAAAGGATGTGGTGTACGAGGTGGGTGGCAGGGGTGTGCAAAATTTCCCGGATTCTCTCATATCTCAATGCTCTATCGCGCCCCTGGTAGGCCCCTGGTAGGTGGCAAAACGAGTCTTCGGGTCTTCGAGTTCTCTGAAATTGGTGCTACTCTTTAAGGAATTCCTCGATCTTCTCAATGTGATCTACCTGGAGAACGTGGAGATCAAAGGTGATGCTTGGCTTATTTTTCAATAGAAAAATTCATATTTGTTGCGTATCTTCAATTAAAAAAGGTAAATGCGGCCACATCATGCGATTTACAGTCCATAGCGACTACGTTTGGTGGTGCTCATCACCTACTTGCTCGACTGGCTTTAATTTGTGATAAATCGCGCCATTTATTAATTTTCCACAATTTTAGATCGCACGGTGGAGCACATCCTCAAGCTTGCTGATCAGTTCCAGATGGAGGTACGGTTTTAAAAATCTTTATTAATTTTTTAATAATTCCTTCAAAATGACCTCGCACAGTTATTTTTTTCAGCGTGTGCTGGTTATGGCGAAGAAGTATCTCATGACGTCGAATAAATTCGATACGATGCAGAAGCTTCTGCTGTCTGATCAGTACAGACTTACTGATCTGAAAGTACTGTGTTTTCTTCTTCTTGGAAATGACCTAATTTCGTCTATTGCGTCCGTTACTATCCTTAGTCATTTTCTGTTAAAAAGTCAAGATGTATTCCCTTCTAATCTTCTGTGAAGGAACATCATTTATCATATTAATTCTTTTGAGCCTAGCTTTCAATTGTGCATTTGCAGGACCACTGCCTCGGTTCGTTCGCGAGCGTCGCCGAGCTGAGAGATAAGCTCAAGGTTTGTGGTTAATTCGCCTTCTCCCGCCTTCCTTGTGGTTAAAGTAGGTTCGAAGAAGAGATTAGGCCCTCCGAAATTGGCCTTGAAAAGAGGCGCTGGTCTATCACGCGTGACACCTAAGAATCGAGTAAAAAGAGGGGGTGTTGTGCACATAATCTGACCTATACATATTTATGCATTTTTAGATAGCCATTAGGGTACCTGACAAGATAGCGTCGAGCTTTGTTCCATTTTGTCCCTCTCAACGATATGAGACGACGTCAAACTTTCTGAAGGCCGAAAATGGTCATTTTCGGAGAGCTGTAGCATCTTTCGGAGTGATTTTGGAGCTTGGTCGTCAACTGATGAAATGTGCCAAATTTCCGGGAGAATGCGCCTGACTCATTGGCCCATTGAAATTGCAATTAGTATTTTTGTAAATTAATTAAATTAATTATTTTTCACCACAATTTCGGGCCAAAGAATTTTATTTG